>CM053770.1:397863478-397891420 GCA_028658325.1 Potorous gilbertii | reverse complement strand
AAAAGTTAAATAAATAAATTTATTTAAAAAAAAAAAAAAAAAAAAAAAGAAAACACTTGATGATTTTTAAAACACCAAAAGCAAGCAAAATAAATCTTTCTATTTTGATATAGTAGTTTAGTTTTAATTTGGGGGTGAAAAACAGAATCCAGTGTTTGCTCTTCATCTTGACCATGTCTCAACATTCCCGGGCATACTTTTATTCCCTTTCCTGGAAAGAATAATTTAAATGACCACTCAGGAGCTACATAGACAAAGAAATGTATCTTCTCATTTTATAACTTGCTTAATTTTCCTTATATTTTAAAATTATTGGTATACCTTATTCTAACACGAACTACATTTTCCAGCTAGTAGGACCAGTACAACATACCCAACAAACTTTAATTCAGCAGCCAGACTTTGTCTGTAGATTTCTAGTGAAACAGAAACCATTTAGTCATCCTGTTGGGTAGCTTCAATCATCAGGAAGTTGTTTTGTTTTGTTTTTTTTTAATCTTTGACATGTAAAATCCCATTTTGTCTTTCCTAGAAATACAAGAAAATGTAAATTAGGTCACTTTTCCCTCAAATGATAGAAATCATTTTTTGGCAAGTGAACAGTACTCTATAATCATCTAATTATAGGATCTGAATTGGAAGGTAACTCTAGTCCAAACAATACCTGAAACAAGATGCCACCCTTAAAATATCCCTGAAAAATAGTTACCCAGGCTCCATTTGAATACCTCTAAGGATGTCTGCAGGCATCCCATTCTGCTTTTGGATAACTTTAATTATCATAAAGTTGCTCCCTATGTCTAGTTGAAATCTGGTTCTACAGTTCCTACTCTTTCAATCTAATTGTGATCTCTGGAACTATTTCTTCTACCACCACCATCACTAGTAATGAAAACATGACTCATCAGGCCCTGCACTCTATCTATTGTGCTACCTAGCTTCTCCCCTCTTCCACATGACAACCTGTCAAAGAAGTACTGAAATTTCTTTACCCCTAATTCTCTCAACTGATCTTCACATATCCTGCCCTCTCACAAGCCATCCACTCCTCTTTTGAGGTTCATTGTATCCATCTACATCACCCTATCCATATTTTATTAAGACTATCAGAATTCAGATCTTACTCCCTACTGCCTCAAGACCTTCAGTATCTGACTGTCTTCTCCTCCATGCTAACCCCTGCCTTAATGGTGAACTCAGCATTGACATTCATCCATTTCATCAACCCCTATTTCCTCTTTACTACACTTACTCCTGGGGTAGTTACAACTTAGACCACGCTGTCAATCCAGACCTGTCTCTGTAATCAGGACCTCTGAACCTTCCTTTCTCAACAAAATCTATCACTCTTCCATTGCTCTTCTTCTTAAAAGTATTTTTTATCTTCATTGATGTCTAGTCCTTTAATAATTATATGACATGTTTGATTTTTCTCATATCTATTTTTAAATTATTGATATATTTTATTTTAATACTGCCTACATTTACCAGGTAGTCCAACCAGTACAAAATATCTAACAAACTTTAATCCAGCAACCAGGCTTTGTTTGTAAACCTTCAGTGAAACAATTATTGCTTTGACAGTTTAACAATTCTCCTCTGGCCTCACAGTCCTTACTTTACATTCTCAAACATATAGTTGTTCAGTTTAATTATGTACTGTCTCTGTCCTTGTATCTTCTCACCTTGCCAACCATCAAATCTGGGACACCACTACCACAAAACTCATTTAATCCTACCTATGCCTTCAAATTATAGTCTGATATATCTTCCCTTTTCCCTTCCAGAAAAAATAGTATGCTGTGCATTCACTGTCTCCATTTTCTTATCCTCTGTTTATTTCTCAGTCCTTTGAAACTTGCATTACAACTTTACTACTTAACTAGATTTGTTCTTTCAAGGCTAACTTTAAGAAGAAAATCATATGTTTATTGACTTCATTCATCAACCAAACCCAGCAACTCTTTAAATGTGTCCAAGTAACATGTACAATATTCTAAACCCCTGATCCTCCACTTCTGCGAGAAGGGAAGAATGGTGCATTTGATCAGCTCATCACCACAAACGAGCTTGTTGGTTATAATTACAGTGTTCATTTTAATGTTTTTCTTGTAGTAATTGTGTATATTGTCTTCCTAGTTCTGCTATCTCCATTCTTCTTCGGTTTCCCATATATCTCAGAACTTATCCTATTCATCTCTTTGAGCTATGAAAAAGTTGATATGAATAATAACAGCAGCGCATATAGAAAATTGCTCAAAACTTACTTTTAACTGATAATTCCTATGACTTCTTTATCATCCTCATTTTCATTTTTTTAGATTTTAATAGCATTGACCATCCTTTTCTCTTGGATAATCAATCACTTCTCCTTTGATTTCTATGGCATTACTCCATCCTATCTATTGTCTCTTCCTAATGACTCTTTTTCAGTCTACTTTTCTAACTCATAATCCATTTCCTGTCCGTTAAGCACGGGTGTCCCTTGAGGTTCTGTCTTGCATAGATTTTTTCTTCTTTATTATCATTCTCTATCTCTCTGTCTTTCTCTCTCTATTTGTCTCTATCCATCTCTCTCTCTATTTCTGTCACTATCCCTGTCTCTTTTTGTATGTCTCTGTATGTCTGTCTCTCTTTATCATCTCACCCACTCTCATGAGTTCAAATATCATCTATATGAAGATGACTTCCAAATCTACAATCTAGACCTAATTTCTCTTATGGTCTAGTCCTGTGTCTCTATTGGTCAGCTAGAAATAGCTACATATTAGCACTTAGAATTTAATTCATTCAAACCATAACTAATCTTCTTCTTTTCGATGCCTGATCCTCATCCAAACATCTTTATTTTTGTTTAGAACCACCACCTTCAGAGGCAACATTTTTTCCTCTCTTTCACACCTTCTACTCAATTAGCTGCCCTTTGATTCTTTCAAAATATTTATAGCATCTATTTCTTTCTCTTTTGTCACAGGGTTGGCCACCCTAATGCATTTCCTCATCACCTTTCACCTTGAACTATTTTAAAAGCCTTTTATTTTGTGTCCCTGTGGCATCTAGGTGGTTTAGTCAATAGACTTCCAGGCCTGGATTCAGGAAAACTCATCTTTATGAGTTCAAATCTGGCCTCAGAAACTTACTGGCTGAGTGACCCTTGTCAAGTCACTTAACCCAATTTGCCTCAGTTTCCTCATCTATAAAATGAACTGGAGAAGGAAATGGCAAACCACTCCAGGATCTTTGCCAAGAAAACTCCAAATGGGGTCACAAAGAGTTGGACATGACAAGACAACTCAGCAACAACAGTTGGCATCCCTGACTCTATTTACCCCCTTATCCAATTCATCTTTCACACAGATACCAAAATAATCTTCCTATGACAAGTCTAATGATATCAAAACTTTCAGTGGCTGCTCAAAAACGTACTGTGGTTGCCCAATGCCTCAAAAGCAAAAGGTAAAATTCTTAACATGACATTCTAGATTTTTTTTTTAGTCTTATTCTAACCCACCTTTCCAGTCTTGTTACACAACATTCTCTTTCATAAATACACTCTGCATTGCTGCCAAACTAGATTGCTATTTATTCTCCAAATTGAGTATACTATTTTCTGTTCTTTCTTTTTACCCGATATTTCTCCCTGAAATATGCTCTACTTTCCCTTAAAGTCTGAGCTTAGGCATCACCTCTAAATAGCTTTCCATGATTGTACCCCTCCCAGATTGTGAGTACTCTCTTTCTTCTCAAATTACACTTGAATACTAATCTATCCACATTTTCACTCCCCAGGGGGAATAAAGCAAATCTAAATTCTATGAGGATTGGACTATTATTTTCCTTCTTCATGTCACAGCCCCTCTTAGAAGCTCATCATAGTGATTGCCCTTCTTAGCATGAACACCTGATCGACTCAGTCAGATTACAGCTCAAAACTTCAAAACTCCTGAGCTCAAGAAATGAACCAGTCTCAGCCTCCCCTAGTAAATGCAGTTACAATTATTGACTCTTTACTGTGACAATAGTCTCTTTATTGTATCACCATGCAAATAGCTCTTTAACTATATTACCAGACAGGCTTCATGCATTCCATCTAGTTCTCCACCACTTGACAAAATAGTCTTTCCTAACCCCTTTTAATTCAATATCTTCCCTCCATTAATTATTTTTCCTATTTATCCTGTATTTTGTATATGTTAATTTGCATATTGTCTCCCCCATGAGATTATGAGTTCCTTGAGGGCAGGGAATATCTTTTGCCTCTTTTTGTATCACCAAGGGCTTAGTACAATGCCTGGTGGTAGTAGATGTTTAATAAATATTGATTGGTTAGATTTATTGTACCCTGGTCTCCATAACCAATTACTAGCAACCTCATAGGATCATAGATTTTGGTCTGTAAGGGTTTTCAGTGTCCATCTAGTGTCACCCTGTCATTTTACAGTCTTTTCCCATAATGCCAAACTATAAAACAATTTCCATTATGTATCTTGTCATTATGGGAAAAAAGCTGGGCCTCAAAGCAAGAAACTGTGCTTCAAATCCCACCTGAGACATTTAACAATAAGCAAGTTACTTGATCTCACAGAACCTGTTTTCCCAACTGCGGAAAAAGCAATAAATAATACTGATACTCTCAATCATACCAGGAAACCATCAAAAGTACCTTGTAAGTCTTAAACCAGAAAGACTGGAATTTAAGAATACCACAAAGGACCAAACAAAATTTTGTGTCAGTTGATGTACCTAGTGCAGCTAGTGTAAGACATTATAAAAATGTGAATTATTCCTACTTCTCACTCTCCCAAACAGGCTGCTTTTCTAGCTTGTCTCCAGTTTCCCTCATCCTTATTCCTATAAACTTGGATATCCTTAACTAGAAAAAGAGTTTTTTTAGAGATGTTCCCAGCTCCTTAGCCCACATTTAGAGACAATCCGCCCCTCCAACTGCATTTATCAGCAGGGATTCAGAGCTTGCTGCCAGGGGCATGCCCACTGGGTTGAGCTGCACCTGCATTGACATGGATTCAAAAGTGGCACAGCAGTTGGTCACATCTTCGAATAGGAAGTACAATTACTAATCTCTTATCTCTTCGAAGTATATAGATAGTGTTGCCCACTCACCCAAAATGAGTGTCATCAGTTTTCTCCTCCTTCCACCCATCCTCAGCCCCCACACAGCTGCAGAAATTCTTAGAAGGGGAAAGCACAGCTGGTGGAGAGTAACTCCTCATTTAGGGTCTCTGCTGGAGCCTTCTTCTCCTCCCTTCTATCTTAGAGAGGCATGGCTGTGGATAGTAGAGGCTGTCAGTAAGTGCGTTTGCCTTTGTATTTAGATCAACCATGTAAATAAATACCAGCACACACAGCCACTTAAATAGCACCACTGCTTAAAAACAAAACTCCTATTCTGGAGAACCAGTATGAATTAAGGCCTCTCATGACAAGACAGCTTCATAAAGCTAATTAAAAACAACAGCTAGAAATAAAACAAGGCATCATTTCACACATTAAGTAGATGAGGCTTTGCTTGTTTTTGTGCATATAAAAAAAACTGTCTCACCCAGAGGGCCATAGAAGTTGAGCAATTGCCTTGGACAGGAAAAGTGAATTAGTGTTCTGAAATTAGAAGACTATGGAGGAAATTTCAGGTCTTTAAGCTAAAGCAGATCCAGTCTTAAAAATGTTTTCAGCCTTAAGGAATTCAAGATGTTTTCATAAATCTTTTTCATCTCATCCTTGTACTTAATTGTTCATAAAAATGGATGATGAGTGATCTAATGTCAGTCACTAAGCAATTACTCTTCAACTCATCTTTCAGGTGGTATAAGCTTTTCCTTATTTGTGAGAAAAAATCTCTCTCCTAGGATCTGTATTTTCTGTACTCAAACCAGAAAAGATTACATCAGACTTCATAACTATCATTCTTTAAGGGGGAAAACAATTCCACCTTTTTATCAATAGTGCTTTCCAAAAAGAAATATTCACCTAACACAGAATTAGATTTTCCTTGTAATTTCAAGAAGTTTCAAAAACTCTTTTCTACTCCTTTTGTATTTTATTTTACTGCCCTTGACCAAAAAGAGTATGAATTTAAAACACCTGTAGAAATACTCTATGAACAATGATCATTTTTTAACTGACATGACATCAAAACAAGTGTAAACTCCTTAAGAAAAGACCTTAGTGTTCCTTGAACAGATAAACAAGGCAGTGAACTTTGCCCAAGTAGTCAGTACATTTATTAAGCATTTATTAAATGCTTACTGTGAACAACACACTGGGCTAGCTGATGGGTATACAAAGATAGAAATGAAACAGTTCTTACCATCAAGTAGCTTTTACTCTATTAGTAGAGACAATAACTACATAAATGATTTGTTCTTTGAGAGCAGAGACTGTCATTTGCTTTTTCATATACTTAGCACTTATCATAGTACTTAACACATAATAGTTGTTAATAAATACTTACTGACTCACTTGAGTCCCTCCTCAACTGTAATACTCACTTGAATTGCAAGGCATAGTGATAGGGGATATGGACTTGATCTGTGATTTTGATGACATACAAAATTCCTAGTTGAAGAATTCTGTGTTGCAAGTTGACACTTTCACAGTAGATTATGGCCTTTGCGTTTTCTAGAGCACTGAGAGGTTAACTCACTTGCCCAATGTCACATAGCCAGGGTTAAAGGTAGTAGTACCTGAACCCAGGTCTTTCTGATTTCAAGACTAACTTTCTGTCTATTATACCACTCTCTCTAATATACATACAAAATAAATACAAAGTAATATGGAAGGAAAGTACTAGCATCTAGGGAGATGGGGGTGGGGGAGAAGCCATGTAGAAAGTGACACTTGAAATTAGCTTTAAAATAAATTAGGGATTTCAATAGCTGAAGATAAAAATGGAGTTCCTTCCAGGTCTTTGCAAAGACCCACAGATAGGACATTGAGTGGCATGTGTGATAATTCTGATTCCATAAAGACAGTGCTAAGAGACCATAAATTCCAGCAAGTCAGAACAGGCTAGAAAGATTTTGAATATAAGCTTGACATCAGATTGCACATCTGTCATCCGAAGACCAGACTAACTAAATTCAGAGGGGTTGATTATCAGAGAGTTGCCTCCCAGTGATGAATTCTTTTGGCTACACTGATGATTATAACTCAGATTTATCTAGCACCTCAAGGATTATGAAAGAAGCACTTTCCCAACAAGAACCCTATGAGGGAATCAGGGCACATATCATCATGCTCGTTTTATAGATAAGAAATCTAAGGTTCAGACTGAAGTATCACCTAGCTAATGTCAGTAGTTTCAAAGTCAGATCTCATTATTCCACATCTAGTACTCTTGCCACTATACTATACCATATCTACTAAGGTAGACAGGGGTTGCAATGTATATCAGTAATGGAATTATCCAACCAGTGAAATTAAAAATTTCAAAGGTTTAGTGATAGGGGACAGTCAAGATGGTGGAGCAAAAGGATGGATTTGCTAGAGCTCACCCCCTAAAGCCAGTCAAATAACCTGTAAAAAAATGACTCTAAACAAATTCTGGAGCTACAGAACCCACAGAATGATGGAGTGAAGCAAATCTCAAACCCAAGACAGCCTAGAAAGTCAACGGCAAGAAATTATTGCACTGAGTTGGTAGAGGGTAGTCCAGTGTGGATCCTGCTGGCATAGACAAGACCTAAGCAGGCTTGGGGAAAGGAGGGAACTGAATGACTGGCACCTGTGGCAGTTTCCAGATTTCATAGTCCTAAAACACCAAGGACAAAGTGGAAGATCAGGGGAAACCTGTCGGACCTGTGTAATAGAGTAGAGTTGTCCAGTTCCAGCCCCACGGTGGCAGAGGGGGTAGAGGCTGCAGTAGCAGGAGGAGCAGTGGCAGTGAGGGGATCAAGCAGATGACACTACACCCCCACCCATTGGAAACAGAGAACTATCTTGACAAAGAGCTCAAAAGTCAAGTAATTGGCTCAGAAACGAGCAAAAACGGGAAAAAGAATCAGACTATAGAATCCTACCCTGGTGACAAGGAAGACTAAAACATGCAGACAAAAGACAACAAAGTCAAAGCTCCTTCATCCAAAGCTTCTGAGAAAAATATGAATTCATCTCAGGTCATGGAAGAGCTCAAAAAGAATTTTGAAAATCAAGTGAGAGAAGCAGAACAAAAATTGGGAAGAGAAATGAGACTGGTGCAAGAAAATAATGAAAAAGGAGTTAACTGCTTGCTAAAGGGGAAAAATTTTTAAGAAAATAACACCTTAAAAAATAGACTAACCCAAATGACAACAGAGATCCAAAAAGTCAATAAGAAAAAGAATGAGTTAAAAAGCAGAATTGGCCAGATGGAAAAGGAGGTCCCAAAGGTCACTGAAGAAAACAATTCCTTAAATTTAGAATGGAGAAGATGGAAGCTAATGACTTTATGAAAAATCAAGAAATTATAAAACAAAACCAAAAGAATGAAAAAGAAGCATAAAATGTGAAATATCTCATTGGAAAAACAACTGACCTGGAAAATAAATCCAGGAGAGACAATTTAAAAATTATGGGACTACCTGAAAGCCATGATCAAAAAAAGATCCCGGATATCACCTTTCAAGAAATTATTAAGGAAAACTGCCCTGATATTCTAGAACCAGAGGGTAAAATAGGTATTGAAAGAATCCACCAATCACCTCCAGATAGAGATGCCAAAAGAAAAACTACTAGGAACATTGTAGTCAAATTCTAGAGCTCCCAGGTCAACAAGAGAATATTACCAGTAGCCAGAAAGAAACAATTTGAGTAGTGTGGAAACACAATCAGGATAACACAAGATCTAGCAACTTCTACATTAAGAGATCAGAGGGCTTGGAGTATGATATTCCAGAGGTCAAAGGAGCTAGAATTAAAACCAAGAATCACCTACTCAGCAAAATTGAGTGTAATCCTTCAGGGGGAAAATGGTCATTCAATGAAATAGAGGACTTTTAAGAATTCCTGATGAAAAGAACAGAGCTGAATAGAAAATTTGATTTTCAAATACCAGAATCAAGAGAAACATGAAAAGATAAACAGGAAAGAGAAACCATAAGGAACTTACTAAAGTTGGACTGTATACATTCCTACATGGAAAGATAATATTTGTAATTCTTGAGACTTTTCTCAGTGTGAGGATAGTTGGAGAGATTTTATACATATAGACAGAGGGCATAGGGTGAGCTGAATAGGAAGGGATGATATCTAAAAAAAATCAAGGGAAATATATTGGGAGAAGGAAGAAGGGAGAAATAGAATGAAGTAAATTATTTCTCATATAAAAGAGGCAAGAAAAAAAGCTTTTTTAATGGAGAGGAAAGAAGGGAGATGGGGAGGGAGTGAACCTTACTTTCATCAGATTTGACTTAAGGAGAGAATAAAATTCATACTCAATGTGGTATGAAAATCCATCTTACACTATATGAAATACAGGGAAAGTGGGTAAGCAGGGGAAGGAGAAATTAGGTGGGATGATAGAAAGGAGGGCAAATGGGAGGAGAGGGTAATTAGAAGTAAATATTTGTGAGGAGGGACAGGGTCAAAAGAGAGAATAGAATAAATGGGGAGCAGGATAGGATGCAGGGAAATATAGTTAGTCTCTCACAATATGACTGTTATGGAAGTGTTTTGCATGACTACACATCTACAATCTATATCAAATTGTTTGCCTTCTCAGTGGGGATGGGTGGGGAAGAAGGAAGGGAGGAAAGTTGAAACTCAAAGTTCTAAAAGCAAATGCTAAAAATTGTTTTTACATCCAGCTGAGAAATAAGACATATAGGCAATGGGGTATATAAATCTATCTTGCCCTACAAGAATATAGAGGGGAAGGGGATAAGAGAAAATAGGGGTATAATAGAAGTGAGGGCAAATGGGGGCAAGGGGTAATCAAAATCATGGTGTCTTGGGAAGTGAAGAAGAAGAGATGGGAAGAAACTTTGGAACTCATAATCTGGTGAAAGTAAATGTTGAAAACTAAAAATAAATTAACCAATTAATTTTTAAAGTAAATTAAAAAACCCAAATACTAGTAATTACAAATATAGCCAATTACATTTATATGTAACTTCTGACAGTTTAGATACTGTATTTCATTCAATCTTCACAAAAACTCAGAAGCAAGTATTTCAAATAGTATTATATTCATTTCACGGATAAGTAAACTGAAGCTTAAAAAGTTTCCAAGTTTTGCACAAGTTCACAGTTAATAAATATTGCACGCGTTTTCTATGTGACTAGGCCTCCTTGCAAGTTATTATGCTTGTTTGTTTGTTTCTTCTGGCAGAACTCTGTTTCCTCAAGGACAGTTTCCTCATTTTCTAATTTATTTCTGTCTACATCATTCAGTCCCTGAATACTCCAATAGTTTCTTGTATAAGGTCTCTAAAAGCAGCCACAATAGACATATGTCTACACTTGGAATATTGGACTTGGAAAAAAAAGTAGCTTCTCTTTCTAATGTGGTTTAAATCCTACCTCTGACATTGGCCAGATGTGTGACCTAAAAAAAGTCACTTAAGTTTCTTTGGGTCTTGGTTTACCCATCTATAAACAAGGGATGATAACAGCATCCACATCATAGGGTTATGAGGATCATTAGAGATAACATATGTACAGTATCATAGCAATGTCAGCCATGAGAAAGTATAATAGATCTAAAACTAAAAAGGATAGATAGATAGATAGAGTTACAATATAGAAAGAGATGTCAATGAAGTTATTAAAGTTTAAAAGTGAACTGGGATATGCTAAATATACAGACTTTGCAAACCCACAAGTTATACTTTTTGTGGGTATTTGCTTTGCTGTTGAGAAAGCCTGAAATAATATGATGAAAATTATTTACATAAATACAAAGTCCACAGTCACAGATTTTTAGTCTGCAGAATTTATGAGCTTCTTGGTAAGGAAGGCTTTAAGGAAACAAAATCAAGAGGTAAGCAATCTTTAAAAAATAAAATTGAAAATCAGTTGCCTCAAACCAAGAACCAAAATCTAAAGTTTTGCATCTGCTGCGTTCCAATATTAACTGAAATTAATCAGAGCCTGTTCATTTAATGATTTGCAAGCATTTGTAGAGTTGTTTTTTTAAATATAACTTAATCCTCATCAGCTACCAGCAATTACATATTCAGAAGAACCCACATTCTCAACCATGCAGGTTTCGTAATGAACTAAAACAAACTTTTCTGAGGATCCTGATTCACTGATTAGGTAATAATCACTGATGAACTTTAACCTAGACTTCTAGACATCCCTTGGAGCAGATGAACCTTAGCTTACCCTTTTCTTTCCACTATGTAAATGTTCATAGAAGCAAAATTCCACTTTGGAAAACCTAAGCAAGTATAGTAATGAAGAATGAATTTACTTAATTGATCAGACTCAATTTCTCCATTCCTTTTCATATTCACCTGGCCTGTCCCATCATTTGCTAGAGATTTGATTGTTTTATTACCAAGTTACATCAAGATTGGGATATCTATTTTACATTTCACCTCTAATAGAATATGCTTGCAATAAACCACGTACAGTAAACTACTGTGGGTGGTTATCTAGCAAATTATCCTCAGGACTTTTCAGGAACAGGATTTTTTGTATTTATTTGTTTGTGTCATTATTTCCTTGCTTGTTTTCTGGTGGCTTTTGTGTAGCCATAAAGACCAAAGCCTCTTTGATTCCTTAATATGTGGATAAACATTCTTGAAGTAGGACTGGAAGTAACTCAATTTCTCTGCCATTCTCTTATCTCATTCATCAACCAAGATTTTGAAACCACAACCATATTGCTGTTCTGTAAACCCTAATGGATAGCTCCCATTTGGAAAAATGTGTAATAAACTTGAGAAGAATTACTCTTCAATTCCATGTTGCTACAAATGAAGGAAAATTCACTCATCAGTCTGGATACTAAATGTTTCTATACATGGGGTTAGGCAGCATCAATTTTCCATAAGCTTTATCATATGAATCCCTTGGAACAAATACAGAATCCTTCCTTCCAAAATTCAATGCTCCATCTTGAGCTGTTTCCTTCTTAAGAGGGAAGAGCACTCACCTATGCATTATGATATATAGAAAGGTTTTGGATTTGAAGTCAAAGGACCTGGATTCAAATCCTAGCTTCACTCTCAATCATTCATTAAATACCTGCCATATTCTAACTGAAACAATGAACTGTAGATATGAAAAAAAATTCAATAATTTCTGCCCTCAAGAAGTTTACATTCTGTTGGGGGAAACAACATAAGCATACACAAAATAAATGCAAGATACTTTGGAGAAGGAAGACACTAGCAACTGGGAAAGTTAAAAAAAGAATTGACTTAAGAGGCGGCACTTGAGCTGAATTTTGAAGGAAATTGGGATTCTGAGGCAGAAATTAGGAGACTCTGTGTGTCCTAGGAATGGAGAACAAAGGCATGACAACTGTAGGACATATGTCATGTTTTAAGTACATCAAGGTTGGTTTAACTGGTCCTTAGTGTGGGAAAAGGGAATAACAGTAAGCCTGAAAAGAAGGGATGAAGCCAGATTGTGATGGGCTTTAAATGCCAAACAGAAGCATTTATATTTGATCCCATATGTAATAGGGAGACAGAGGAGTTTGTTGTGCCAGGAGGTGACACAGTCAGACCTGTGCTTTAGAAATACAACCTTTGCAGTGAGGCCGAGAAGAGATCAGAGAGAGGAAAAAAAGAGAGAGAGACAAGACTGGAAGACTACTTTTAATTAGTCCAAGCAAGAAATGGAGAGGTACTGAAATAAGGGGGTAGCTATGTGACTAAAAGGAAAGGAACAGAGTTGAGAAATGTTATGGAGGTATAATTGACAAGACTTGTCAACTAATCAGATACCTGGGGGATGGGGAGAGTTTAGGAACACTCTAGGGTTATTTTTAGAGTGGCGAAGAGAGTAGTATGGTTCTTCAACAGAAATAGGGAAAGAAAAAAGAGGAGTAGACTTGTAGGGAAAGATAATGAATAGAACATTTAAAATTTGAGATGTATTTGGAACATCCAGCTCAAAATATAAATGTGTGTGGGGGTGGGAGAGGAGAAGAAAAGTAGCATTCATTAAGCACCTACTACTATATGTCAAGCACTTTGCTATGTGCTTTACACATATTATCTGATCCTTACTTATGACAACTCTTATAGTTGGTAATGTGGGGCTGGAAGACAGGAAAAAGATCATGGTTAACTATATAGTCATACGAGTCTTCCTAGGAGAATAGGGATGAATCAATAAAAATTAATGAAAAAATTATTAAATTCTTACTATGTACCAAGTACCAGGCTAAAAATTAGAGACACATCAAAAAAGGTAAAAATAGTTTCCTGCTCACAAGGGGTCAACATTTGAATGGACCAGATAATACGTACAAATTCAGACTAGTTACAAATACCAAGTATACAAAGTAGATGAGAGATCATCTCATAGGGATAATTCAAAGTGGAAGGCATTAGCATGGAGAGGGATAGGAACGGCCATCTGAAAAAGGTGAGATTTGATGTGAGTAGTGAAGAAAGCTAAGGAAACAAGGATGTGGAGTGAGGGTGAAGAGCATTCAATGAATACAGAACAGCCAGTGCAAACACATGGAAAGATAAGACAAGAGTGTCCTTTCTAAGGAAGAGCAAATAGACAAGTATGGTTGCTATCTGCTATCAACCAGGAGACCAGGTTGAATGGAGATAAAGGGGAGAGAGGAGTAACATGAAAGAAGACAGGAAAGACAGGAAAAGGCCAGGTTACAAAGGACTTTAAATAGTAATCAGAAGTTTTCATTTTATCTTAGAAGAAATAGGGAGCAACTAAAGTTTATTCACTGTGGTAGAACATGAGCCATCATTACAGCAGTTGAGTGGAGGACATTGCAGTTGGGAGATGTTTAAAGTGAGGAGACTTGTGATAATGTATAAGAGAAGTGCCTTGGAGAAAGATTGTGGAGTTTGCATAGACATTCTATTACTGGGTCTGGTTGGCTAATCACACCGTTAAGATAAGGCTCTTTGACAGTAAAGGCATTGAAAAAGTACTATTGGCTTTAACCACGATCTCTACCTCATTAGATTCTAGGCGATTTCAGTAACTACTTAGCTCTTGGGTACACTGAAGAGGGCAGTTTCCAATTTTGAGAGAGTGAGTCACAGAAATTCAGGAGTTGGGATCCAGGCTGTGTTTTACTGATAGCGCAGCAAAGAAAAAGAGAAGAGAGTCCAGGGCAGAGCTGTAGGTATACCCATAATTAGGAGGTGGGTCATGGACAATGATAAAGCAAAAGCGACTAAGTAATCCGATAGCAAAGAGACAAATCTTACTACTTACGTTATCTTGGGCAAGTCAATTTATGTCAGTAGACCTCAGTGTCTTCATCTATAAAATTAGGAGGATAATTTATAAAATCTTTTCTAGTTATGATATTAGGAATCAAAAAAAAACCCTCTTATTAACATCTCCGAAGATTCCCCCTAGACCTTAAAAAAGGCAAAGAGCAAATTCAAGAATTCACCACTTCATTTCTACTCAGCTCTAATATTTATTAACTCTGACCATGAACAAGTTCACTATGCCTGTTTGAGCTTTAGTTTCCTTATGTGTAAAAGGAAGATACCTTTACTATCTGCCGCAGAGGATTATCTTGACAAAAAATGTCAGAGAAAAGTGAATGTTGTCATTTGGGTCCTTCCAACATGGCAAGTGAAGGCACCCAGCCTGCTAGGGATTCCTCTTTTGCTTGCCTTTACATCACCCTATTTGCTCACACAACAGCAGCCTCCAACCCAAAGATTGTACTCTTCATTTGCCTCCATTTCAGTTTAGTCAGAGGCCTCTCCTTTCATCTAATACCTGTCTAACCTTTTTCATATCAGATTTGAAAAACCTATTCTCATCAAGTCTTCATCATTTCTTTCTGTTCCCTTGCTAACAAATCAGTCTATTTACCTTAATGGTTAGGTGCTTTCTACAGAATCTGCAACAGACTAGAATCAGTTACTAACAACCTCTGGATATAAGCTATAATTTTGAGAACAGGGATTTGACTTCCCTTAACATGCAACCTGAAGAGTTGTTTCTTGAGGAATCCATTAATTTCTGCTATATATTTTACTATCATAAGAAATATATGTAACTATATCCCTTATTATCATGTGGAGACTCTGTAAACAATACTACTTTTCTATATTCCTTGCTTAAGCTCTTATCTCTCTCTACTTGGAACAACCAGCAATTTTCAAATTCTGTACAAAGACCTTTTAAATTTGGAATTTCCCCTTTTCCCCCCAACATACTTTAAAACATATTTACAAATAAAGAACTTCAAAAGGCTAAGTATTTGATGGAAAGCTTCACTTCTATCCCCAACTGCAATTTAAAATGTCAGCCTTTGGCTGCTCTTTTCCCCCTTAGTTTAAATTCATGTAATTCAATTTCAATATAATATGTATTAAGTACCTAACACATATGATACACAATGTTAGGTACTATGACCTATATATAAAATGAAGATACAATGAAGAAAGAGTACACTTCCTAACGTCAAGGAGCAGCTAATGTGACATAAAAATATTTACATTCAAATTTTCTTTGGTTTACATAATGCAACTGACCTATTGGAAGAGAGTATCTCATGTAGGTCTAACCCTCAATATTTCAAAGGCTCAACCTATGAAACATACGTATTTTCCTTTTTAAAAAAACAGTGCCATTTATTACCACATCAGAAACAGACAAGTATGCATATGAAAATAAAAAAACTTTCAATGCCATAGTGTTCTCAGAGCCCTAGGCAAAATTGCAAAGTAGTTGGTTTATCTTTGTACTCTCTCATCATTTTCTCTCTTCTGAACTACCCTGATTCTGCCCTCTGCCAGTCAGTAGTCAAAATGCATGTGTTAAGTGCTTGCTGTGTGTGAGGCACTGTCTTAAGCACAGTGGGATATAAGTATAAAAAGAAAGGCAAAAACATAGTCTCTACCCACAAGGGGTTCATAGTCATTGAGAGACAACAAGCAAGTGACTTTAGCACAGTCCCCTCCTCCTGGTATCATTGTCCACTATGGGCTTTATTGCCATTCACTTTGGTACGAAAAGAAACTTGTTGGCACTTTTTTCAGGGTGACTGACTTTCAAACTAGTATAATAATCAGTATGTCTATAAGACCTCAAGAATTCCAATTGCATTGATATTTATAACACTTAGAAGAGAATTAGACTAAAGAGAAAATCTTAGAGAATGTATTTAATAAATCTTATGCACTATGTCTCATCTCTGTGGCTGCCCAAAGGTTATATGCAGACAAAGCTAATAGACTTATTTCATATGATTAATATCTAATAGCTCTCCTGTCATCAAATCTCCTCTCTCCCATCCATTCTTCACATATTAACCTGCTAGTCTCTCTGTCTCATTTTACCCCATTCCAGTTCACCCTCCACTTAGTGGTCAAATTGATTTTACTAAAAGACAGATCTGATCATATTATCCTCCTATCTGCCCCCATATTCAATAAAATTCAGTTCTTCCTTTATACTTCCAGGATAAAATACAAAATCTTTGGGCTTTTTAAACCCTTCATAACCTGGTCCCTTCCTACCTTCCCAGTTTTCATACATTTTGTTCCCCTTCACATATTCTAAGATCAAGTAACACCTTGCTCTTCCTTGCATGACATCTCCCAATGCCATTACCAATTCTATTCATTTTCAGTAGGTGCCCCCTCATGCCTGAAATTTCCTCTTCCTTCATTTCTGCCTCCTAAATTCTGTTCAGACTTGGCTAAAATAGCACCTTTTGCAAAAGGCCTTTTCCAGTCCTCCTTAATCTTATTTGCTTGCCTCAGAAACTATTCCTGATTTATCCCATATATACCCTATTTGTACATACTTATTTGTATGTTATCTCCCCCATGCGACTATGAGCTTCTTGAGAGCAGAAATTGTCTTTTGCTTTCTTTGTACCCTAATCACTTACCAAAGTGTCTAGCGTAGATACTTAATATATGTATATTTACTGATTCCCAAAGTTATTTTCTATGTCACTCTATAAACTCTAATTCTTGACTATTATCATTCATGTCTATCTATCATCTAAGGCCATTCTTAACCTTGTTCTGACCTACCTTTTCAGCTTAATCATATTTTTTTCTCCTTCATAAACTCATGGTCCAGATAAACTTTCTTTCATACACAACACTCTTTCTTCTCTTTCCATGCATTTTGACTCCATGCATTATTCCCCATACTTGAATCATATTCTTTCCATGTTTCTGGCTCTAAGAATTTAGAGCTCAACTGAAGTATCAGTTGCTTTTTTTAACCTTTTTTAAAATTTTAGACAGATACCAAAACTTAAATATATAATAAGAAAAGAAAACCAAACGTATAAACCTAAATATAAAATAAAAGAAAAAACATACCAAATGCACAGCAGACTGTAGGAGAGGATTGAACATATATAGCAATAACTTTCCATTTCAAGAAAGTCTATATATTATGTTGAAAGCTGTCCATCTTTTATTTGCTTCCTTGTTGGTTTTCTTCTGTTCTCTGCTGTATACTTTTTTACTTTATCTTCTTTTCCCCTTCTTCCCCTCTCCCAGCTAAACATCAGCTTCTACACCAGGTCTTTCCTGTTGCCCCAGCTACTAGGGGCAAAAGTTATTTTCTATTTTATAAATACTTGCATGTATACATACATAAATACATGATGAATATGTATATGCATATATATGAATATATATTCCAATAGAATATAAGTTCCTTAAGATCATGAACCATATTCTTGCATGCCCAGTACCTGCCAGAGTTTGTGCTTACTAAATGTTTGCTGACATCTATTATTTAATACGGTTGTTCACTATTTATATGAAAAAAACTTTCCGTTCACTTTCCATTGGCAATGAAGTAAGAACTCTTAAGCACACATTGGATACCTCATTTTCAACTTAACTTTTATCAGCATTGGTGCTATAAATAGTTGGTTCTGTTTTCTTTTGCCTCCAGGTTACACAGTTATTTCACAATTTAAAGTTTAGTTTATTTTACTTTATACTCAGATACTGTTTAGGATAAAGGTGATAAATACCTCATGATTACCTCTTTATAACTCTTTCTACAGCATAAATATCTCAATTTCTTCTTAGTTTCTCCAGTCTCACCTACAAAAAGGTGGGTCTTGAATTATTATAACCCAGAAAATGGATCTTTGATTTACTGCTTCATGGGTGCATCTTCCTAATGTATTGAAGTAACTAAAATGGCCAAGAAAATGGTAGAAAAAATTAACATCAATTCTATTAATGCAATAGAAGCTATAATCTTGCCCTTATACAAAAGAATTGCTTGCTCAGATTTACCCTAGTTCAGTCGATTCTGGTTAACAAACCTTAGAAAAGACATGGGGATAAGAAAACTCTAAATATTGCCACTTCCAGGAAAGACACTGAGTAAAGACAACAACCACCACTTTATCAAAAAGTACCATTCCCTCAATGTGCCCTCTGTCCATGACTCCACAAACACAGCTTTATGCCAGTTTTAAGGGAACAAGAGACACAAAAGAAAGACCTAACAGGTAGACCAGGGATTACCATCATTGGCTTGTCAGTAAATTGGTCAAGTCAGAGAGCTTAAATATAGGAATATGAAGTCTCAAAGGCTTGGATGGCTACATTCATGCCTTTATCCCACTCCCTATAACCTAGAGGTTATAGGAAAAGAAGTAAAGGGGTTTGCAAGTCTACCCTATTGGCAGGAGTTAAACTGTACCCCAAAAAGGATAGCATCAGTAATCAAAATGACCCCAAGCACAAAACTGACCTTAACAAGAAGAACAAGAAAGAATGATTCCAGCAAGAGAGTGATACACACGACTACATGAGATATTTGATGCAAGGGTCCATTTATTCCAAAAAGCCGACACTGGGGAAAAGAATGTTTTAGTGTGGCTACAAAAGCAGTCGTTTCTAACTATATTGTCAATCTTGCTGCAATCAAACAGAGCTGAGGGAAAGTGCCTATGCTTTTGTAGAAATGAGTCAACTCTTCCTTATACTTGGGAATATCAGCTTACAAGCCATTCTGAAAGAAATGACATATGGACAAAGAATCTTTAAAAGAGATCATATTCTTAGCTAACCAGGGTGAGAGGGTAATTAAGTTTAAGGCAAGAAGGCAACAATAACTTCTAACATCTCCAACAATGCTCCAAGGATCTCTTTCACGTTAAGGTAATAGAACCAAAAAGCAAAGGAAACTAGAATCTCTTGGTTAGTGTTTTATATATACATACACATACACACATACATACATACATATATGTGTGTGTACAAACACACACATATATGTATATATATATAGACACACACACATATGTGATTGAGCTAAGAGCCTTGAAATGATAGGGCACAAGAGATTCAGGTGTGACTGTTCATGACAGAAGTGTCACTTTTTCTTGGATTACAATTCCCATTTTGCATGTCTCTTTAGAAAATTCTTAGTATCAGGGCAAAGCAAATGCCTGACAGGTGGTGAAATAATGGTTCTGTGTCACAAGGTCAGTAATAGTTACATCTGATAATACCTTATAAATCTTTTCCAATTTTCTTGGATGTGTCAGAAATCACAGGACTCTGGGAGTCAAGGGTTGGGGAAAATAAATAGTGAAGAATAAATAAAATGATGAAGGGTATTAGGAGGTTTACCTGAGAGAATAGGCTTAAAAATGTAAGGGTTTTTACACCGGAAAAGCAAATGATGAGATTTAAAATTATAAATTTATGAAGTATATGAATAGAATAGACACAGATTTGTTCACCAAATTGTGAAGCATAAGAACTATGGTAACACCACTAGAGTTGAAAGAAAGTAGTTTGGGCATGTATAAAAATAACTATTGTTCACATATTGGATAAACACAATAATTAATTATTCCTGAGAAGTGGAAAAGGCTAAAAATATAAGTAACCTTCAAAAAAGGTTTAGATAAATTTATAGATGAAAGATCCTTAATTGACTGTCACACATGGTAATTAGTAAGCGGAAAAGCAGTTTCATGGATAGAAAGCTCAAGCAAGCAAGCACGCCTTTATTAATCACTTACTCTGTGCCAGTCACTGTTCTAAGTGCTGGAGATACAAAGCAAAAGCAAAAAATGAAAAAAATCTCTACCCTCGAGGACCTTATATTCTAAAGAGGAAGGGGAAAATCAACATATATAAATTAGAAATCATGGAATTGGGAGATGGCATAGCAAGAGAAAGGTAAATTTATATACACCATAGATCATGTGAAAGGTAGTGATGTATAATATATGAGGAAAGTTAGACCAAATTTTAAAGGGTCTTAAAAGATAAAAAAGAGTTTATATCTGATTCTAATGAGAACAGGAAGTCAATAGCTTATTGAGTAAGGGAGTGTCATGGTCAGGCCTGCACTTTTAAGAAAAAAACACTCTTGCAAGTAGGTAGAAGATAGATGGGAGTGGGGAGAGATGAGGTAGAAAACTCAATTAAGAGGCCATTGAAATAGTCAAAAAGAAGTGATGACACCTGGACTAAGAAGGTGGTTGTGTGAGCAGTGAGAAAGGGACAAATTCAAGTTGAGGAGGTACCAATGATACAATTTGGCAATTGATTGGTTAAGTGGTAGTAATGGAAAGGAAAATTCTGAGTTTGTGAACCTGGAAGATTGGAAATACGACAAAAATAGGGAAGTTTAGAACAGAGGTGGGTTTGTGGGTGCTGAAAATGAGTACATTTTCGGATATTGGGATTTTGGACTGAATTATCCAGTTGTCAGATGATGTTGTGAGAGTGGAGCTCTGGAGAAAAATCAGGACCAGGTTTATAGGTCTGCACAAAGGAAGCCAATGAGGCAACCAAGGAAGAGAATAATGTAGAGAGAAAAGGAAAAATGATCCAAAACAGTATAATATGGATTATCAACCATAAGCATTAATATATAAAAAGAAGGCTGATCGCTCTTCTACACAGGATAGTCCTTCAAATATCTAAGACAATTACCATGGCCTATGGTTCTCCTTTAATTTTTTTCCTTAAGGCTAAATAGCTCTACTTCCTTCATTGCAGTCCTGGTTTCTAGTCCTTTCAGTCATCTGGTCACTCTCCTAAAGACACTATAATTTGTTAATATCTTTCCTAAAATATGGTTTCCAGGAGTGAACATAGCACTTCAGATGTGGCCTGACCAGAGAAAAACAGTAGAATTACAGTCTTTTTTTTCTAGAGCTTATGCCTCTCTTACCATAGCCTAATTTCACCTTAACCTTTTTGACTGCAACTTAGGTTGAATTGATAACACACTAAAATTCCTGTATTTTTTTTTCAAATCAAGTTTTATCTAGTTTTTACAATTTATTTCTTTCTAACCTAAGTGCAGCATATATTTTTCCACTTACGAAAATCAGTCCATCGTTATAGGCTGTCTGGTTAATCCTGGCTCTCCATCACCTGGAAATTTGTCTAGAAGCAGTTAAGTGATAGAGGGAAGAGAGTGTTAGACTGGAGGTCTGGAGGACCTGAGTTCAAATCATTAGTAACTGTGTGACCCTGACGAAATCGCTTAATCACTGGTTGCCTAACTTTCCCCCTCTATTTTTTCAATTTTTTTTAACATTTTTATTTGAAGTTTTGAGTTCTAAATTCTATCCTTCCCTCATTCCCTTCCCTCTCCACTCCCTGAGATGGTATGTAATCAAATATAGGTTATACATGTGCAACTATGTAAAATATTTCCATATTAGTCATTTTGTATAAAAAGGCTAGAATAAAAGAAAAAATGAAACAAAGTGAAAATTAGCATGCTTCAGTCAGTATTCAATCAATATAAGTTCTTCATCTGGAGGCAGAGAATAAACTTCAAAATATTCATTGAAATTGTCTTGGAGCATTACATTGCTGAGAACAGCTAAGTAATTCACAGTTTTCCATCTTACAATGTAGCCATTACTGTGTACAAGATTCTCTTGGTACTCACTATGCATCAGTTCATGTAAATTTTGTAAGATTTTTCTGAAATCACGATGCTTCTCATTTCTTATAGCATAATAATATTCCATTACAATCATAAAACAGAGCTTGTTTAACCATTACCCAATTAATGGGCATCCCTTTTATGTCCAATTCTTAGCCACCACAAAAAGAGCTACTGTAAATATTTTTGTACAAATAGGTCTTTTCCCTTTTTTGGATCTCTTTGGAATACAAACATCACAGTGGCATTGCTGGATGAAAGGTTATGCACAGTTATAGCCCTTTGGACATAGTTCCAAATTGTTCTCCAGAATGCTTAGGTCAGCTCACCATTCTGCTAACAGTCCCACTTTTTCTACATCCCTTTCAACATCTAACATTTTCCATTTTTGTCATATTAGTCATTCTAATAGATGTGAGGTGGTACCTCAGAGTTATTTTAATTTACATTTCTCTAATAATGGTGATTTAGAGCATTTTTCATATGACTATAAGTAACTTTAATTTCTTTGTCTGAAGACTGCCTGTTCAAATCCTTTAACGATTTATTAATTGGGTAATCACTTGTGTTTTTGTAAATTTGATTCAGTTCTCTATATAATGGAAAAATAAAGCTTCATCAGAGAACTCTGTTGCAAAAAAAAAATTATTTCCCAGTTTTCTATTTTCCTTCTAATTCTAGTTGCTCAGGTTTTTTTATATACAAAAACTTTTCAATTTTAATAATCAAAATTATCTAAATTACATTTTGTAATGCTCTCTACATCTTCTTTGGTCTAACATTCATTCCTTATCCAGAAATCTGACAGATAAGCTATTCCATGCTCTCTTAATTTGCTTATGATATCACCCTTTATGTATAAATCATGTATCCACTTGAACCTTAAATTAGTATATAGTGTGAGATGTTGGTCTATATCTGATTTCTGCCATACTATTTTCTAGTTTTCCCAGTAGTTTTTGTCAAATAATGTGTTCTTGTTTCAAAAACTTGTTTCTTTGAGTTTATCATATACTAGGTTACTATGGTAATTTATTGTAATGTAATTTGTACCTAATCTATATGACTGATCCACCACTATATTTTTTAGCCAGTCTCAGATTGTTTTGATAATTACTACTTTAGAGGTTTCAAATCTGGTACAGCTAGACCATCTTCTTTTATATTACTTTTTCATTAATGCCCTTGTTATCCTTCAGTTTTTGTTCTTCCAGATGAATTTTGTTACTTTTTTCTAGCTGTATAAAATAATTTTTTGATAGTTTGATTGGCATGGCACTGCATAAATAGATTAATTTAGGTAGAATTATCATTTTGACTATATTGTCTCACCTACTCATGAACAATTAATATTTTTCCAACTGTTTGTACTGGCTTTATTTGTGCAAAATTATTTTATAGGAGTGTTGGTGATGAATTCATCCTTTTCATTTTTCATACTATTTACTTGGTTTTCTTTTTTCCTCTTTTTTAAATAAAATTAACCAATGGTTTATCTATTTTATTGCTTTTTTCATAAAACCAGCTTTTAGTTTTATTTATTAGTTAAATGGTTTGGTTTTTTTTTTTACTTTCAATTTTATTCATCTCTCCTTTGATTTTCAGAATTTCAAATCTGGTATTTAATTGAGGATTTTAATTTGTTCTTTTTCTGTTTTTCTTTTTATAGTTAGATATGCCCAACTTCATTGATTGGTTTTTTTCTCTATTTTACTAATGTGAGCAATTAGAGATATAAATTTTCCCCTACATACTACTTTGGCTGCATCCACTAAATTTTGGTATGTTGTCTCATTATTGTTATTTTCTTTAATTAATTCTCAATTGTTTCTATGATTTGTTCTTTGACTCACTTGTTTTCAAAATTAGGTTATTTAATTTCTGATTAATTTTTAATCTCTCCATTTTCTATGATTGAATGTAATTTTTATTGCACTATGATCTGAAAAGGATGTGTTTACTATTTCTGATTTTCTGCATTTGGTTGTGAGATTTTTATATGTTAATACACAGTCAATTTTGTGTAGATGCCATATACTTCTGAAAAAAAAGGAATATTCATTTCTATTCCCATTCAATTTTCTCCAGTGATTTATCATATCTAATTTTTCCAAAATTTTATTCACCTCTTTAACTTCTTCCTTGCTAACTTTTTGATTAGATTTATCTAGTTCTTAGAGGGGAAGTTGAGTTCCCCCACTAGCATAGTTTTATTGTCTATTTCCACCTGTAATACATTCACCTTCTTCAAAAATGTAGGTGGTATACCATTTGGTGCATATATGTTTAGTATTGATATGACTTCATTGTCTATGGCATTTCTCAGCAAGATATAGTTTCCTTCTTTATCTCTTTTAATTAGATCTATTTTTGCTTTTGCTTTCTCTGAGATCATGATTGCTATCCTTACTTTCTTTGCTTCAGCTGAAACGTAATAGATTCTTCTGCAGCCCTTTACCTTTAGCCTGTGTGAATCTTTCCATTCAAATGTGTTTCTAATAAACAAGATACTGTAAGATTCTAGTCTTAAATTTATTTTCCTATCCTCTTCTGTTTTATAGGTGAGTTCATCCCATTCACATTTATAGCTATGATAATTAACTATATATTTTCTTCCATGCTAATTTTGTTTGTTCCCCCACTTCTACACTGAATCTTTTCCTCTTCACGTGTTTTACTTCTGATCACTTCCTTCCTTAATATATCCTCCCTTTTATCAGTCCCCCCTTTATATTATCCCTATTTTTTTACTTCCTTATAGGATAAGATAGACTTCTATGTCCAGCTGAATGGGCATGTTATTCCCCCTTTGAGCCAATTTTGATGAGGGTAAGGTTTAAGCTTTGCCTTCCATGTCCCCCATATTCCCCCCTATTATAATAGCTAGCTCTTTCATGACTCTTCATATGGAATAATTTACCCTCATTCAATTTCCTCCCTCCTTTTTCTATCACAATTTTCTTTCTCACCCCTTTATTTTGTTTTTGGGATCTCAACTCATCAAAGTGACCTTATATCCACAACCTCTGTATATATAATACTCCTCATGGTTCTTCTAATAGTAACATTGGCAAGAATTACAAATATTTTCTTGCCATATAAAAATAGAAACAGTTTAACATTATTGAATTTCTTATGTTTTTCTCTTTTTTCCTTTTGTACCTTTTTGTCTCCCTTGAGTCTTGTATTTGATGGTCAAATTTTCCATTCAGCTCTGGTCTTTTAATTGGAAATTCTTTAAAGTCCTTTATTTCATTAAATATCTATTTTTTTCTGTGAAATATTATATTCAATTTTGCTGGATGGGTGATTATCAGTTGTAATCCTAACTACTATTTGATATATCATATTCCAAGCCCTCCAGTTCTTTAGTGTCAGAGTCTTTCTGGTACCTGGCCCTGGAGGAGGAATATTGTTGTTGGTCTGCTCCAGGGATAGGGCCCTGCTGCTGGGTTGCTATGAAAACAGTATCTCTCCGCTGAGAGACCCAAGGGACTGGGTCTTGCTGTGGACCTACCTCTGGACAAGGATTCACTACTAGTTAGCAATGGGTCAAGGACTAGCTGGTGCCTTTTGCTGGGGGAGGGGTTACTGTGGTGGAGCCTTGCTGTACTGCACAGACTGCTCAGTTAGTTAGAAACCTGATGGTTCATAGGAGGGCAAGGTCTTCCTGGTAGTCTGCGCCAGTTTTGGAGCCTTGCTGCAACACCCCTGTGTGAGGCTAGAAGCTGCTGCTATTCTTGGACTTTACTCCCCCAGAAAGAACTTTCTTTGTGCTGGTGAGCTGCTACTTGCTTCAAAATAAATTCTGAGGGGTGTTCTAGTTGTGTGAAAGGGAATTTTGGAGGGCTTTAGAGGATTCCTTCCTCACTCTAACATCTTGGCACTGGAAGTCCCTTCCTTATTCATTAAATGGGAATAGTAATACACCAACGGCACAAGGTTATTATAAGGAAAAAGTGAGATCATATTCATGAAGTGCTTTGTAAACCTTAAAGTTGTCTATAAATGTCAGTTACTGTTACCATCATCATTTAAGTCATTGCAAAAAATGTTGAACATAACATGGTAACTAAGGGAAAGTTTTATGGAGCATTTGGAATTTGAACTTAGCATCAGAGTTTGAGTAGGATATGGATATAAGGGGAACACATTCCATACTCAAGAGAAAATATTAAGGCATGGAGGTATGAATAAGCATGTTTAATTACTATGTCAGTGAGGAAAGCAGCCTGACTAGAATATATGATGTATATTGGATAGCAGTGGGGAAATAGGTAGGGTGGGACAAAATTATAGAAAACCTTGAAAGTCAAGTACAGTAAGAGGTTAGACTGGATGCATGAGAAAATTAAGAACCTCCTTTTATACAGTCTTTCTTAATCCCTCTGATGAGAAAAAAGGTTTCTAACTACTTTGTTTGAACTCATCCTTGTTTAACTTTTATTACATCATCTGAACTTGCCAATAGTTTAGTAATGTACAAGGCACTGTTCTAGGTATTAGGGATAGAAAGAAAAAAAGACACTCTCTGCTCCTTATGAACTTGTCTTTAATGAGGAAGATACAATATGTACACAGATATCAATATCTCCCTCTATCTCTCTATATCTCTCTATATCTATATCTACATCCATATCTATCTACATATATATACACATATATGCATGCATGTGTGTGCATATGTATAAATACATATGTGTATGTGTATGTATATATGTGTGTATGTGTGTGTACACACACACACACACACACACACACACACATCAGTGTGGATGGGTTAGAGTTAGGAAGGCAGGAAAAGATAAAGATGGTTATCTTTAGGGAGCAGGAGAAACCTTTGCTCTTCAAGATCATGGAAGTGGAATATTTTTAGATGACTGAGGTTTAGCCACAAAAGTTTAACCACTCCTATGGGTGAATGAGGCAGAGTGGCAATACAGAACATGGGATTTTGGAATATTGATCAATTTGTAATACAAGTTTTTTAAAGAGTCATCTATTTGAACATTGAAATCACCAAAGATAGAGTCACCAAAGGGTTGGAGTAGAGAACAAAATTGTCATCTAGGCATTGAACTCCTTGGAAAAAAGAGAGAGCAAACAGAACAGCATGTGATAGCAATAAAGATCGGGACAGCCCGATAGAGATAGAGTGAATCTCAAAGGGAAACATTGCTGACTGATACCAATGAAAGAAAGTGTCAAAGTGTCGGTGGGGAACAAGACACATGCCCTCTC
Source organism: Potorous gilbertii (assembly GCA_028658325.1). Taxonomy (NCBI): domain Eukaryota; kingdom Metazoa; phylum Chordata; class Mammalia; order Diprotodontia; family Potoroidae; genus Potorous; species Potorous gilbertii. The sequence goes on along the minus strand of CM053770.1, from coordinate 397,864,141 downwards.
CTCCTGAATTACTCTTTTAGGGAAGAATGGGAAAATCAACCCAGTAAAGGGTAGAATAATGTGTCTTCTAGAGAAGCCAGGTTGTTATGAAGAAAAAATGAAAAGATTGTGAGGGGAAGATATTTGGATGAAAGGGAACTTCTTAATGATAGAATGAGATTTCTACAAGGCACAGTAAAAGGAAAATCATTGCAAACTTGAGGTTAGGGAAAGGTTAAGCTGAGCTGAACATAGATGAAAATGTAAGAAGCAGAAAGGGGAAAAAAGTTTTCACCTTGGTAGATAATAACTCTGAATTATAGAGATTATAGCTACTCAATGAACAGAGCAAGGGAGAAGATCCTTGATAATGATGGTAAGTAAAGTTGTACCATGAAGAAAGATTCACTATTCTGTGATAGAGAATAGATGGAATTGTGATTACATTCCTTTCTTTTAATAAATTTATTTATTTAACTTTTTACATTCATTTGCACAAAATTTTGGGTTACAAATTTTCTCCCCATTTGTCCCCTTCCCCCACCTCAATACACTGAGCATTCTAATTACCCCTATCACCAATCTGCCCTCTCTTCTTTCATCCCTCCCTTCCCTTACCCCATCTTCTCTTTTGTCCTGTAGGGCCAGATAACTTTCTATTCCCCATTACCTGTATTTCTTATT
>CM053770.1:397831047-397862978 GCA_028658325.1 Potorous gilbertii | reverse complement strand
CTTGATTTTCAAAATCCTTTTTGAGCTCCTCCATGGCCTGAGCCCATGGGATACCTATTTCAGATGTTTGGGATACAGAGGCCTTGACTCCTATGTGTTTACCTGATGGTAAGCAGTTTTCTTCTTCGTCAGAGAGGAATGGCAGAATCATCTTCTCAAGAAAATAACCTTCTATGGTCTTCGTTTTTTTTCCCTTTTTTGGGCATTTTCCCAGCCAGTTACTTGCCTTCTGAGAGTCCTCTCCACCCCTGGCCTAGGTCTGCCCAGCTAGTGCTTAGGGTCTGAGATTCAAATGGTGCTCCTCAGCCTCAGGGCTTTTGGCGGCAGGCCTGGCTGCTATTCAGGGTAAGAATAAATCAGGTTCTCAGGTGGGGGCAGGGCCGCCTCCCAGGCTGCGTTCCCTCAGGGGGTTTATGCAGAGACCTTTTGTAATGGAGCTGCTGCTGAGCTCCTGCCTGCTCTGGGAGCCTCTTCGGGGCAGCTGAAGATTCTGTCCTGCAAGTCTGTGCTTGCTCCTCTCAGTGCCCTGCGGCCAGGGCAAGGGAGGGCTCCGCTCCCATCCAGGGCGCAATGGACCTTTGGGATCGGTTTTTCAGGGTTCTCTGGAACGGAAATCTCCTTCACTGTGTTCCTATGCAGCTTCCACTGTTCCAGAATTTGTCAGGAGTTATTTTTAGAGGAAATCCATGGGTTGTGGGTTGGGAGCTAGCATATGTGAGTCTTTCTATTCCGCTATCTTCGCTCAGTCCCCCCCCCCCTTTCTATCAATTTGCAGCATTTTCTCTTTGACTGGGTAATTTGGGAATTTGACTACAATACTCCTTGCCATTTTCAATTTGGGCTCTCTCTCAGGTGAATGGTAGATTCATTCAATGATTATTTTACCCTCTAACTCTATGTTCTCAGGGCAATTTTTCTTAGTGATTTCTTGAAAGATGCTGTACACACTCTTTTTTTCATCATGGCTTCAGTTAGACTAATTATTTTTTTAAATTGTCTCTCCTGGATCAATTTTCCAGGTCAGTTGTTTTATCAATGAGGTATTTTATGTTTTATTCTATTTTTTTTTATTTTTTTGTTTTTGTTTGATTCTTAATATCTCATAGAGTCATTAGCTTCCACTTGCCCAATTCTAATTTTTAAGGTATTTTCTTCTTTGATTAGATTTTGGACCTCTTTTTCCATTTGGCCCATTTTACTTTTGTTTTTTAAGGAGTTCTTCTCTTCAGTGAGTTTTCGTGGCTTCTTTTCCATTTGGCCAATTATACCTTTTAAGGAGTTGTTTTCTTTAGTGTACTTTTTGCCAGTTGACTGATTGTTATTTTTTAGAACTTGTTTTCTACAGTCAATCTTTGTCCTATTGACAAGGTATGTCTCTTGCATACCTCATTTTTTCCCAAATTTTTCTTCTATCTCTCTTGTTTGACTTTTAAAATCCTTCTTGAGATCTTCCAAGAAGGCTTGTGGAGGTTTTTGGATGTAGGTATGTTGACAATGTTGTTCTCCTCTGAATTTATACCTTAATCTTCCCTGTCCCTATAGTAAGAATCCATGGTCTTTGTCCATTTATATTTTTTAGTCATGGTTTTTGCCTATATCCTGGATTTTAAAGTTGAGCTCTCCTGCTGGAGCACAAGGGGCACTGACCCAAGCTTTTTGCGTGGGAGTCCAGGACCTGGTCACTGGCTTTGTGTGCTGGGGCCTCAGATGCTGGCAGCTGGAGGCTGTAAGGGTCTGACAATTTACCTTTCCTGAGCTAGGGTCAGCAACACTGGAGGTCTCAGGGTATTGAGGAGTCTGGTCCCTGGGCTCACCCAGGCTTCTTTAAAGCACTGGAAGATTTGACTGTTGGATGATATCTGCCATCCTGGAGCTGTGCCTCCTAGAATTGTGCTTCCTGGAATTGTGTTGAAGCACCAGGAGTTTTGGCTGCTGGAGGATGCCTGCCCACCAGCTCATGTTGTGATTTTCTAAGCTATTGCCTACAAGTTCCCCTGCCTTGGATAAGGCACTGGGGGGAAGAGGGAGGTTGTGGTATTGGCACTTGCATGCTCCACCACCCTGGGGCTCAATATCTCCCCCTGGTTTGCTAAGGTGGAACTTCCCATCCTGTACTGCTCCCCCTCCCCCTAAGTGAGAGGGGCCTTTCCTGTTAACTTTCAGGGCTACAAGACTGCTGCACCCCATCTTTCTGCCAGCTCAGTTGTTCCAGGGTTTTTCCTGGGCCAATATTATCTAAGCTTTCAGAAATCACTAAGGGAGAGTGAGAGCAACTTACTTCCCACTCTGCCATCTGGATTCCCAGAATTTCTCCATCACAGTTCTTGAGAGTTGATGGTACTGGAGCCAGGAGGATTGAGGCAACAAGAGTCAGGAAGTTTTCATGATAAAGGTGACTTTTCATAATAAATATTATTCATATTAAATGATTCAAAAACTACTGTTCTATATCCAAATTTTACCCATGTCTGCAATTTTTAAAATGAAATTAAATGACTGCTTTTAAGAGGCTGGGCAGCTACATCGTATAGTGGATAGAGCTCCTGGCCTGGAGGCAGGAACCTGAATTCAAATCCAGCCTCAAACACTTACCAGCTATTTGACCTTGGCAAGACAGTTAACACTGTTTGCCTCAGTTTCTTTATCTGTAAAATGAGCTAGAGAATGAAATGGCAAACCACTCCAGTGTCTTTGCCAAGAAACCTCCAAATGAGGTCATGATGAGTCAGAATGAACTGAATAATAACTGAACAACATTAAGATGCTGTGTTTTATATTAATGTGGAGAGAATAGAGATTTTTATTGGGAAGGGGAAATAGAACAAAGGTCATTAGCTATACTAGCTCCTCCCAACTTGTTTTGGAGTTGCTCAAAGGGGTGATATTCATGTATGATAATTAGCATCAAATGAATAAAAATGAGTTGAAATGAATTTCTGACTCAAAGACGTGAGAGAGGAAAAGAAATGTTTAAAAAGAAGAAAAATGCCTAAGAGCTTGTCTAGATAGTTGGCTGAATGAATCCTATGGAATCAATTGGAATTTAAATGGCCCTTGGGACTATGAGGCAAAACAACTCATAGACCTCTCTCCTTATGGGAGAAGAGGTCATATAGCAGCTGAACATGAGCAGATGGAAGCAGAGAGATCAACAGAACCACCTCAAATCCACATGAAAACAGCTTTCTACCCAATGACATCATGAGAGGACACTGCCATCTCTTCAGGAGAGCAAGCAGCAGCACTGGAGGTAGAGGGGTTTTTAAGCTATAGGAACATGAATGTCTGTGACCATGTTTGCTCTTCCATGTGTGTTCCTTATCCAAGGACATGCTATACACACACACACACACATATACATATACACACACATATATACATAGATATACATATATATGCATATTCCCTATCTATCCACATTGTCTACAAGTGTCATATAGCCTTTAAAAGAGAGATAAATTTGTTGTCACATTTTGTTTTGTTTTGTTTTAAATAGTATGCCCTGGGTGCTAGGAATTCAAAAACAAAATTTTCTTTTTTTGTCTTTTTTTTATAGTATTTTAGTTTTTCCAGTTACATGTAAAAACAATTTTCAGCACTGAGTTATTGAAAAATTTTGTGTTCTAAATTTTTCTCCCTCCCTCCTTCCTCTTCCCCCCAAGATAGCAGCAATGTTATATATTTTATAAATGTGCAATAATGTAAAACATTTCCACATTAGTCATTTTGTGAAAGAAGAAAGAGAACAAAAGGGAACAATATAAAAAAATGAAAATAGTATGCTTCAATCTGCATTCACATGCAAGTGAAGGCATCACCCATGATGTCATTGGTCCTCTTTGAAATGCACGACAAACAACATTTACCACCCAATGGTTTAATTCAAAAGATTATTTTAAAATAATAACATGGAATAGCCAAAGAATATAAGGGAAATAAAAAAGTAGTAGTAGCAGCAACAGCAGTAGTAGTAATAGCTGATATTTATATAGTATGTTGAGATTTGCAGAGCACTGTAGAATCACAAGACTTTATAATCAAGGACTTTATAATCTCAGGTCTAATTCAACAAATATTAAGTCTATACCACATAAAAGAAACTATATTAGTACTGGAAATAGAGACATAACACAAGCTCTTCTCTCAAGGAACTAACAATCTAATATAGTCTATCACTCCATACCCAGCTCTAATTTGTTCACTAAATAGTGGTCTCCAAACTTTTTTGATCAGGAATTCATTTCAGTAAAAATATCTTTACTATGTAGTCCAACATATGTATTTCTATAAATTATACTCATTATACAAATATAATTTGTAAGTGTTGAATAAATATAATTTACTTTGAGCCATTGTAGTAATGGTTGTCATAGATGAACAAAAAGATATGCGGTCCCAAATGGAAGAAGTCTACCACTGGATACATTTACTACATGATGATTTTCTTTTTTCAACCAGATCCAATAATTTCTAAAAAGTTTTTGTTAAAATACAACTAACAAATTTTTCATTTTCTCTAATGTAAATCACATATGGACACTCTTATCCTGGAAAGCCTGTAATGAGTTTAGTTTTTTGTTGGTTTTTTTTTGTTTGTTTCCAAGTTTTTATATGGAAGTTTTTGTGGGTAATGTTCACATCATTTTCACAATAAAAATATACACAACAATGAAAACATCTTAAACATCCATTTTCAAAATGTTCTCTTTAGAGTACAAGTTTCTTTCAAAAAGTGTATATTTCTTTCAAAAAGCTTTATCACTCATTTTGAAAATGTCATTTTTGTCTGACATTCAAAATATATAAGAAACCAACATAAATATATAAAGTCAAAAGTCATTTCTAATAGATAACTGGGCAAAGAATACGAACAAAAGAGTTCTCAAAAGAAAACTTCAAACTATTAACAATATGAAATGTTACTTTTAATAAAAGAAATAAAAATCAAACAATTCACCTTTTACCTCATATATATAACAAATTGGCGAAGATAGTAAAAGATGGAAATAATCATCATTGGAAAAGAAATAGCAACATTAATACATCATGGCAGAACTCTGAACTGGTCCAAACATTCTGGAAAACAATTTGCAATATGTTGATAGGGACTAGAATGGTCATGCTCTTTGATTCAAATATTCCACTAACCGGCACATACCCCATGGAGAGTAAATATAAAAAAAAAAGGTTCAACATACACCAAAATATTTAGAATGACACTTTTTATAGTAACAAAAATATTTGTATAGTAATAAAAATATATAGCAACAAAGTATATGCTTATCATTTGTTGAAGAATGACTGAACAGATTTTCATACATAAATATAGTGCACAAATACAAAAAATACAAGGAGATATGGAAAGATTTATAAAAAATGGGGTAAGGTGAAGTAAGCATAACCTGTGAAAGGAAAAAAAATCGATAATCAGTGCCTTGAGTGTTTTGTTCTCTACTGCCTTGATAATCTTCTATCATCTATAATCATCAGGACAAGAAGTAACCGTGTGATTTATAGTAAGAACATAATCCTAGGTAAAAGTCTGTGTAAATGATATTCTGCAGTTTTAGATAAATACTTGTGTTAACCTTAGGAGAACACTATCATTATTAAAGTATGTAATCATAATAATCTTTATATTAAAATAGACTGAGCTGCTCTATGTTCCTGTTGTAATCAGGTGCCCTGATTGTGTGAAAGATGTTTGTGGCTGTGACAAAGTGACACAAAAGGACAAATCTCCTTAAAAAAAAAAAAGACAGTTCTGCTAATTGAGCCATACCTAGCCCTATTACACCAAACATGAATCAAAAGAACTACAAATAACTGTGAATCCTGTAGCTTAAAGTCTCAGACCAGACTGGGAGGACTGTAGACCCCACTTTAACAGAAGTTGGTTTCTTTGCCCAGAGAGGCTTTCCAGTTTCTTTTGTTTTTAATTTTTATTTTTAATGTTCTATAATCACTACTATAAAATGTAGATTTTTCCCCCCTACCTACTCTCCACCACCCTGCTCCCTCCCCAAAACGGCATACAATTTTATATAGGATCTACACATACTTTCCAATTGAACACGTTTTCAATATAGTTGTACTGTGTAGACGAACTAAAATAAATGGAAGAAATCATATAACAAATTAAAACATAATACACACACACTCACACACATACACACACACACACAAATGATCTGCTACATTCTGCAAATGAATTCCATAGGTCTTTCTCTGAGTGTAGAAGGCATTTTGCCTTAAAAGACCATTGGGATTTTTTTTTTAAGTCCTTGCGTTGTTACGAGGTTCCAAGTTTACCAGAAAAATTCTCACAAACTCTGGTCCTTGCTGGTTCTGCTCCTTTCACTCAGCATCAGATCACATAAGTCCTTCCAGGCCTCTCTGAAGTCTTCTTATTCATCATTTCTTATGGTGCAATAGTACTCCATTACATTCATATACCATAATTTATTCAGCCATTCCCCCACTGATGGTCATCCCCTTGATTTCCAGTTTTTGGCAACTACAAAGAGTGCTGCTATGAATATTTTTGTACATGTGGGACCCTTTCCTATGATCTCGGAGATACAGTCCTAAAAGCGATATTGCTGGGTCAAAGGGTATACATATTTTTGTAGCCCTTTGGCCCTAGTTCCAAACCACTCTTCAGAATGGTTGGATGAGCTCCCAGCTCCACCAACAATGAATTAATGTTTCAACTCTCCCACATCCTCTGCAACATTTACATTTTCCTGTTCTGTCATGTTTGCCAATCTAATAAGTGTGATGTGGTATCTCAGAGTTGTTTTGATTTGCATCTCTCTAATAAAAAGTAGTTTAGAATATTTTTTCATATGATTATAGATAGCTTTAATTTCTTCCTCTGAAAATTGCCTGTTCATAACTTCTGACCATTTATCGATTGGGGAATGACTTGTATTGTTGTACATTTGACTCAACGCTCTATATAATCTAGAAATGAAGTCTTTATCCCTGAGATTAGCTGTAAAAATTCTTTCCCAATTTACTACATCCCTCCGAATTTTGGTTGCCTTGGGTTTGGTTGTGAAAAAACTTTTCAGTTTAATGTAATCAAAATTATCCATCTTGCATTTCATAATGCTTTCTATCTCTTCTTTAGTCAAAAATTCATCCCTTCTCCATAAATCTGATAAATACACTATTCCTTGCTCCTCCAGTTTTTCCATGGAATCAGTCTTTAAACCTAGATCGTGTACCCATTTGGACTTTATTCTTGTGTATTGCATCAGACATGGGTTTATACCTAGTTTTCACCACAGTGTTATCTAGTTTTCCCAGAAATTTTTGTTGAACAGTGAGTTCTTATCCCAGAAGCTGGGGTCCTTGGATTTATCAAACAGGAGATTGCTATATTCCTTGCCTACTATGTCTGGAGTGCCTAGTCTATGAGTGTCTATCCTTCTGTTTCTTAGCCAGTACCAAGTGGTTTTGATCATTGCTGCTTTATAATGCAATTTGAGATCTGATAGTGCTAGGCCACCTTCTCTAGCATTTCTTTTCATTAATCCCTTTGATATTCTGGACCTTTTGTTCTTCCAGATAAATTTTTGTATTATTGTATCCAGCTCTAGAAAATAATTATCTGATAGTTTAATTGGTAGGGCACTAAATAAGTAAATTAATTTAGGTAGAATTGTCATTTTTATTATATTATCTCAGCCTACCCATGAGCAACTAATGTTTTTCCACTTATTTAGATCTGACTTTATTTGTGCAAAAAGTGTCTTGTAATTGTGTTCATGTAGTCCCTGGGTTTCTTTTGTCAGGTAAACTCCCAAGTATTTTACAGTGTCTAACCTAGCTTTAAATGGGATTTCTCTTTCTATCTCTTGCTGTTGTACTTTGTTGCTAATATATAGGAACGCAGAAGATTTTTGCAGGCTTATTTTGTAACCTGCAACTTTGCTGAAGTTGTTCATTATTTCAAGTAGATTTTTACTTGAATCTCTGGGATTCCCTAAGTATATCATCATATCATCAGCAAAGAGTGATAACTTAGTTTCTCCTTAGCCTGTTCTTATTCCTCCAATTTATCTTGTCTAATTGCTACAGCTAACATTTCTAGTACCATATTGAATAATAGTGGTGATAATGGACATCCTTGTTTCACCCGTGATCTGATTGGAAATGCATCTAGCTTATCTCCATTGCATATAATGCTTGCTGAAGCTTTAGGTAGATACTGCTTATTATTTTATGGAAAGTTCCCTTTATTTCTATGTTCTCCTGTGTTTTTAATAGGAATGGGTGTTGTATTTTGTCGAAAGCTTTTTCTGCATCTATTGAGATAATCATGTGGTTTCTGTTAGTTTTGTTGTTGATATGATCAATAATGCTAATAGTTTTCCTAATATTGAACCAGCCCTGCATTCCTGGTATGAAAACTACTTGATCATAGTGTATTATTCTCTTGATAAGATGCTGTATTCATTTTGCTAAAATCTTGTTTAAAATTTTTGCATCTATATTCATTGGAGAAATTGACCTATAATTTTCTTTCTCTGGTCTCTTCCTGGATTAGGTATCAAAACCATATTTGTATCATAGAAAGAATTTGGGAGGACTCTTTCTTCCCCAATTTTCAAAAATAGCCTGTATAGTATTGGAATTAACTGTTCTTTAAATGTTTGATAGAATTCCCTTGTAAATCCATCTGGCCCTGGAGATTTTTTCCTAGGGAGTTCATTGATGGCTTGTTCAATTTCTCTTTCTGAAATGGGGTTAAGTATTCAAGTTCCTCTTCTGTTAATCTGGGCAATTTGTATTTTTAAAAATACTTATCCATCTCATTTAGATTATTGAATTTGTGGGCATAAAGTTGGGCAAAGTAATTCCTAATTATTGTTTTAATTTCCTCCTCATTGGAGGTGAGGTCACCCCCTAATTTTTAATATTAGTAATTTGGTTTTCTTTTCTTTTTTTAATTAAATTGACCAAAGATTTATCAATTTGATTAGTTTTTTCATAAAACTAACTATTTGTTTTATTTATTAACTCAATAGTTTTCTTAATTTCAATTTTATTAATCTCTCCTTTGGTTTTCAGTATTTCTAATTTGGTATTTACTTGGGGATTTTCAATTTGTTCTTTTTCTAGCTTTTTCAGCTGCATGCCCAAGTCATTGATCTCCTCTTTCTCTATTTTATTTATGTAGGCATTCAAAGATATAAAACTTCCCCTAAGAACTGCTTTTGCAGCATCCCATAAAATTTAGTAGGTTGTCTCGTTATTGTCATTCTCTTGAATGAAGTTGTTACTTGTTTCTATGATTTCTTCTTTAACCCACTCCTTTAGGATTAAATTATTTAGTTTCCAATTGATTTTTGGTTTATCTTTCCATGGCCTTTTGTTACATATAATTTTTATTGCATTGTCATCTGAGAAGGATGCATTGATTATCTCTGCCTTTCTGCCCTGGATTGTGAGGTTTTTATGCCATAGTACATGGTCAGTTTTTGTGTATGTACCATGTCCTGCTGAGAAAAAGGTGTATTCCTTTCTATTCCCATTCAAATTTCTCCAGAGATCTTTTATATCTACCTTACCTAGAGTATTATTCACCTCCTTAACTTCTTCCTTGTTTATTTTGAGGTTAGACTTATCAAGTTCAGAGAAGGGGAGGTTGAGGTCCCTCACTGGTATAGTTTTACTGTCTACTTCTCCCTGTAACCCCCTTAACTTCTCCTCTAAGAATCTGGATGTTATACCACTTGGAGCATATATGTCTAGTAATTATATTGCTTCATTGTCTATGGTGCCATTTAGCAGGATATAATTTCCATCCTTATCTCTTTTGATTAGATCTATTTCTGCTTTTGCTTTGTCTGAGATTAGGATTGCTACTCCTGCTTCTCTTACATTAGCTGAAACACAATACATTCTGCTCCAACCTTTGAACTTTATACTGTGTGTATCCCCTCGTTTCACATGTATTTCTTGTAAACAACATATTATTGGATTATAGCTTTTAATCCATTGTGTTATCCATCTCCATTTTATGGGAGAGTTCATTCCATTCACTTTCACAGTTATGATTACAATCTGTGTATTTCCCTCTATCTTCTTTCCTACCATTAGTGCTTTTAGCTCTCCCATCTTCCTTCCCCTCCTCAATAGTTTTCACTTTTCACCCCCACCTCCTGCAGCCTTCCCTTCCTTCTTTTTGCCCCTCTCCCTTTTACTCCCCTTTACCCTTACTGCTTCTTCCCTCCCTTTTAGCTTCCCTCCCCTTTCTCCCCCCTTCCTCTCCTACTGCCTATAGAGCTAGTTAGGATTATATATTTAAGTTTATTGTTCCCTCCTTGAACCAAATCAGATGAGAGTACCTCTCAAACATGCTCATCCCCTTCCCCTCTTTCCCTCTACTATAATTTTGTACTTCTTCCTGTGATGTAATTTACCATTTTCTGCTTCCTTCTTTTTATAGCTCCTGTTCTAATCCCTTCGCATACTTAAATCATATTTTTAACATGACATCATTTACTTTATACCTGTTCCCTCTATGTATATCCCTTTTATATTTCATAATAGATGCACAATTCTCAAGATTAACAGGTATCATCTTCTCTTATAAGGAGGTAAACAGTTTGCCCAAATTGAGTAACAAGGTTTTTTTGTTTTGTTTTGTTTCTTCCCCCTCTCCCCCACCCCATTTACCTTTTTATGCCTCTCTTGAGACCTGTGTTTGAAGATCGAATTTTCTATTAAGTTCTGGTGTTTTTGTCAGGAAGGTCTGGAAATCCCTTACTTCATTGAATGACCATCTCCTTGCCTGAAATGTTATGCTGAACTTTACTGGGTAGTTGATCCTTGGTTGTAGTCCCAACTCCTTTGCCTTATGGATATTGGATTCCAATTCCTTCAATCTTTTAATGTAGAAGTTGCAAGGTCCTGTGTGATCCTGAGTGTGACTCCTTGATATTTGAATGGTTTCTTTCTGGCTGCCTGTAGTATTTTCTCCTTCACTTGATAGTTCTGGAATTTAGCAACGATATTCCTTGGGGTTTTGAGTTTGGGATCCCTTTCGGGAGGGGAACGGTGGATTCTTTCAATGAGTATTTTTCCCTCTGGATCTAGCACTTCTGGGCAGTTTTCCTTGATGATTTCCTGGAAAATGTTGTCCAGACTCTTTTTTCAATCGTGGCTTTCTGGCATGATGAAATTTTCTCTCCTGGATCTATTTTCCAGGTCAATTGTTTTTCCAATTAGATATTTTACATTTTCTTCTATCTTTTCATTCTTTAGATTTTATTTGACTGATTCTTTCTGTCTCATAGAGTCATTAGTTTCTACTTGCCCAATTCTAATCTTTATCAAATTGCTTTCTTCAGTTAACTTTTGCATCTCCTTTTCCATCTGTCCAATTTTTCCTTTTAAGGAGTTATTTTCTCCAGTTAATTTTTTACTTCCTTTTCCATTTGTCTGATTTTCCTTTTCAAAGAGATGTTCTCATCAGTGAATTCTTTTTTTATAATTTTAAAATCATTGGCCAGTTTTTCTTCTATTTCCTTCTTCAGCTGTTCCAGGAGACCTGTTTGTGCATGTGAGCAGTTCATAGTCCCTTCTGAATTTTCAGATGGAAGTACAGTCTCACTATTGACCTCTTTGGTATTTGTGTTTTGGTCCTTGTCCCCATAGAAAGATTCTATGGTTTTTTCACCCTTCTTTTGCTTTTTCTTGTTCATGATGTTGATTGTGTGTTGTGGCTTCTGGTTCTCTCAGTTAGAAGCTGCAAAACTTTATGTTGAGCTAACTTGTGTTAAAAAGCTAAGAGTAGGTTTTTGTTTTATGTTTCCTGGATCAGCCCTGGGGTTAGATTGTTATGCATTGGAGAGGGGTGGTCTGGTCAAGGGAGATAGCCTCAGCTGAACTGAGGCAAAGGCAAGCTCAGGGGATGGTGATCACAGCTGTCCTATTGTCTTCCCGTTTCCCCTGGAGTGCAGAGGCATGCCTAGATCCTAGTGAGAGTTTCCAACCCTCCTTGGGCTCCTCTCCTGGTGCTGAGGCTCTCCAGCATCCTTAATACAAGTCTCCTTCACCCTGGGGCCCCTTTCCTTCCAATTTGCCTCTGCCACAGTAGGAGGAATCCTCCTTAGCTATTTTCCTAGCCTCAGGTGTTATGAGATTATTTGCTCCCTCTGCTGTTTCAACTGATCCAGGATTTTTCTGGGGAAATATTTTATGGTTTTTTTCAAGGTCATCAAAGGGGGAGGAGAGAGCATTTACTGATCACTCCCCCATCCTGGCTCCCAGAAGATCAAATAGGTGACTTACAGACGTTTAATCCTCAGGCTGAAAATCTCAGGAGCCGCTGCACTGATATCTGGCACTCAGCAGCTGTTACTTGCTCAGCTCTGCTGGTCTCTCACCCTGGGTTGGCAGTCCGCTAGTTCCACTTGCTGCTGTCTCTGGTTTCCCGGGGCCCTCTCACTCTGCTGCACTGTGCGCTGTGGGCTCACCCCCACAGAACATATCCTTCCTGTGGACCTTCCAGTCTGTCCTGGGCTTTGAATCTGCCATAGTTTGTCTCCTGTTGGATTCTGCACCTCCAAAATTTGGTCAGATTCTCTTTTTTAGAGCTATCTGAAGGAGTTGATCTAGGAGCTTAGGAGAGTCGTTGCTCTCACTCTGCCATCTTGGCTCTACCACCACCACCCCTCCAGTTTCTTTTTTATGCCAGGAAATGATACATACAACAACTACAACAATACACTTAGAAAGTATGAAAATAACAAAATCAACACTGAATGCTGTGTAAATATAATGATGAAACTTGTCCCTGAAATGGAGGTCTGAAAATGCATCTACTTCTCTTTGAACCCCAAATATAGAGCACTGAATATGGTGTCAGACTTGATTGATGTTGAACAATACAGTTTCTATTATTTGTATTTTGGATGATGCTATTTCTAGGGAAAGAGGAGAGAAAGAATTGTGAAATTAAGGTGATATTTATAAAGATATAATTATTAAATGTCGCTTTTGCCATGAAGGGATAGAATGAGTTTATTACAAAATATCTGCTACATAGCATACTTCTGTAAGTCATTTTTTATAATACAATAGGTCTACAAATTGAGAAACTTCTTTTTTGTAAAATAAAAAAGTGTATAATACCTTTAAGTTCAATTATTTCTAAGTACTTTGCCAGGATAAGCAGTGAATCTTTGTATGGAGAAAATGATGGCACATGTAATCATTGGCAGGTAGATATTGGTTCTGGAAGAGTTCAAATCTTTTGTTTGTTCTGTTTGTTTTTTTGGCAAGACTTTGAAAATAAATATTTCATGGTAAAATATTTGCATTTTTCCAATAATTGACTCTAGAAGTCTTCAAATGTATTTGCAGTGTATTGCATATATTTTCTCTTATCTCCTTTTTCAGATGCATGCCTTTTTCTTCCTGTGACTTGCTTCATTAATCCAGAGATTAAACTAAATATGTAGATGTTGAAACCAAGAATGTGATTCTTTCAAATACTCAAATGCTCAAATAGATCTGTGAATGCTTCGATTTTGAAATTCTCTTCAATGATAAGTTAATCAAGCAGCAGATATTAATTTAGGTTGTAGAATTTGCCAGATCCTTTGTGAGGTATCAAGGCTACAAAAACAAAAATGAAACAGTATATGACTTCAAGAAAATGACATACTGAAAGGAGATAAAAATATACATAAATACATACCAAGAAAACGTATATGCCATATTTGCTATACAATATACATACCATATATATAGTCTATAAATAAATATATACCAAATATATGCAAAATAAATACATAACAATTTGGGAAGGAGGGATACTAGGAGGAGGTGAGGCAATCAAAAAAGGTTGCCTGTAGGAAGCGGTAATTGTTTTAAAGCAAACAAGAAATTCTAAGAGGCAAAGGTGAGGGGAGAATGCATTCCTGGAATGGAGGATGGCCAATGAAAAGACATAGAGATAAAAGGAGTGTCTTCTGTGAAAAACAGCATAAAGGCCATTTTAGTTGGAACTTAACATACAGGAAAGGGAGTAAAGTATAAGAAACATGGAAAGGTGGGTTGGAATTAGGTTGTTAAGGTCTTTAACTGCCAAACAGAGCAGTCTATATTTGATCCAGGAGTCAACAGGGTCCCTAGAATTCACTGAGTAGAGAAGTGACATGGTCAGATCCACTCACATTTAGGAAAATTGCATTGGCAACTATCTGGAGGATGGACTAGGGAGGGGAGAAATTTGAAGCAGCAAGACCAATTCAAAGTGTGTTGCAGTAGCCTAGGTGAGAGGTGCCAAGGGTCTGAACTAGGATATAGAGTGACTGCAAAGAAAAGGATAGATGTGAGCAATATGGGAGGAAGAGAAAATAATTTTTGGCAAGTGATCGGATATGGGGGATGAGTAAGATTAAGAAATCAAAAATATGGTAACAACCTTAACAATAATAGGGAAAACATTTAGTTATAGCATAGAAACATTAATATTTAGACCTAGAAAGAAGTTTTCACGCAATCAAGTTCAAGGGTTCTTATCCTTTTTTGTGTGATGGACTCCTAAAGCAGTCTAGTAAAGTCTATAGATCCCTTTCTGAATAAGGTTTTAAAAAACATAAAATACATAGGCTTATAAAGAAAACCAAAAGTTAGTAAGATGAAGATGCATATTAAAAACAAATTCCAATCCAAGTTTATAGCCCCACTGAAATCTGCCTACAGACTTCGGGTTAGGAAACCCTGATCTAATCCAACTCCATTTTACAAAAAAAGCAACTGATACCGTGAGAATCTAAAGTGCCCTCCCCAAGATTTCTTCAAACATAAGGACACTTTTTTTTAACATTCAACTTAGAGATATCAGAGGACAAAGCCAAGAAATAGGAAAGGCCTGTCCTAACTTGCCATGAACAAAAAGGCTAAAAGCTTTTCTGAAATTTGAGCACATTGCCCACAGAAAGGTGCCCTGGATCTTACATCAGGCAGAAGACCTAGGTTTGAATCCAATAAGTCACTTACCAGCTTCAGGACCCAGGCATGTTACTTACTCTCTTCTAGGCCTCACTTTCCCCATTTGTAATTTGGGGGGGGCCGGGGGTAGGGTGTGTTAGAGGGTGGAGAAACTAAGTTTTCCCTATAATCTCCCCTGACTGTAAATCTAGGAAGATTGCAAAAAATCGTGTCTCAAAAAAAAAAAGTAAAATAAAAAAAAAATCATTTTCTTTTGATTATCCTGTTTGGGTTATTGAAATTTGCATGAAAATATTCTAAGTCAAATATAATTTATAAGTATATCTCAAATATTGGTCAAGTTATCTTACAATGATAAAGATCTTTAAACTATACGAACCTATTAACATAATTTAATATGGAAAGTAACCTTTTAGTATGAACTTTTTTTTCTTAATTTAGGAATTGATCCATTAAAAAATGAATTGCTATCAATTTCTTCCCAAAGCTCCAGAGTGAATTCAAATGCAACCCAAAAGGTCCTCTGGCAGGTGGAAAGATGAGAGATATATTGAGAAATGTAAAGCAAAATATAAAGCAAAAAAAAAAGCAAAATATGGTAGTAATTTTTTTGAAAAAAAATCAACTTTTTCCCAAACCCACAAAGAGATATGTAGAGTCTAGCACTAATTTTTGTGATTTCCTCTTTTAAGGGGAAGAGTTTTAAAAGAGGTATCCCCAGAGAGCATTTATAATAAATCTTTACTAACTTTCTTTTAAGCAGGAAAGAAAAATCCATTTAAGATGGTGCTTTAAGGCAAAAATGTTACCTGACTTCAGATTCAAACTTTTCATTTATTAGGGAAGATGTAAAAGTCTCTAGGGGTGTTGATGCAGTCTGTTCTGAGAAGTGAAAATGGAGAAGTTACTTCAGGGCAAATGAGTTTCAACTGTCTGGCAGCAGGAGACAATAATTTTAAGTCTCTGCCATGACAGGCATCTCTCCCAAGGTAAATACAGCTATCTTGTGCCACTGAGGCAACCCAGTGATTTCTCAGATGAAACACATCCACTGGGGACTGCTTGCTGCCTCAGAAGCAAGAATCACAAACAATAATATGGTTGACTATTTTGTCTTTATTTTTTTTCATCATCATCATAGTCATCATCTCTGCCTCTTCCACCTCAGTTCTAGTGTCATCAACTTAATATTACTTTGTACACAATTTGTATTTAATTTTCCATATGCACATTATTTTATTAAAATAAAATGTAAGCTTCTTAAGGATAGGAATATTTTGATTTTGTTTTTGTATCCTAGTGGCTATCACAATGTTTAATTAGAGTAAGAGCTTAATAAATGCTTGTTAAATTGAATTAAATTAAATGTGTTACTTTTAAAGAGTGTATGATATGTTGTATATATGCACATATATATGATTTGAAGAAAAAGTTATCAAGTACCCAAGGCATATAAGGATTTTTGATGAGATTTTGTTATTGTCATTATTAAATAATGAGAGCAAAGCATTGTCAAATAATATAAATGAATGAATAAAGCTAGAGTTAAATCCTAAAACACTGGCCTATTAGCAGTTCAGTGAACACAATAGTTTATTTCCCATCTCCATGCCACTGGCTATTCTCATGCATGAAACACTTATCCCTTTCACCTTCATGCCTTACTTTCCCTGGATTCTTTCAACGCTCAGCTCAGAAGCCACCTTTCAGAAGCGGCTTTTTCTGGCCCTTTATCTAACCCTTCCATTGGCTAATACCCTTTCCTTTCAGATTACCTTCCATCATCTCTGTATATATTTTGTAGTACAAGATGTTATTTACATGTCATTTCCTCTATTAGAATGTAAGTTCCTTGAGGTCAGTGACTATTTTTGCCTTTCTTTGAATTTCCTACACTTAGCAGAATCCCTATTAAGCCCTTAATAGATGTTTGTTGACTATCTAAATGAATGAGCATACCAACTCACAGAGAAAATGAGTATTTTCCTAAAATCAATTTGTGTTTTCTTCATTTACATGAATCAAAACATAGCATTGGCCAGTCAGTATTTTTTTAAAGCTCCATTACATCCATGCACATAAACCATTTATTTTTAAGTTTAAACTGGTAACTGACATAGTTATATTCAAAAGTAATTAATCACTTACCTCTATAAATTGGCAGAATAGTTCAAATCTTCTTAAAAAATTCTCACTGCAAAGAAAGTACATTGCAAATAAACTTGAATGTCACACAGTCTGTGCATGGGATTCTTGAGTTCAGCAAACATGCTTCCAACAAAGCATAGCTTAACAACTCTCCTGGTTGGAGCATAAGTAAAATAAGGTTACACTGGCACCCTCACTTTCTAGGGTCTTTTCTGAGATGCAGGACACAGTTTAATAAACAAAGCCCTGACATGGGAACCAGTTCTATAAGGAAACATGGCAGACTTCACCTGCAGTATTGGGGGTGCACCTTTTTTTATCTTCTATCTTTTCTTTCTCAAGAAAGAAACAGATAACAAAGTTCTCATTGACAGAATCTTTTTACTTTATTATTCAGATAACATTTTCCTTGTAAACATCATGTAATTCCTTTAAATATTATTTGCCTGAAAATTCACTTTGAAATTCTTGTTCTGATATCTTCTCTTGAGCAGAGTAAGAGCAAAACCTTCCAATATTTCACTTCTGTATTCTTGCATTTTTCAGTTTTGCTTAATTATTAGGTGTCCGCATCTCATCACTGTTTTACAATGTGTTGCAATTGAGAAATCTACCAGTAAATGTGCTGCCTTGTGCACTGTAACCAAACTGGGCAAGAAGCACATTTACCTTCCAGTAACTTCCCTACTACCATACTACATTGCATTTCCTCCCATTGCCTTCAAATCTTCCTTCATAAAAATAACTAACATTTACCTAGAGCTTCATGGTTTACAAAACACTTTCCTCACATCAACCCTGGGGAGAGTGTAAGTGTAACTTCATTTCACAGATGAGGAAATGGAGGCTTAGAGGTTAAATGATTTTCCCATAATCCCACAGCTAGCTAGCTAGGATGAGGCAGTATTTAAACCCAAGGCACTCCTGTCACTATGTCCAGCACTGGCACAATACTGTCTCTTTTTAGATATTCTCAACTACTTAACTTCAGTGATACTGAGAAGCTACATATATAGCTTTATACCCTAAGATAAATCAGATAGTTTTAAATGGAGATAGGGAGAATAGGAGGGAGGCTAGTAGTGAAGTTATGCTGTGCACCTGTTTCTACATGCTTCATGGCATTTTCCCACTTTTTTTGCAACTTGCAAGAGTAACATTTAATTCGTTTAATTTCACTTGGTTTTGTTATAACAGAAGTACAGCATCAGTTGGAAGGAATGTATAAAAATCTATAAAAAGTAAAATTCAACAACAGGGAAACTGTTTCTTCAAGCAATATCAGTTTATTAATAGTGATGCATATAGCTGTTAAAGTGAGCCAATCTGACCCCCTTAGTCAGGCTGGAAACTCTGACAAGAAAGGGAAAACCTTTTAAATGGAGAGGAAAGAAAGGAGTTTTGGGTTGTTGGGGAATGTCATAATTGGCTACAGCAGGAAAGATAAGTTGTCCTTCAGATGTGGATGATCATGCCCCTCTAACAATTAAGGAAGGTTAATTACTTTATTGGATTCATCTACCCCTTGTAATCTTGGCTAGGACACCATGGTTTGATCCCCATGAAGCCTATCCTACTTTCAGAAACAGGTATAAGAGTAGAATTGTCTTTGGGGGGCTGGAAGCAAGAAGAGGGAGCTCATGCTTATGTTGGCAGGTTGTTTATAGCTATAAACAGAAGTCTCAGGTTAAACTGGTTATCAAACAAATGTCCCAGGGGCTGGTTTCAGCAGTGATCACATTATTTCCTTTCAACCTTTCATGCCTTCGTGCCTTTAAGCCAATTCTAAGTGGGAGAAACTATGTTTTTGAGCTGCGTGAGTTCAGGCAGATGCTAACCATTATAAAAATCAATATGGCATAAAATCAATTACATTGTAAAATCAATATAGTAGAAACCAGAGGATATATTCATTTCTATCTTTATACACTCTGAAGACATCTGGTCTAACTCATAACTAAACAAGAATTCTTCTGTTCACAATATCCCCACCAAGTGTTCATCTAGACTTTGAAGAACCTCATAATGGTGAAAGCTATCATCTTCCAAGACAAACCTTTCTATTTTTTGGATTGTTCTAGATTTTAGAAAAATATTCCCCTTAAGACTGAGTCTGAATCAACGTCTGCAATTTCCACCAGTTTCTCTCAGTTCTGCCTTCTGGGGCCATGCAAAACAAGTCCAATCTATCCTCCATATGACAGCCCTTCAGTACTTTAAAACATCTATCATTCTTCTCACCCACAGCCTCTCATCTGAAGGCAAAAAACATCACCAGCTCTTTCAACCAATCTTCACATGATGTGAAATTGATACTATATGCCATCCTACCTGTTGTCTTCTGAATATTGTTCAGCTTGCTAACACCAAACTGCACAGAGCAAATCCACTTAATAAAAGGATTTGTTTTGTAAAACTTGAACTCAGTCAAAGGCCTTCCCCAAGGACCTAAAAAGCTATATGTGGTCTTGAGGCCACCAGTTCCCCACCAATGGCTCTAGAGTCAGGGAAACCTGGGTTAAAGTTCTGCCTCTGACACATACTGTCTATATGACTCTGGATAAGTCACTTAGGTAATCCTCTAAGACTATAAGTTGCAAAGAAGGCAACAACCTGATAGAGAGATTTTCATCCCGTGGGAGCTCTCTATATCAATGAAATCAAGATTTTTTTCCCCTATTTTCTATCTACTTCTGCAGATAGTGCCTTAATGGCTCAAATTAAACAAGAATGCTTTCCATGGCTCTGCCACCCTTTCCTTAATCAGTCAGAGTGACTTTCCTGAAAATGCCAGGCTCAAGTGCTAAGCCCATTTCCTGCCTAGGAAGGAAATACAAGAAAATGTAAATAGGCTTTCTTCCTGGATCAGGTACATCTAGATGAGTGCTAGTCAATAGTTCATACAATCAAATGGTGAGTCCAGCAAATCTCCTAATGGTGGTTTATTTACTATCCAAGGGCTGATTACTTTTCCCCTCGTGTTAAGTATCAAAGAACAGAGCAGGGTTTGTTACATCTTTTTTATTTTATTTTTTTTAACAATCTAGCTCACTGTAGTGTGACAGTGAAATAAACACTGGTCTCCAGGCAGATGACCTGAGTGCAAATCTCAGCTTTGCTACTTACCACCCATATGACATTATATGAATAACCATCTTTTTGAAGTTTATTTTTCCTATCTGTAAAATGGTGTTGGACTAGTTACCCTCTAAAATTACTTTCATTTCTACTCCTTTAAGTCCCTAAAAAGAAAGATGAAAATGTATGGGGGGAAAAGAAAATTTAACCAGTAGACCAAGGTTAGGGTCAAGAAGAAATCATGTAGAACAATTAAAATAGGTTCAAAGGCGTAGAGAATGTTAAGCCAAAATAATAAATACATAACAAATTGGAAAAATGAATAATCCAAATGTCCATCCAAGGGGTATAGTATAAGCAGAGTAATATACTGAATTCTCAGTTCTGAATAAATATTAATTACTTCAATAGCAGGTGATTTGAGAAATCTAGTATGTGCACAACATCAGAGAATAAAACTTGTCAGGCATGACGCCCAAACATCTGGCTTCCCCAAGTGAGGTATTCACTAAGGTACTTTCAATACCCATATGATAGTGATGTTTAAATAAAGCCAGAAACTGATACAAAGAACCATGCCATTGGATGAAAACAAGAGGCCCTTAAATAGAAATGTATGTACGCCCTTCCTAAACAACTGATACTAAGCAGGTGGTGCTTTTATCCTGATGGTCATTATAAACTACAACAAGCATGACACACTTAGAAAGAGGAACTGTGGATCAGATCACTAGATGAAGACACTAATAAGAAAAGGCTTTAAAATAATAAAGACCTACTCTTTAAAAAAATTATGACTATAAATTCTCAGAATTGTAGCATTTATACACTGACATGTCAGTATTGTTATGGTTATTTTTACTCCCGTAAAGTAATCCAAAGGGAAATTCCATTGTCATCATAAACAAGTATTTATCGAGAATAAACAGCACATTTTTGAAGTTTAGTTACACTCAAAGAATTAGCAATCTAGTGAGTAAACAAACATAGAATTCAAGTTTGTATGCATAACTAAATTTTAACAGTAACACTAAAGCTGAAAATCCGTGGACTACACAAAGTTCTGTATTTATCAAGGAACGTTTCTTGGGAGAAATGGACATTCAATTTCATCATAAAAAATGAGAGCTATTCTTTGGCTAACAGCATCCCCTCCCCCCCAAAAAAAACCCTCTCCCTCCATAATGTCTAAGATTTTTCCTAATCTACTGACCCTTATTCTGTTATTACAAATTCATTTATTTCTCCCTCTCCACCATCTGTACAAAAAAAAACTAAATAAAAATAAAAACAAAAAACAATTCAATTGATTGAGTCATACCACCTATTCATCATCCTTTATTTTTCCTCCGCTTCTCAAGTAAACTCCTTAAAAAAGCTGTCTAACACTAGGTGCCTCTCTTTGATTCTAAACTGTTATGTGTCTTATGAACTCATCATTCAACTGAAACTACTTTTCCCAAAATTATCAACGATTTCTTAATTAACAAATCTAATGGCTTTTTTTCTCCATCTTCATCCTTCCTGACCTCTTTGAAAGCTTTGATATTGTCAGTCACTCTGTTTTACATCGCACACACACTAATCATCATTGTCTTCAAAGTGTCTTTTCTAGGCCCTCTTCTTTTCTTGCTTTGAGGTATCTTGCTTGGTGATCTTATCAGCTCCAGTGAATTCAATTATCATCTCTATGCAGATGATTCTCAGACCTATATTTTCAGCCCTAATATCTTATCTGAGTTGTGGACTTACATCACCAATTGCAATGGGACATCTCTAACAGAACGTCTCAAACAGAATTCATCTTTCCCTACAAATCTTCCCCTCTTTCAAACTTTCTGTTACTATTAAGGACACTACCACTCTTCCAGTCACTCAGACTTGCATTCCTGATATCATCCTCAAGTCTACACTCACAACGACCAATCTGGTCACAATGGCCAACTGAGTCACAATAACTAAATTCCTCACTCACAATGGCATAACCAATCTATTTTCAAATGTTTTCCTTTCTATCTTCATCCCACCTCTTTTGTACTTCCTTTTCTCTCCAATCACACAGTCATCCTTGTGTAGGCCTTAATTGCTACATGCCTGTACTATTTTAATAGCCTCCTAATTATTCTCCTAGTTTGTCTCTCTACTACTCAAAACCATCCTCAGCTAAGCTGCCAAATGGATGTTCCTACTCAGCAAACTCCATTGGCTTCCTATTAACTGCAGGATCAAATGAAAAATCCTGTCTTTTGAACTTAAATTCTCACAACTTGATCTCTACCCAACTTTTCAGTCTTCTTACACTTTACTATCTTTCATGTACTCTCTAATCCAGCTATTTGCTGATCACTAAAAGTGTACTAAGAGAAGATGAAGTCTGTTTAATAGATTTCTGGCCCCAAGTCATGGGCTAAAGAATAGTTTCTTCATTCCCCATCCTCTTAAATGTTACCTTAGAAATGTCTTTTCTATCATACATTTAAGGAGGTGCATGACATTGTATCCATTTGTTTATATGTACGGAAAAGTAGTACCCTTCCTTGTTATTTCTATTATTTTATACCTTAAACAAATTCACTTTCTATGATATTTACATATCTGCTATATTATGGTCTTCCAATGAAGAGCATACTAGAAGACAGTTGGGGCCATGAGTTACATAATTGATTGTTCCAGACATCTCTTATTTAACCTGAGAAAAATAACAAGAAATTTCTGGGCCAGAGTTTGAGGTTGGGCCTCTTCTGAATCTTTGGTTACTTCTTATTCACGACAAGCAGGCAGAAATCAGTTAAGTTCATGGAAAACATAGGACCTTGGTACCTTTTACCACCAGTGATGCTTTCCTGTATTGCCATTCATCCCCTTTTTCATCATATCTATTTGATTCTAGGATGTGTATAATGAAAGAGATCTGAGAGAAAAACGGAAGGTCGGGTTAAGAAAAAAGTCAGCACAGGAGATATCATGGAGATCAAGATGAAAAGCATAGACAGATTAGAAGAATAGAAGAAAGGAGAAAGAAAATTAGTATGGGTGGATAAGGAAAGCAAAGGGAAGGCAAAAAGAGTACATAAAAAACAAAAAGGGAAAGATGAATCAGAGGAAAGAAAATGGGAGAGGAAAGCATCCCTCTGGTCTCAGAGGTCTACCAAGTTAAAATAGCATTTAATAGAATATTAACCAAAAAAGCTGGCAGCTAAGTGGTGTTGTAAATAACTTTGCAGTTTTCATTCCTTGGACTTATGCCAGACCTGCAGTTAGGAAGACCCATCTCCCTAAGTTCAAATTTCGTCTCAGACACTTACTATGTGACTCTTGACAAGTCATTTAACCCTGCTTGCCTCAGTTTCTTTATCTGTAAAATGAGATGGAGAAGTAAATGGTGAACCACTCCACTATCTTTGCCATGAAGATTCCAAATAGAGTCACAAAATGTCTGACACAACTGAATGACAAAGCCAAAAAAGCCGAGGGCTATCTCTGACAGAATATGAAATCAGATGACTTATGGATATTGAATTTACCATTTCTTTCTATTAAAAGGGTGGACTTTAAAATACTTTGCCTCAAAATGCCTGTGAAGGCTCTTGGCATTCACAGTACATAGTAGTCAACTGATTTCAGAAATTTCAGTAATTGTTTATAATGCCAAGTTTTAGGCATGATAGTGACATGCTCTTGAAGCTGACCACTTGTTAGGACACAGACAAATCCCAGATGTTCACCCAGCACTGCTGGGGAAAACTCATCACTCTCAAATTATGTCCCAAGGATTGAAGAATTAACATTTTTCTGAGTGAATATGAGTGACATATGCTAGTGTCATTCATTTTCTCAGTTTTCGTCAGTTTTCCACGTAAAGAAAAAACCCAAAGTGGGAGATTGACTGCCTTTTGTTAAATAGGAGTCATGGTAAAGCAACTTTATGTCACTTATCTAGTGCTCTCAGACATTTCTTCTCATAGGCTCTAACAAAGAAAAGTTTGAAAGAAAAGTAAAGATAAAAAGTTTCTCAAGTGGCCACACATACTGTGGTGGATGGTTCTTACATAGAAGTAAGTAATGCCAAGTTAGATTTGCTTCTCAACTCTTTGCCAGTCTTAGTAAGAAGCTCTGACTGAGTCTTTATAACTTTATCTGCAAGAAATGGGTTTGCTTTCTTTTTGCTACACCCTCTATCATGTTACTGGAAGTTCCCTACACCTAGTGAATAATCATCATAATATGCCATGTGAACCAAGCTCAGAGGCCCTCAATAAGGATTTCTTTGCAGTTTTCATTCCTTGGACTTATGGGAACTCTTAGAATGTGAAATAAGCCCATCTAGGAAAACACACACTGAGTGAAACAGTATAAAAGGAGTGAACAGCAATATCAATGAAAACTAAATTCTGTGAAATTCTAATGACCAATCTGCTGTTATTGAGCCATTAAAGTCATGTCTGACTCTTCACGAACACATTTTGCGTTTTCTTGGCAAAGATACTGGAGTGATTTACCATTTCCTTCTCCATCTCATTTCACAGATGAAGAATGGACGTAAACTGAGTTCTCATTTTCCAGAAGAGGAATTGAGGTTAAGTGACTTGCCCAGGATTGCACAGCAAGTTAAATGTTTGAGGCTGGATGTGAATTCATGGAGATGAGTCTTCCTGATTCCAAGCCCAATGCTCTATCCACTGTGCCACCTAGTTGCCCCCTAATGAAAAAGAGGAAACTGATTTCCCCCACCCCTAAAAGAGAGATAGAAAAAGGCTCTTTACAGAGCTAGCAAACAATAAATGTGTAGCAATGTATATAATATCAGATTTGGGGAGGATATGTTGATTACTTTTGATGAATTTAGGCTTGTTTTCTATGTTTTTTTTTCTTTCTGGTAAGTAACAGTTCTCAGGGAAACAGTGAGGAGAAACACATTGGGAAATATTATAAGTAACATTATAAAAGATATCAATGAAACTTTAAGGAAAAAAGAAAATGTGAAAACTGAAAGTAAGTCTTTATTCAGGGTGGAATCCATACAACTAGCTTATAGAAGCCATAGAGGAGAGAGCCACAGGACTGACAGGAATGTTCAATGTTCAGTTTTGGAATGAAAAATCAGATCAATGAGAGCTCAGATTCACTGGAATATATGTTTTCCTTTTTTTTCAAATAGAGGCTTAGTTGAATGAGTAACATTCAAGGACCTCCTTAGAATATCTGGCATGCTGCTGAAGTAAACCAAGCCAGCTTAGCAACTGGCCAGGTTGGCATCTGAACTTCCTGGAAATGTGGGCTAAGGATGCATGCCTCTATGACTCATCAGTGCACTCAACAGTTTGTCAGCAATAGTGAATACGTAAAGATCAAAAAATTGTCAATTTGGGGGAACTAGAAAGTACCTTAAAGATCAGTTTATCCAACCCCCTCCCTTTATAGATGAAATCAAAATGCAGATAACTGAATTAACTTGCCCAAAATCACACAGCTAGTTAGGAGCAGAGTCAGAGATGCCAAAATTTTATCATTAGAAAATAGGTTACCTCAAGGATATGCAAACCCTTTCATTTACAGTATATAAAAGAGAGGTTCAGAGAAGTGCATAGTCTTGCACAAAATCACACAAGAATTAAAGCCAGTTTAATAAAGAGAAAAGGGAGGATTTTGTAGGAAACAAAGAAAGTGTCATTTCCACAAGGTAGAGACTTCCTAAAGAGAAAGTTGATCTGTGGTCTAGTAGAGTCAGGTGAAGATAAGAAACTAATGCCCAGGCCTGATGAGTTTGAGGGGAGGCTTATCAGAAAGGAGAACCCAGCTGCATTTGGTAATAGGATTGTAGAAGATTGTGACCCTAAAGAGAATGGACCAATCCATTATCTGATGGGAGGATCTATCCTGCATGAACTTGATAAAAATGGCTTCACTTCTGTCTCTCGCTCTCTCACTCTGCCTTTCAGAAGAAGCATGGAGTTCACCTTGGCCAAGGCATTCAATTCCTCTGAACTTCATTTTAATAAATTTTTCTTCATACCTTAAAAAAAAGAATTAAAACCAGGTCTCTTAATTCCTAAACCAGTACTTTTTCCACTGTGCCACACTGTCTCTAAAAGTTTTTGCCTCTCATTGAAGAACATATATTCTAATGTAGTCATCTAGCATTCTTTGGGTGATCCTGCCAAATTAGGAGTAATTGCAAAAAGAGCATTTTAAATATGCTTATGTATCACTTATATTCACAGAGCAAGAGGTAGTTCAATAATCTATCCTCTTAAGTACTAAAAAATAATTTTCAATATTAACCATTGGAGATGGTTCAGATTCTTGCATATACACAACCAAAGTCCTTTCACTACATGAAGCAATATTCACTCTGGCCTTTATAAGGGACTATTGTTGCCTTAAGAGTGAGATAGTACAGCCCACAGAGCTCAGATAGATGTGAGTTCAAATCCTGCCTAGGACACTTTTTAAATGTGTGACCCTGAACAAGTCACCTAACTGCCATCTGCCTTGCTAAAATGAGAATGCTAGTAACACCATTTATCTCCTAGAATTGTTAAGAAGATAAAATAAATTAAAATTGGTAAAAGTGCTTTGCAAACCTTAAAGTAGTATAAAAAGTGCTACGATTGTTGGTTTTGTTAACTAGAACCGGAGATGGAATAGCACACAAAGTGAGCCTAGACAGGAAGATTATTATTCTGCTGAAGTGATGAGTGAAGGTAAAATCAAATTCTGGATTCCTGAGCAAAATGTGGTAAGGGAATGGGAGGAGAGGATGGGGGGGGGGGGGGGGTTCAATACGCCACCTTCAGGAATACCTTTGCTCTTTACCCTTAATGCGTCAATGATAACCAATCCTCCTTGGCCATTACAATACATACATGCTTCTCTTTGAGTCAAAAAAGTCCAGTGAAAAGGAGTTATACATTTTAAGCAGGAGCTGAGAATATGATCTCTGAAACTCTAACCCTTCAAAATACGATATTCCTTGATTCCATAAAACGTAACATGAACTTTCCTTTCAGGTTAGGTTTTCTAAAGATGAAACCGTGGCACAGTGGATAGAGTGCCAATCTGAAGCCAAGAAGATTTAAATTCAAATCCAGCCTCAGACATTTACTAGCTGTGTGACCATGGGCAAGTCATTTAACCCCGGTTATATTAATTTCCTCATCTGTAACATGAGCTGAGGAGGGAAATGGTAAACCACTCATATCTTTGCCAAGAAAACTCCAAATGGGATCACGATTAAGATGTAACTGTAATAGCTGAACAACAAAGATGAAATAAGCTTTACTCACACTCAAGGTACATTATGAATATAAGGGTTCTGAGCAACTATGATTATACCATACATGACATGATATAGTAAATGCATTTAGTTCAATTCATAGAATCATTAATTTAAAGATATAAGGGCCCTTTAATGTCCTTGAATCCAATCCCACCATTCTACAAATGAAGAAACTGAGGCTCAAAGTAACAATTTTGTAAGCCCGAACTCACACAGATTGTGTCGGATACAAGATGTGAGCATGTATCTTCTGGATTCCCAGTCCAGAACTGTATTCGCTTGACCATGCTGCTTCAGAATCTGCATTTTATTATGCAACGTATTGTAGGTGAACTGTCTTGGAGTGAGGAGAAATAATTTCAAACTCTACTTCCAAAGGAAAGCTCGTCAGTTACATAACCTTCATCAGCCTCATTCTTTTCATCTTTAAAATGGAGATAAAAATAACCTGCAATGCCTACTTCCTAGGATTATTATGAGGAACAAATGAAACAATGCATCCAAAATACTTGAGAACACTTGAAGTGCTAAGTAAAGGCTAGCTCTTTTTATTCTTGTATAAGAATCCTTTATTATTATAAAATTTTGCTAGGAACTAGGAAAACACAAACAAGCTTGTTCAGACATGTATGTTTTTAGTAACTTGGTGTGAAGGTCTCAAGTTGTGAATAAGGTACATTCCTTTTGAGCCAAGATTCGGTGACAGTTATCTCAGATTTGCGTAGACATTTTTCATTTGTTTCTGGGATAAATGTACTATTCTGAATGGATGAGTTCACTAGCAGTTCAAACTTCTCTACCTTGGATTAGCCTGTCATCACTGTAGTCAAGTCAATTTTTTAAAGGAAAATAAATTCTAGAAATATTTAATGTCTCTGTGGATGTGTGCCTCTTGATATGATGGGAAATGACTTTGAATAAAGGGGAGAGATAAAAGTTTCAGAAGTGGCTCCAGTATGCCCATGGAAACTCCTGCTCATAATGTTCAATCAGATAAAGGGTTTAAATTCACAGAAACTCCTGATAGGAAACTGCTCTACTTATCCTGGGTTTGGAAACTAAATCATCCAACCTGACAGACCATGACATTGTTGTTTCATAACTTTCCACTGGGATAATATACACTGCACTGAGATCTTAATGAAGCCTCATGAGAAAATTGGCATGTTTATTCATCTAAAGTATGTTACTAAGCATGCTTTAGTAAATGTCATTTCATGATGAAGAAGAAAAACTATGAAAAAAAGAAGAAATGAAGAAGCAGATGAAGAGGGGAGGAGAGAAAGAAAGAGAAGGAAGGAAGAAGGGAAGGAAGGGAGGAAGGAAAGGAAAGAAGGAAGAAAGGAAGGAAGGAGAAAAAAATTGATCAGCATGGATGGCTATGTGCCCTAGAGACATATAAGCAAGACAGTCCCTTCTCACAAGGAGTTCATGTTCTAACGGAAGAAATACATATACATATAGAAAATTTGAGCTGTCAATCAGATGCAAATTAGGTCCCATGGTCCTTAGGATGCAAAGGCATCATTTACAGTGATGAAATCATATCTGTTTCTAATGATGAATCATTTGAAGATGCCAAGGGCTTTGGTAGCAAGAACTTTCCTTTTGTTGTTTCCAGTAATTATGGCTATAGCACTTTCTGAAGGTACTGCTAAGCCATATGTGCCCAAAGAGTTGGTTCCTGGGAAGATGGCTAGGTTGGAAGTAGAACCAGTGGTCCAGGGTGCCCCATTACTCCTGGACTCTCAGTCTTACAGGTTTAGAGTAAACAGTGATGGTATTAACATGGTAACTTAGTTAACATGGTGAAGGAAAGGTGAGTTCCTTTTCCAACTTATCAAAAAAAATCACCTCCTCAGCACCATTTGACTATTTCCCTTTTTCCCCCACTGATAGCATATATATTACTTTAAAATTAAGACTATCTTCAAGCTAATAAAAATTCCATTGAAAAGAAATTAATTCATTTGGGGTTTATCCAAGACTCCTATTAGAATTTAACTGTATCATAATGGGAAGAAAAAAACAAGCTTTTGAATCAAATCTTCACATAAAACATGAAAATGAAAAGCCTAGATAGGGGATCTTCCCACCAAATGCTCTAAAGTATTCCATGAAGCAGCAGTTTTATAAGATAATCCTACTGTTTATATATACTATAATCGAAATGAGTCTTTTAGTTCTGGGAAAGTATCACATTTTATCATAATTTAAATGTGCCTTCTGAGGTAATCATTTACATCTAGTAACTTCCTGACTGGGGCAACTAGGTGGCACAGTGGATAGAGTACTGGCCAGTGCTATACACTATGCCACCTAGCTTCCCCAATCAATAAGTCAGGAAGTCAGAATTCAGGAATACTCATCTTCATGAATTCAAATTTGGTCTCAGACACTTACCTGTGCATCATAGTTTACCTAGTTAGCTATGTGACCATGGGCAAGCCACTTAAACCCTGTTTTCCTCAGCTCATAATCTGTAAAATAAGTTGAGAAGGAAATGGCAAACCATTCCAGTATCTCTGCGAAAACTCTCCATCCCCAAACACACACCACAAAACCTAAAATGTGATCACAGAGTTGGATGTGACTGAAACAACTGACCAACAACGAAGCTTATTGACTAGATGAGCACAGGAAGTAATGAGAAGCTTCAGAAGAGAGCTAAGTTCAATGTGTTTATTTCGACAGGCATGAAATGAGGCAAGAAGATGACAGACTGGCCCAGAGAGATTGAAAACGAAAAAAACCTAAATTAAATACACCAGGAGTGTGTTTCAGAAAGAACTACTGTGAATACCAGCATCTCCCCATTCAACTTGAGCTATGGATAATGGATGCTTCTCAATTAGAAGAAAAAGGACCATGATGTCTCATAATTTCTTTTTCCTCTCGACATTTCTTCTGGCTCATAAAGGGCTTTACAAAAGTAACTTAAGTGTAGTTAACTGCAGATCACACTAAGCCATGGATACAGGCCACATATACATGGGAAAGTGACCTATCTTGAAAGCCAAACTAGTTTGCCAAGAAATTTCTTCTGAAAATTTGATATTTTTCCAACTTAAGATTCATCCAGGAACAAAGAGGTGAAGATGTCTGGTAATAATGATAGGCTCTCTTCATGGAAAGAATAGACAGGCGGCTGATCTGAGGATCCTATAAATCAGTCAACAAAAATTTATTGATCAGTTCTTAAGGTCAGCAATGCAGGAATTCATTTCTCTTGACTACACGTTTGAAATGAGTTTTATTTCCTCACTTTCTCAAAGGGGAAAAGAAAATATGAAAGGGAGAGAATGTATACCTGAAAATAAAGTTAACTTTTTTTTAATTAAAGACAGAACAATTATGTACAAGGAGATGAGCTACATATTCATTGCTCAGCATGGAAATAAGTCAAAGATATTTACCACGGATATTCCTTTTAAAAAAATCTATTGAGGGGGCAGAGCCAAGATAGTGGAGTAGAAAGACTCACATATGCTAGCTCTGAACCCACAGCCCATAATTACCTATAAAAAGAACTCTCAACAAATTCTGGAATAGTAGAAGCCGCGCAGCAATGGGGTGAAGGAGATTTCTGTTCTAGAGAGCCCTGAAAAACAGATCCCAAAGGTCCGTCGCACATTGGCCAGGAGTGGAGCCCAGCCCTGCCTGGCTACGTGGCATGAAGAGGAGCAAGCAGATCCGAGCAGGCTTCAGGGATGGAATCTCCAGCGGCCACGAAGGTCCCTCCACCCACAGACGCACAGTCAGTGAGAGAGACTTCCGGGTTGGCTGAGAAGGGAGCGGAGTATCTCCATGACTTGGGACCCCTCGGGAGGCAGCAGCAGAGGCAGCAAGTGGCCAGAGGCTCCCAGAGCAGGCAGGAGCTCAGTAGGAGCTCAATTACAGAAGGTCTCTGCATAAAGCCCCTAAGGGAACTGAGGCTGGGAGGTGGCCCTGCCCCCACCTGAGAACCAGAACGTAAGCTCCCATTGAATAGCAGCCAGGCCTGCCACTGAAAGCCTTGAGGCTGGGGAGCAGCATTTGAATCTCAGACCCCAAGCACTAGCTGGGCAGATCTAGGTGGGGATGGAGAGGAATCTCAGAAGTCAAGTACCTGACTGGGAAAATACCCAGAAAAGGGAAAAAAAAAAATAAGACCATAGAAGGTTACTTTCTTGGGGAGCAGATGATTCTGCCCTTCCTCTCTGAGGAGGAAGAACAATGCTTACCATCAGGTAAAGAGATAGGAGTCAAGGCCTCTGTATCCCAAACATCTGAAATAGATATCCAATGGGCTCAGGCCATGGAAGAGCTCAAAAAGGATTTTGAAAACCAAGTTAGACAGGTGGAGGAAAAATTGAGAAGAGAAATGAGGGAGATGCCAGAAAAGCATGAAAAATGAGTCAATACCTTGATAAAGGAGACCCAAAAAAATGCTGAAGAGAATGACACC
>CM053770.1:397764165-397830547 GCA_028658325.1 Potorous gilbertii | reverse complement strand
GAAAATATAGTTAGTCTTATATAACATGACTATTATGGAAGTCATTTGCAAAACTACACAGATATCACCTATACTGAATAGCCTGCCTTCCCAGAGGAAATGGGTGGGGAGGGAGGGATGGGGAGAAGTTGGAACTCAAAGTTTTAGGAACAACTGTTGAGTAGTGTTCTTGCTAATAGGAAATAAGAAATACAGGTAATGGGGAATAGAAAGTTATCTGGCCCTACAGGACAAAAGAGAAGATGGGAACAAGAGAAGGGAGGGATGATAGAAGAGAGAGCAGATTGGTGATAGAGGAAATTAGAATGCTCAGTGTACTGTGGTGGGGGGAGGGGACAAATGGGGAGAAAATTTGGAACCCAAAATTTTGTGAAAATAAATGTAAAAAGTGAAATAAATAAATTTATATTTTAAAAAATCTATCGAACCACCTCATTCCTTTATTCAAAAATCTTCAGTCGTTCCCTATTACTTATTAAAAGAAAAATATAAAAGCTTCAGCCTGGAATCTAAATCCCTCCACAATCTAGCTTCTACCTACTTTTACAGTTTTGTTATAAATTACTCCCTTTTATAAGCTCTCTATTCTATCAAAACCTACTACTTTTTCTTAACATTCCACATTTATTAGCAGTTACTCTTGAAGTGACTTTATATATATTTTATATTTACTAACATGTATAAATGTTGCATGACGTAGTAGATGAAAGTTAGCTTCAGCATCAGAAAGATCTAGGCCAGAGGTGCTATCTAGGTCCTCAAGTGCAGATTGCATCCAAACTGAACTCAAAATTCACGGAACAAATTTCCTTAATAAAAGGATTTGTTCTGTAAAACTTGGACTCATTCCAAACATTGCACCTAAGGACCTTGAAGGTCACATGTGGCTTCAAGGCTTCTGGTTCCCCACCCCTGACATGGGTTCAAGTTTAGACCTTGACACATGCTGACTCTATGACTCTAGACAGGACACTTAACCTCTCGGTACCCCTAAGCATGACTCAAAGACTATAAATTTCAGAGAAGTTAACAAGCTACATCATTACAAGGAATAGCTTCATCTGAGAATTCTCTATAGCAATGATATCACAGGTCTGGTCTCTATCCCTATTATATGAGTTGCAACCCCCAAAGTAAATTGCTAGCCTCTGGGGGCAGAGGTGGTTTCATTGTTATCATTATGCCCTAGCATCCAGGACTGTCTCACACATTATTGAAATAATGCTTGTTGGATTGAATTGAGTTGAAATGGATTAGACTGAATTGAACTGAATTGCCACAGTGCTTGGAAATTTCCCTAGGAAATTCACTTCTTTAAATCTGAATAAATATTAATCTACCAGTGAAAACAAGCTCCTAATTTTACTAATGAGGAAACTGGCCCAAAAAGGTACAATATCTTGTCCAAGGTCACATAGATAATTGGTATAACTTGGACTTTAATCTAGTCCTTTGTTCTTAGTTCGATGTTCTGAGTTCCCTTCTACTTTACCAAGTTTCCACTAAAAAAAATGGAAACTGAGAAACACACTAACTTATTAGCATTCGTTATCCCATTAGCAGAGAGAAAAACTACAAGGAAACAGAAGAGTTACATTTTTACTAGGGGTGGCAAAGGAGAGTGGAGTATTGGTATACTGGGCCCAAGGAGACTGTTGCTTTATAGGTCCTGATTAGACAGGAAGCAGCAATGTTTTGTATTCAGTAACAATTTTTAATTCCTGAAAATATAAATGTCCCTTGATGTTTGTGGTTTAGAGACATAAAAATAAAGAAACAGGGATTCTCCCATATTCAATCTCTGACTATTTAATAAAATCCTTTCTTCTTATTATATATATAATTATATATTATATATTATTATACTGTATAATATAGTATAACAGTCAGTCATATTATTATATCATATTATATATCATATCATATTATAACAGTCAATTTGCCATTTCTTCAAATGAAAAACTAAAGAGATCTACATGGGGACCTGTCATGGAGTTCTCTCTTTCAGCTATGAATAGTGATCATTTCCAGTAAGATCATCACTCTCCGAATAGTAGTTGCCATGAGAATGGTAGACCTCATCTGTCCTCATCAGTCTTTCTAGATATGTTCCCTCAGCTGTGACTTTAAAGGACAGCTATTAGTGTGCATTTCAATATGGTATAAATTCCCCTCCACAGACTTCTCTGAGTTTTTAAATGCTGACTGTCTCTTGTAAAGAGTTGTGATATGAGGGAGAAGATGGCTGATAGGATTGAACCATTGTTTAAGCTACCACACTAGAGTAATAGAATTTATGTGCTTCCTTAGCATGACTGCTTTGCAAACTTTAGGGATTTTAAAAAATCCCTTTGGTTGCTTTGTAGCTTTTAGAATGTTTTCATTTCTATAAAACAATACACAGCTTTAAACCAAGGGTTATATCTGTTTTAAAACAAAACAAAATGATTGGATATGCATAGTGGATAGAGTGCTGAACTTGGAGTCAGGAAGACCAAAGTTAAATCCCCATGAAGAAACTCATTAACTCTGATCCTGGGAAAGTCATAGGTCAAGTCAACAAGCACTTATTAAAAGGTGATTATTCATGTTACCAAAATATTCTTATCTTACAAAAGGATTCTCCCTAGGTTTCTTTTAAAAATAAAGAACTCCCCAAATGTGTGCTAGTTATTCCAAATCACAAATGCCTGACTTAATTAATGCATGTCCTTTGCATGTGAACACCTGACCCAGTGGTACTTGACCTCTCTAACATATTCTCCTGAACTTCCTATCTACTCTGTACAATTGCTGTAGATTCCCTTTTCCCTTCTGCCACTGAGGGCACATTCCCGGGAGGTAAGATCCCCTGATTCCCCTACTGTGGCTTTGGCAGGAGAGATGACATTTGTTCCTGGCATTTTGGGTTGTAACCAGCCTACAGAAACATTTTCAGATGGAAACAATGTTCCAATAATGTTAGCTTCTAGCAACAGTGACAGATCTTACAGGAGGTAAGTGGCAAGTGAGCCCTATGTGAAAAGAAAGGGATGAATTCTCCCCCTTCTTCTTACACTAAGGCTCAGATGTCCATGTAGGAGAAGAGGAGAAGACAGATGGTAGAGAAGAACTGTGCTTTTTTCCCTAAGGTCAAGACCATCCTTGTGACTATAATTCTGTACATTTTAGCCTAAATAAGCTTTTGTGAGCTATCCTGAGAACCTAATCACCATATATAATGTGATTTCTATGGAGAATGTGCTCTGAGTTCCAAATAACTGACTAACAAATGAAGTTTTGCTCACATCATATACACATTGGCTGAGGACCTCTACCTGACATATGAGCTTTGAAGAAAGGATTTTTAAAAAAAAGAATTTTTTTTTAAATTAAGTGTCTTCTCACCAACTGAAAGACCACCAACTGAAATGAAAATTTAATTTACTATTAAAGATGAAGCTTTAGAGCTGCTTATTTTTTCCCTTTTTTAAAATCATGGTTTCAAGAGATAGTTTACTAAGAGAGGGGGAGAATTATATTCAGAAAAAAAAACATGATGTAAAAACAAATGTTATCAATAAAAATGTAAGATTTATTTGAAAATGTTAATTTTAGATAAAAATTTATTTCATTTCTACAACTCCTCTCCCAAAAAAGTTTTTAAAAAAAGGAAATGAAAACTGTTACCATAGATATACATAGTTAAAAAATTCTCAGATTAATTATATCCAAAAATTGTATATCTCATTCTGAATCTGAGGCTATCCTCTCCTTCTCAGGATATGGGTGGCATACTTCATCACCAGTCTTCTACAATTATATTGGTCATTAAATTGATGAGAGTTCTTGATCTCCTTCTCAGGATGTGGGTGGCATACTTCATCACCAGTCTTCTACAATTATGTTGGTCATTAAATTGATCAGAGTTCTTGAGTCTTTCAAAGATGTTTGTCTTCACAATGTTATTATTTTGTTTTCTTTAAAATTAAGGGATCTTTTAAATTTTAAGTTAATCAGACAATATGATTAACTTAAGGTTGACTTCAGTAATGCATCTATTACAGAAGGCAAGTTAAACTTTTTGGGAAAAACTCACTCTTGATATGTCCACTATATAAAAATTCCTCCAATCTGCTGTCTTCTTTCTCTACTCTACTTCCACTCCAAAATGTTCTGTCCCTCCCTTTGCTGCTTACTACAAAATTGGGCAAGAAGACTAAGAAAATTAAATCAAAACAAACTGCACACCCAAGATAATTGAGAAAACCAGCTTATGTAAAAATGGTGCAAACATGGGTACACATACATGGATATATACACATGGGCATACACACATGTAAAATATTAACCTTGGGTTTCCAGTCAAAGTTGGAAGGAGTCTTAGGAACTATTCAGTCTAGAAGTCTCATCTTACGTATAGGAAATTTAAAGCATGTGGATAATATGACTCACAGTCATCATATGAACCTCATCATTAACAGATTTTGCTGAGGCATGAAGAAGAGCTGGGATCATATGAGGTGATGTTAACTAGCCCTATGACTGCTTGAGATGGTTTGGAAATAGAAATCGTAGGAACTGATGTTTGGTGTGCTCAGAGTCAGTGTAGGTTGAAGTGAAGACCACCATTTATTGAACTTACTGGGGGAGGGAAAGTTAGCTGGGGATAGGGCTCCTTGAATGACATCACCAACGATCTACATTGCAATCTACATGCAAGAGACTGAATTTTAAAACTAAAGAAAAAGTGATGGTTAAGTGATGGTAGCAGAAAGAGGATATAAAAGTAGCATTAGAGACCAAAGAGTATGCCAATTCCTCTGGCCTGAGTATCAGGCGGTTTGATAGGAGCCATCGCCAAGCTTTGGTGAAGGTGCCAGAAAAAGCTGGTATCTTCAGGGGAAAAAATAGGTTTCAGTGAGCAGCAGAAGATAGAAGTTAACATGAGAGGAAGAGATAAGGGCTGAAGGAGAGTTTTGTTTTTGTTTGGAGATGGGATTTTTTTGGTGTTTTTTTAACTTTGCAGAAGATTTCCAAGGGCACAGAGCAAAGCGGGGCTAGAAGGCTATATTAACCAGGGAGGGATGAGTTTAAGACAGAATACTGTCAATCCTCTTGCTGATTCTCAATATGCCACATGGCATAGGTCACCAGAGCAGGTGGAGCATTAGGAACAAGTACCTTTCAGCGGTAAGAATACACCATAAAAGGAGTATGTGCCATGGAAGCCTGGGGTGTTCCATGCGTAGCATGGATGAGAAGCAGAGTGAGACAGATAGGAAAGACAAAGCTAAATCCACTCAAACTCTGTGGGCACTCACCCAAGGTCACACAGCTTGTGAGCTAGACAACTAAGTAAATACAGTGACAGGCCTGGAATCAAGAAGACCTGAATTCAAATCCGGCCTCTGATATTTACTAGCTGTGCAACCCTAAGCAATCCACTTAACCTCTTTCTGCTCAAGTTTCCCTCATCTATAAAATAGGGACAATCATAGTACCTGTGTTTCAGAGTGTTGTAAAGATCAAATGAGATAATATTTGTAAAGTGCTTCACACAATGCTTGGCACATAGTAAGCACTATATAAATTGAACCGAAAATATAACCTACATCTCTTAGTTTCCCATTCAGTGTCATAGAGCCACAGTATTAAGATCTAGAATAGAAAGAGATGTCACAGGCCATCTAGTCCAGCCTCTCCATTTTAAAGATTAGGACACAAGAGTCTAGCACATTATACACCCAGGAAAATATTAGAGTCAATATTTGATCCCAGGTCCTATGACTCCAGAGCCCATATTCCTTCCAGTGTACCATGCTGCCTCCCACAGCAGCTCCTGAAATGCAGGTGTAACCAGAGTTCAGTGCAGGCACAGACCCTATCATCTTGCTAGGCTGATGCAAATTCCCCATGTGGAGTTTGTTTCTGGGAATGTTACAGTTTTGCATAAAAGAAGTACCTTGTAAAGACTGTAGAGAATTGTAGACATTGTATTAATGAGTTCCAGTTAGCTAACCACATAGTAAATGGGAGTGGACACGTACGCATCAAAAAAGTCTTGCTGTATTCCCTCATTTCTCTCTTGCTTCAAACCTTTTAACTGTTTTGTTCCTGGTAGTGTAACTTCCTTCCCATCTAAGGTCATATGACCCAAGAATAGGCCTCAGTTCTTAACCTGTACATTACTTCTTTTCTGTGTAGGTGAAGGGAGTCGAGCATCCATGACCTGCTGAGTTTCAGAAAGTCTCGAAAGGCCCTCAGCATTCCAGAGTCTGTAGGGTGCTTCACTATCCAAGCAGTCTAGGCTGGGTTTTGTAGCCAGGCCAGTATTGATGCCTTAAGGAGCAAGGAGGGACTTTTTGGAACTACACTAGTAGAAACCAGGACTAGGATTCATCCAGCCGTCAATCATGCCATATGTGAACACAAATTTGGTAAACTAATGTTGTGTAATAAATGAGCTAAATTTTGATACTGTTGCTTCCAGAGACCACAGTGGTATGGGGGAGGATAAGGTATAAGGGAAGAGGGAATTTTTTGTAGGTTTATTCTTGACCTTGGGAATAGATATCTCTCTGTAAAAGCTATTTGGTATCATGATTAAATGGACCTGAGCACTGGTCACTGACTCTCAACAATAGAGAAAACATCCAGCAAGGGCTTAAGCTAATAGAAGTAGAAAAGAAATGCTCACAAGTCTCAGTGACCCCTAGAACCCTGAAGGGCAAGATATAGACTCTATCACAGGAAGAAAAGAAGAGAATGGGAAGAACTCTCCCTGCTTTAATCTGTAAATTGTGCAGCTGACAAAGGGAAAAGCAACTCTTTCTGAATGAATGTTTTACTGGAAAGCACAGAATTTAAACTTCTACCACAGACATGGTGGTATTTATACCTTAAGCTCTGGGAAATCCAGTCTGATTTACAAACCAAATAGTCCCAAGAATAACATCAATCCCACTATTTCGGGCCGGCATCCTTATTATAGACACTTATAATCTTATCTCAAAGCACAACAAAGCATTCATTCAGCCAATAAGCTCACCTCAAAGCCAAGGTAGAGTATATCTAACAACAGAGAAATACCTTTGAAAAACACTGTCTATTTGATTCCAGAGAAGCAAAAGAATGCATAGCATGGAGTAAGGGGTGTGTGATATAAGGTGGCAAAAAAAAAAAATGAAGCTGAAACAGAAATACCAGCTGAGAAGGTGTTTAATCTTAGAGGTGTGAGCCATTCTATTCGAGCACTCTCCGTGACTGATATCAAGGACAAAGCAAAAAAAAAAAAAGACAAATATATGGGAGGGAGTATAGGGGGCATAAAATTATATGCTTTTGATGTCTGTACTGGGGCAACACTTCAGTTTTCACATCGAATCTCTAATAAAACAGTTGAGATTCTGGTTTATAAATAAAGGAAGTTCAAAGATTACTGACTCTGCTCAATTACCCCCTCTCCATACCATTTAAATCACTCCAGTCCTGCAGGTATATGTAGGTCTTCTTCAAAACTTCTCTGTTCATAACCTCACTCAGGCTAGCAGTTTTAAAGTATTGTTCATCATTGAGTCCTGATGGGTTCTACCACCTGAAAAATTCACTTTGCCTTCTACAAGAAACAAGTTAGCACTATTTCCATGTTTTAAAAAAGGAAAATGGAATTGGAATAGCACCTTTTTTTCACAAAAGGGAAGATGATAGTTAGAAATAGAAAATAAAGCTAATAAAAGCCTCCTTCATGCATGTATGCTATCTCCTTGAAGTCAGGTATTAACTCTCTCTTGTCTTTGTTATAACAGCACAGTTCCTGGCACAGAGAACTACTTAATCAGTGTTTACAGATTGACAGAAAGGGTGCTCCAGGAATCTATAAGGAAAATGAGAATCAAAGAGACCAGATGACTTTGCCAAGGTCACAAAATCACTAGACCCCATCTTGTTCTTAGAGCATCTCCAAATATTCGTCCGGAAGTCAGACGACCTGGAGTCACATTCCAAATCTGCTGATTCTTAGCTGTGAGAAATGATCCCTTGATCCCTCATTGTCCTCAGAGATCCCTGGAGCATTTCACATGAAATCTCCTTGAAAGTTCACAACGTATTAAGGACTAATCTTCCGGTCTGAGCTTTCAACTAGTTCCAAATCCACTTAAATGCTGGACTAGATAATCCAAACTTGAGATCCATATGGAGAAAAGTAAAGGCATGATAATCACACAGGTGGAAAGGTGGCTTGCTAATAGCTACTCATCTCATTAAAGTGTTAACAGACCAGGTAGCTCCTGGACTACAGGGAAAGGATGAAAACAATGAAGTGGTGACTCCTTGAGTACCTCCTATAGAAAAAGGCATAACTGAATGATTTAAATAGATAATAAACTCTAGTAGATCAGAGAAGGGAGAAATCATTGTGAAAAGGAAGGCACCCGTCTCCAGTCTGTATAGACTCTGATAGTAGGAGATGGAGAGGCAGAAGGGTTACATGAATGAGGAACTAGCCTTGGTTCCAGGAAGACTTAAACTCAAATTCCACTTCAAATATTTACGAGCTGTGTGATGCTGAGTAAGGTATGAACCTCTCTCAAACTCATTTTCCCTATCTCTAAAATAGAGCCTACATGGTTGCTATCTACCTGGATAATACATGTAAAATATTCTGAAAATATAAAAGAACTATTTAAATGTTAGCTATGATGGTGGGGGAGACATTTTGGTCATTTTGTATAGCCTCTACTCTGGCTATCCCCATAATCAATCCTGCTTACGTACTGTACTGATGATGTCATAAGGATCATTTCTAGGGAGAAAGAGGAGGTAAGAACACATTTCTATTATAGCATTATCTGACCTCCAAGACTGTATAGGTCAGATCTCTAAAATCCGCTTAGTATTTTTACATATGATTTACTCCATTTATTTAGTACCTGATACTATGTGCTTCCTTCATAATGATCCTAAAATATTGGTTAACACAAGTATTATCTTCTTTTTAAAGATAAGACAGCTCATGTGGCATTTTATCTTAGAAGCAATAGGGAGTTATAGCCAGACCCAACTGGGCAGAAAAGGTAGAACTATACGAACAATCAATAGGTACAAACTAAGTGGATTTGGAACTAGAGGAATAGTAGTACTCAAAGAGTAGTCAATGTTAACCAAGAAGGCACATTTCTAGTAGAATGTCCTAGGGATCTGTGCTTGGTTCTGGGTTATTTGACATTTTTATCAATATTTCATATTAAGGCAAGCTTATACAAAGGCATGGGTAAAATATAATAAGATGAAAATTTAATAAGGAAAAACTAAAGTCTTATACTTTTGTTTAAAATCAATTATACTGGTATAAGATAAGATAAGATCTAAAAAAAGATTTGAGGGCTTTAGTGGAGGTCAAACTAAATACGAGTCAACAGAGTGATGCCATACCATCATTATCTTAAGTTGCATTGAGAGGTTTGGATCCAGAACTAGGGAGGTGATAGTTTCATTATTCTTTTCCCTGGTCAGATTATATTTAATATGTTGTTTAATTCTGGGTGTCACATTTTAGGAAGGATATTAACAAGTAGCTGATGTCCAGGGAACAAAAATGAGTACAGTGAAGTTCCCTGAAATTGTACCATTTTTGAATCAGTTGAAGGAACTGGGGATACTTCATTTTCAGAAGACTTAGCGGGGACAAGATTGCTATCTTCAAGTATTTGAAAGGCTGTCATATAAAAAAAGGATAAGATTTGTTTTGCTTGTCCCCAGAGGGTAGAAGTAGGATTAACAGATGGAAGTTAAAAGGAGATAAATTTAGGCTTGATGCAAGGAAAGAACTTCTTAAAAATTTGAGCTTTCCCAAAATGAAATGGACTACCTTAGGCAGTAGCAGGTTACTCCTTACTGGAAGTCTTCAAGCAAAAGATGGATGACCACAGGCCAAATATATTGGAGGAAGGATTCTTGTTCATGCCTGGGTTTTATCAAATGGTCTCAGACAGCCCCTCCCACTCTGAGATGTTGCAAGTCATTGCAGATTTCTGAGAAGAGATGCTTGGGTCAGACATGTGGCTTTGGAAGATTACTAACCCCATAAAAAAATGAAACTTCAACAACTCTAATATAAATCATCTTTTTCAGTAGATTATAAAAACTTTTTCATTTGCACTTTTACCCTCAAAAAACAAAAAGGCTCCCGCGGAGAAACTAAAACAAACTAACAGTAAGTTTGTAGATCCATATGCGTCACAGAGGAATACTTGTCTCTTCCTAGAGATCCTTTAATCAACAGCACTCAGCTCAAATAAGACAGTTACTAAATCATGTCTGCTGACTCTAATGCTTGCTTTATTTTTGCTTTCTAAGTTAATCCTAAATCACTCTGGTTCAAAAAGAGAATCCCTAAAATCTTACTTACTTCATCTTAACTGAGCTGCAAAATATCCATGAGTCGACATTGTTTTTGCCTGCTTAATGTAGTTGCTATGCTCTTAATCTCTCATCTTAGATCTCCATCACTTGTGTTTTTCACATTTCACATTTTCACATTTCAAAGAATTACAAAATGTACTTCAAATTCTTATCCATCATTAACAAAGACATAGCCTTCATAATTTATGGTCATATGAGTGACTTGATGCACACAACTAAAGAAAATATGTGCTGTCTAATTCCACCTAGTCCTGGGGCACATTCTAATAAAGGAGACAGCATGTATGCATATAAGTAAATCTAAGATTAATAGAAGGTAATTTGTTTATATTATGTCATTTGATTGTCATCTATAAGGTAAATGCTCTTATCTCCATTTTATTTACAAATAAGGAAACTGAGACTCAGAGAGGTGAGATCAGTTGCCCAGGGTTACAAAGCTACAAGCTACCTAAGGGAAGATTTGGGGCTAGCTATTACTGCTGACTCCAGGAGCATAGCTCCATTCTCTATCTCTACCATCTCTCCTATGTTCTATGATCAGGAGCTCAAATTTTCAGGTTGTTTTTTATTTCTCCCCACACATGTAACTAGAATATATACCAGAGATGCAGCAAATGTCAATCTTCCTAAATAAAGTAGACTGAAAGTGAACAAGATCCTTATGGGAACGCTGAGCAGAGAAGCTTTGGACAACGGATATTATGAATTGTACACCAATACTTTGTATCTGAACACATTATTATAGGAGTTAGTTTTACCATCCAATATTTCATATTTCAAATCTGAAGCTCAAGCATCCCCTCCAAAGTTTCCACAGCCATAGCAGAGAATATTTGACACTTTGCAAGTGAGCCTAAATGTTGAATATGAGTTTTAGGAGAAGCAGGGATGTGGTGCTGAGAGACAGTGTCACCTGAAAGGATGAGAGCTGAACTTTGAGTCAGAAGACCTGGATTCAAATTCTGCTTTATATATTTCCTAATGTGACAATGGTCAAATTATATAACCTTTATGACTATGTTTACTCTTCTGTTATATGAGTATAATACTTTCCTACATATCACATAGGACTGTCATGACAGTCACGTAAGATATTACATGTAAAGTGCTTTTCCAAACTTCAGAGGGTTTTATAAATGGTTTTATTTGATTGATCAACAGGGGTATATACTAGAGAATTTTACATAGAGGTTGGTTATGTGTGCTCACTCCTTCAGAAATTTCATCAATTTTACCCAGAGACCTTCTAACCACTTTCCTTTGGAGGAAATTTAGAGAAAGAGGAAACTATAGGAAGGGGATACTGTCAATAGGGATATTGAGAAAGATAAGACTGTGAGCTGAGACAGTCTTTTGATGCCATTATGGGAATTTGGGGCTGTATACAATTAGGATTTTAAGTGGAAGGAAAAGTGGACTCTGCTGGTAGATGTAGACTGGCCTCTGTTGTCAAATCTTTGGAAAAGGGGTCATGATCTGGGATTTGGGTAGAATATTGGTTTCATTGTCAAGGTTCTTTTTTTTTTCAAATAGATTAATTTATTTTTAGTTTTCAACATTCACTTCCACAAGATCTTGAGTTCCAAATTTTCTCCCCATCTCTCCCCTTCCCCACCCCAAGATGGCATGCATTCTGATTACCCCTTCCCCCCAATCTGCCTTCCCTTCTATCACCATCCATTTTTTTTTAATCCCATTCCCTTTTATTTTTCTATAGGGCAAGATAGATTTCTATATCCTATTGTTTGCATATCATTTCATAGCTGCATGTTTAATGTTCATTTTTAAAACTTTGAGTACCACATTCTCTCCCTTCCTCCATCCCCATCCACCGTTATAGAGAAGGCAAGTAATTCAATACAGGTTATACTTGCATAGTCATGCAAAACACTTCTACAACAGTCATGT
The DNA here is from genome assembly GCA_028658325.1 of Potorous gilbertii. Taxonomy (NCBI): domain Eukaryota; kingdom Metazoa; phylum Chordata; class Mammalia; order Diprotodontia; family Potoroidae; genus Potorous; species Potorous gilbertii. Next base: position 397,818,232 of record CM053770.1, on the reverse strand, counting down.
TGAGAAAGACTAACTATATTTCACTCTATCCTATTCCTCCCTCCATTTATTCTATTCTCTCCTTTGACCCTGCCCTCTTCAAAAGTGTTTTCTTCTGATTACCCCCTCCTCCCATTTGCCCTCCCTTCTATCCTCCCCCCTACACGCCACTTATCTCCTTTTCCCCTACATTCTGTAGGGTAAGACAGATTTTCATACCCAATTAAGTGTGTATGTTATTCCCTCCTTAAGCAAAATCCAGTGAGAGTAAGATTCGCTCATTCCCTCTCACTTCCCCCACTTACCCTCCATTGTAAAAGCTTTTTCTTGCCTCTTTTATGTAAGATAATTTACCCTATTTACCTCTCCCTTTCTCCTTCTCCCAGTACATTCCTCTCTCTCACCCCTTAATTTTATTCTTTACATATCATCCCTTCATATTCAATTCACCCTGTGCCTTCTGTTTATATCTGTCCATCTATATCTATCTATTTACATATATATATAAACGCATATACATATATAGATAGATATAGGGACAGATATTCCCTCCAACTACCCTAATACTGAGAAAGGTCTCATGAATTACAAATGTCATCTTTCCATGTAGGAATGTAAATAGTTGAACTTTAGTAAGACCCTTAAGATTTCTCTTTCCTGTTTACCTTTCATGCTTTTCTTGAGCCTTGTATGTGAAAGTCAGATTTTCTATTCAGTTCTGTTCTTTTCATCAAGAATGCTTGAAAGTCCTCTATTTCATTGAATATTCATTTCCCCTCTTGAAGGTTATACTCAGTTTTGCTGGGTAGGTGATTCTTGGTTTTAATCCTAGCTCCTTTGACCTCTGGAATATCACATTCCAAGCCCTTTAATCCCTTAATGTAGAAACTGCTAAATCTTGTGTTATCCTGATTGTGTTTCCACAATACTCAAATTGTTTCTTTATGGTTGCTTGTAATATTTTCTCCTTGATCTGGAAACTCTGGAATTTGACTACAATATTCCTAGGAGGTTTCCTTTTTGCATCTCTTTCAGGAGATGATTGGTGGATTCTTTCAATTTCTGTTTTGCCCTCTATTTCTAGAATATCAGATCAGTTTTCCTTGATAATGTCTTGAGAGATGATGTCTAGGCTTTTTTTTTTTTTGATCATAGCTTTCAGATAGTCCAATAATTTTACAGTTATCTCTCCTGGATCCATTTTCCAGGTGAGTTGTTTCTCCAATGGAATATTTTATATTGTCTTCTATTTTTTAATTCTTTTGGTTTTGTTTTATAATTTCTTGATTTTCTCATAAAGTCATTAGCTTCCATCTGTTCCAGTCTTATGTTTAAGGAATTATTTTCTGATTGATCTCTCCTCTTGGACCTTCTTTTCCATTTGGTCCATTCTGATTTTTAAGGTATTGTTCTCCTCATTGGCTTTTTGGACCTCTTTTGCCATTTGGGTTAGGCTATTTTTATGTTGTTGTTTTCTTCAGCATATGGGGGATCTCCTTTAGAAAGTTGTTGACTCATGTTTCATGATTTTCTTGCATCACTCTCATTTTTTCCTCTGCTTCTCTTATTTGACTTTCAAAATCCTTTTTGAGCTCCTCCATGGCCTCCATTTTTCTTGAAGGCTTTGGATGTAGGAGCTTTGATTTTGTTGTCTTCTGGATGTATGTTTTGATCTTCTTTATCACTAAAGTAAGGTCCTATAGTCTGTTTTCCCAATGTTTGCTCATTTTCCTAGGCAATTACTTGACTTTTAGGTTCTTTGACTCTTTTTGTTAAGGTAGGACTCTGCTTCCAGGGTAGAGAGCAAACTGTTACAAGCTTCAGGAGTCTTGTGCAACTCTTTTCAGAGATACTTCTAGGGACCTATAAATTTTCAGGTCTTCCAAGATGGTATGATCAAAGGAGAACTGTTAACTCTTCTCCCTCTCTTTTCAGAGATACTTCTAGGGACCTATAAATTTTCAGCTCTTCCAAGATGGTATGATCAAAGGAGAATTGTTAACTCTTCTCCTGGTCTGTGCTCAGGTCTGTGAGCAACCACAAGCACTCTTCTCTGCCTTGGAGCTATTATGATGATTCCCTCTCCACTGCCACCAAAAGCTCCACCATGACAGCACTCCTCCTCACTCCAGGACTTCCTTCCAGGACTGCAACCCTGATCCAAGCAAGGACAGAGCAAGAGAATCCTGTTTCAACACCAGCAAAAGATTCCTGAAATCCCCCTCTGATCAGTCACCCAATTCCACCACCATCTATGGGCCAAGAGTTCTGGAAGTAGCCACTGTTGCTACCACAACTGCCACTTTCCTGGGACTAGGGCCAGATCACGATCTTCTTTCACCCAGGTCTGATAGACCTTTTCCAATGACCTTCTAGGTTGTCTTAGGCATTTGTGGGGTGAGAAGTCTGGAAACTGCCACAGCTGCCACTGATTCAGTTCCCTGAGGCCTGCACTGGTCCCCTCTGTGCTGGCATGGCCCATGCTAGACTGTGCTTTTCTCTCAGACTGGTATAATAGACCTTTTTTGTCAACCTTCCAGGTTGTCTTGAGTGGAAAATTTGTTTCACTCTGTCATTTTGTGGGTTCTGCTGCTCCAGAATTTGTTTAGAGTCACTTATACAGATATTTTGAGGGGTTTTGGGGGAGAGTTCAAGCAAGTCCCTGCTTTTAAAATGCCTTCTTGGCTCCATCCACCTCCCCCATTGTCAAGTTTCTGCAGGAGACTTCTCCACTCATGTGGATGTCACTATATCTCTATATGTCATGAAGTGTGTGTCACTATTTCTCTCCCTGGATGCCAGGGAAAGCAGACAGAGAAGTTATTTTTATTTCCCCTTTCCCTCAGCATTTTGCATGATGTGGCCTTGTTTGATTTTATCTTAGAGACTGAGGCTAAGTCTTCTATTAAAGAAGATTCTAATCTGTTTGGACTTTCCTGAGACGGCTTAAGATTGCATCCCTAATGAGAAAGAATCCAAGACAGGTGCCATATCTGTCTCAGAAATAGGTTGAAAGCCCTAGCCTTAACAACAGTTTCATCCTGACTGTCATCCAACGTACTAGCTCTTCCTCTGAGCTTCTGTCATATGTAAATGTGATAAGAATGCCATATATGTCTTCTTCCAAGCTATGGACTATAATTCCTATGAGACCAATAGCTTGCATAAACTGTCTCTCCTCTTTTTATCTAGTACACTGTGGTATACACCATATATTTTAAATTCAATTAAATAAACATTGGGTACACAAGGTGCAAGAAACGATGTGAAGGCACTAAAGGTACAAAGATAAAAAGGAAATGGCTCCTGATCTCAAGGAGTCTACATTCTAGTGAGGGAATTTCCCTGAGTTTTCATCATACTGATCTCTTCTGAAATTCTGGTCATACTGAACTCACAGTTAGCACCAGGCTAACAAAAGTATGAAAATATTTCTTCAGGGGCTTTTAAAAAACAACTATTTGTTGAAAGTTCATGAGCTGTGTTTGCAGATTTGATATCTTTAAACATCATGGAATTCTTTACATAGTCCACTACAACACCCAAAAATTCTTCCCTAAATGCTTAATTTTAAACAAACTAATAATAATATTTCTGTAGGGTGTCCCAATTTCTCTTCTAATCAATGGCTCCTTCACATCCACAGAATAATTCTTAAATCAATTTATTCAAAAGACATCTACTAAATGCCTATTGTATGCAAGACTTTAAACGAAGAAGGAGATATAAAAGATGCATCTATAATTAAATAATATGCAATACAGGAATGAAAAGTAAAATAAATATGAAGTAATTAAGAGTGAGAGCGGTGATAACTGGAGAAAGCAAGAAAGGACTTATGTAGGAAATGGCATTTGACCTGAGCCTTGAAGCTATCAGTTTGAAGTGAAAATGAGGAGAGAGCACACATCAAGAATGGGGGAGAGCCTTTGCAAAGGCATCAAGGCAGAAGATGGAATGTTGTATAGGGGAAACAGCAAGTATGCCAGTTTGGCTGGAGAACAGAGTGAGTAAAGGGGAATAATAGGGCTGTGAGGAATAATGAAATGTAGGCTAGAACCAGATGACTCAGGGATTTCAATGCCTGAGAGAAGAGTTTGTCATCATAAAAACAATAGTGAGACACTAAAGCTTCTGGAATGGAAGATTCCATGGTCAGATCCGGGCACTAGGAAGATTTTCATTTCCCTCTTCTGCCTTCCCATCCCTTGATTAAAGTTCTTTTCTTAAGAGGTTCACCAAAAAAAAAAAACAACAAAATAAACAATATGGGCTGTTACATAGTAAGAAAGATTTGGGTTAGATATAAGGAAGGAGTCACAAATATAAAAGTTGAGGCATACTAACATGGACACCCAAGAAAGGCTTGGAGAACCTTCTGAAACCTTTATTGAGCCAACTAGATGTGCTTCCTACAACAGTTTAATATCATTGAGGGAGGAAATGATAGGATAATGCCTTTATAGATCATTTAAAAAAAGGTCATAGAAACATGTCTGGAAACAGAACACCTAGACTTATTGTCAGTTATTTATTTCCCACTATTCTTCAATATCACTTTTTTCCATCTAGGCTGGCCTAATCCCTGTCCCTCTGAACAAACCACATTTATTCCTGGTTCTAAGAATTTGCTAATAATGGTTTTTTCCACTGTTGAGTCAGTTTTAACCAGCCAGTGGTGTCAGCTGAGGGTAACATAATTTCAAGATTGCCAAGAGGTTAAGCAAAGCCAGACTGTGGTGAGACAGGATGGGTTGATCTCCAAGAAACATAGCAGGGCAAAAAGGAAGAGCATAAGTCTTGATTCAGAGGGCCCAAGACTGTATCTGGAAATTCCAGGATGGTGTCAGCATCTAGGTCAAGAGATTACTACATAGAAGCCATAGGGCTTCTGCTCTGTGTTAAGCTAGGGTACCTCAAATCTATCTAATGTACTTTACTCTACCCAAGCAATCTGTCTAATCTCTGAACAGGTTTCTTCTCCCATAGTAGCCACTGTAGGAAGATTAAGCTTCTCTGAATAAGAGGTGAAGTATAAAAGTGGATCCAGATATAAGAGGAACTTGAGATCTGGGCTCTAATCTCCTTATTCATTAATTGCTGCTGTCATATTAGATTTAAGAATAATATAAGCAAAGAATATTGCTGTTTTTTTTTTAAAATAATCACTTATGGGCAAAAGAGAAAAACAATAAGTATCATTCATCAATTTTCTTGTTCAATAAATACATTTAGTTTCTTATTTGGTAACTCTTTATAATGACCAAAGTCTTCCTATTAAGTAAATGAATCAGTTAAGCAAATTATCATTCATGTAAAATCTAATTCATCATTGATAGATATTCACATGAAATTAATTAATGAATGAATATCAATAGGACCAGAAGTCTTTCCCTGCAGGTCTTAATCCTTTCAGCTCCTGAACTCCTGCCCTGCTGTATTAATTGGTCTTATAGGAACCACTATTTCAGACAAACCCTAGCCATGTCATACTTTATTCTCTACTCCTGGTCATCTTCTTGCCACCATGAGTGAACTCTCTATCCTTCTCTTCTTTCCATCCATCAGTTTTCCAGATCTGGAGCCAATCAAATCAATCCCACCACTGTTACTACAATGGATAGTTTGTGTCAATATACGCCACTATAGCTCAATTCATCATCCTGTAACTTCTCAGATGAAAATGCCCCTTTCCTATGCATCACTCCCCCCCAAGGCTTGTCTTCACTTATTAGAATGTATTTTGTTTGAGGACCAGGAAGACCTTTGCCTTGGTATTTTCTTTAACAGGGTGCATATGTGTTTAATAAATGGTTTGTTTTCATTTCATTAGCTAATTCACAGAAGTAAAGAGAAGATCTTTCTCTTTTAATTTCTATTTTTCTTAGAATATCACTAATATATGGAATCACGTGTTCTGGTTTTGGACACATGAAGAAGTTCTTGGTAACATTGACAGGACTGTAACCTAGATAGTATATCTAGACTAGCCTGTTTCTTTCAAAAATGACTCTGAGTCTGACTGTCATAAACTCTTGTAGGTTAAGTCTCTGGAAATCTAGAAAATTCACAGACATTTAGAAAATATATCATATACCCTTTTCTCAGCCTAACCTGTCTGCAAAGTTTCACAAATCACACATCATAATGAGAAATTTCAAATCTTCCATAACTATAACCATGTTATCCTTCTTGCCTTTCTTATCACATCATATATTTCCCTGTCCAAGCTCTTTTGTCCTAGGGGTTTGAAACATATTCCTCTCTCTTTTTATTCCCCAGTTCTCTTATTGGAAAATTCAGTTTATATTGGCTCTTTTAAAGCCTTTAAATTTTTTGAATGATTTATTTTCTTAAAGCTATTTTCCTTACTGTAAATTAACCATAGTTCCATCATTAGTGCCCCTTGTTCAGCACTTCTTGACTTTCAGGGACAATGCAAAAATGTCATATTCTAGATTTTTCTTCATCACACAGGAAAGTGACATTTCTGTAAAATGTTTGTGCTTCATATTTTTCTTCTGTCACCCATACTGTGAATATTTTGTTTCTAATATTTCTAGCCTACAGGCACAGACACTTGATAATTTTCTATTCCTTCTCTTGTTTGACTTTGTCTGCTTATATTTAGATTGTCATATCTTCTCTGTTGTTTTTCTCCCAACATAGAACTCGATGAATGTTTAATTCTGAGAGTGAAGGTGCTTCATCACATAACCTTTTCTACTTATGATTCAACAGTCACCGAAAGAAGAGCATTCTTCATTCTATATCCTGATAACATTTCTTAATCATTTTTTTAGTGAGTGTTGTGGACCTTATGTCCTGGCAATCTGGTGCAGATGGTGGACTTTTCCTCAGAATAGTGTTCTTAAATGTGTGAAGTAAAATGCATAGGATTACAAAGGAAGCCAACTATGTCAAAACAGAGTTGTCAAAATATTTTTTTAAAAAACAAGTTCATGGACCCCAATTTAGAAAATCCCTTGTCTAACCATTATCATGAGTAAAGATGATGAGAAAAAATAATATCCTTGGTGTGATGGAAGGAGTAGGAATGGGAGGAATTGCTGGGAATAACCAGTGATAATCTAATCTTGTACTTGAAAGATAATGTAGCAATGGAAAGAAATAACTAGCAAGTTAGAGGAATTTGTGATTGTAGATTCCCTTTCCCCAGTAGGGGATCACAGAGCAGCCATGAGGTGGGAGAAGGGAAAGGAGGTTCTAGACCCACCTAAGTAGAACTAACCATTGTATCCTATCCAGATATTTCTGTTATCAAATTTTCCATCCATTCTGCTGCCCCCCTACTCCTCACTAACACATCTAGAGCATACCTCAGTCCCTGGAGAAGTTTGTCTCAGTTCTGGATAGAACTCCTATCCTGGAGCTACTGCTGTGCCAGACTGATAGGTAAGAGAGTGTGAAATAACCTAGCCTGTTGTCGCGAACCCTAAACTAAACCATTTTTCACATGCAAACTGAATTACAGAATGGCAAATCTAATAGAAGGTCAGAAGTACAGGAAAAATTAGGCAAAAAAAATATTAGGGCAAAGGAAGAAAATTATGAAAAGACAATAGCTTGGTAAAAGAGGCACAAAAAATATTGAAGAAAATAACACTTAAAAAAATAGATTTGGTGAAATGGAAATGGTGGTTCAAAAAATTCACCAATAAAAATAAATTCTTAAAAAGCAGAAATGACTAAATGGAAAAAGAGATACGAAAGTTCACTGAAGAAAATAGTTCTTTAAAAATTACAGATGGGCAAATGGAAGATAATGATTCCATGAGACATCAAGAAACAATAAAACGAAGTCAAAAGAATGAAAAAATTAGAAGAAAAGGTAAAATATCTCATCAGAAAAACAATTGACCTGGAAAATAATTTGAGGAGGTATAATTTGAGAATTATTAAACTACCTGAAAGTCATGATCAAAGAAAGAGCCTAGACATCACATTTCAAGAAAAACTGTCCTAACATCCTAGAACAAGAGAATGTCCACTTGAAAAAGAACACAAAATAAATACTTCAAGGAATATTATAGCCTAATTGCAGAACACTCAGCCAAAGAGAAAATTCTTCCAGCAGTCAGGAAGAAAGTATTCAACTACTGTGGAACCACAGTAAGGATTACACAAGATTTAGCAGCTACCATCTTGAAGGAGCAGAGGATATGAAATATAACATTCTGGGGGGCCAAAGAGTTGAGGTTACAACTAAGACTAACTTACCCAGCAAAACTGAATTAATTCTTCTAGGAAAAAATTATATTTAAAAAAATAGAGGAATTTCAAGAATTCCTGATCAAAAGACGGGACCTGAATAGAAAATTTGGCTTTCTAATACAAGTTTCAAGAGAAGCATAAAAAGGTAAACTTGAAAGAGAAATCTAAGGGATTCCATAAAGTGAAAGTCTTTACATTTTTATATGGTAAGAACTTTATCATTATTAAGGCCGTTAAAAAGATTCTATATAGTAAAAGGGTTTGGAGTGAGTTGATTATGCTGTGAGGATGTAAAAAAATGAATAGGCAAGAAACAGAGAGGCCCTGGGGAAAAGAGTAAGGGAAAGAAAAAATGGGGAAACTTATCTCATATAAAAGAGACTTGCCAGGAAGAAGTTTTACAGTGGAGGGGAAAATCAAGGAAGACGTGGGCAACATTTGAATCTCACTCATATTTAAATTGGTTCTAAGACTGATACAAAAGTGTGCAAACACACACAAACACACACACACAATTGGTAATAGAAATTTGTTACCCAACAGAGAAGTAGGAGGGAAAAGGGATAAGATAAACAGAGGATAATAAAAAAGGAGAGCAGATAAAAGAAGGCAGTGGTCAAAAGCAAAACAGACTTTAGAGGAAGACCAGAATAGAAATAGAAAGAGAAGGGTAAACAGAAAAAAAATAAGATGAAGGGAAATGCGCAGTTGCTATTCATATTGGTGAATGTGAATGGAAGGAACTCAACCATAAAACTCTGCAAAGAGCAGAATGAACTAGAAACCAGAAACCAACAATATGTTGTTCACAGGAAACACCCTTGAAAGAAAGAAACACACAGTTAAAATAAGGGAATGGAGTACAATCTATTATGCTTCAGCGGACGTAAAATAAAGCAGTGGTAGCAATCATGAGCTCAGTGAGCCCAGACAAAGAAAAAGTAAAAATAGACCTAATTAAAAGGGATAAGCAGGGAAACTATATCTTGCTAAAAGGCATAATGGACAATGAAACATATCAGTACTAAATATGTATGCACCAAATGACACAGCATCCAAATTCTTAAAGGAAAAGTTAAATGAATTACAGGAGGAAATAGTAAAACTCTTCTAGTGGTAGACCTCAACTTTCATCTCTTAGAGCTAGATGAATCTAACCATAAAATAAATGAGAAAGAAGTTAAAGAGATAAATAGAATCTTAGCAAAGTTAGATATTATAAATTTCTGGAGAAAACTGAATTAGAATAGAAGAACAGACCTTTTTTTTCAAACAGTACAGGGCACCATCACAAAAGTCAGCTATACATTAGGGAATAAAGACTTCACAAACAAATACAGAAAATCAGAAATAGTAAATGCACCCTTTTTAGACCACAATGCAACAAAAAGTACCTTTAATAAAGGGCTATGAAAGTACAGATTAAAATTAATTGAAAACTAAATGATCTAATCCTTTGAAAAGAGTGGATCAAAGAATAAATCATAGAAACAATCAGTAATTTCATTAAACAGAATGACAAAAATGAGACCATGTTCCATAATTTGTAGGTTGCAGCCCAAGCAATAGTTAGGGGAATTTTTATATTATCTAAATGCATACATAAGTAAAAGAGAGAAAGAGCAGATCAATGAATTGGGCATGGAACCAAAATAAAGTAAAAAAGAATAAATTTAAAATCCCCAATTAAACACCAAAATAGAAATCCTGAAAAATCAAAGGATAGATTAATAAAACTGAAAGTATAAAAAATTAAACAAATATAATTATGATCTGGTTTTATGGTGGGGGGTGATATATAGATAAGCTCTTGATTAATTTGATTTAAAAAAAACAAAGAAGAAAACCAAATTATGAGTATCAAAAATGAAAATAGTAAGTGCAACACCAATGAAGGTTAAATCAAAGTAATTAATAGGCATCATTTTATTCAATTATATACCAATAAAGCACAATCTAAGAGAATGGATGAATATTTAAAAAAATATAAACTTGCAGAATAACAATGGAGGAAATAAATAACCCTATCTTAGACAAAAATTTGAACAAGCTTTCAGTGATTTCCCTAATAAAAAATCTCAAAGATCAGATGGATTTATAAGTGAATTCTATCAAATGTTTAAGGAATGATTAATCCCAATACTATAAAAACTATTTGAAAAAATAGGTAAAGAAGGAGCCCTACCATATTCTATTTGTGACACAAATATGGTACTGATACCTAAACCAGAGAAAACAAAAAGAGAAAAAGGATACTATAGACCAATTCCCTTAATGAATAGTGATGTAAAATTTTCCAATAAAATACTAGAAAGGAGCTAACAGCAATATATCACAAATTTCATGCACTATGATCAGGTAGGATCTATACCAAGAATGCAGTATTGGTTCAATACTAAAATATATTTTCTGTATGATTGAACAAATCCATGACAAAAACAACAAAAACCACATGATTATATCAATAGATGAATAAAAGAGCCTTTGACAAAATTACAACACCCATTTTGAAAAAAGACCAAAAAACATAGGAATAAATGGAAGCCTTCTCAAAATAAGTAGTTACTATCTAAAACCAAGAACAATTTGTATTTTTATGGGGATAAACTTGAAGTCTTCCTAATAAGATCAGAGGTGAAATAAGGATATCCATTATCACTGTTATTATTTAATATTGCCCTGGAAATGCTTAGCTACAGCAATAAAACAAGAAAAAAATTGAAGAAATAAAAATAAGCAATGAAGAAACAAAACTATCATTCTTTGCAAAGAAATTACATTTAAGATAACTGCAGAAAATATAAAATACTTAGGAGTCTACCTGCCAAGATAAACCCAGGGACTATACGAATACAATTACAAAACACTTTTCATATAAATAAAGACATAACTAAACAATTGAAGAAATAGTAATTATCCATGGGAAGGTTTAGCTAATATAATAAAAATGACAAATCTACCTAACTTAATTACTTATTCAGTACCATATCAATCAAACTACCAAAGAATTATTTTATAGAACTTGGAAAAATAATAATAAAATTTATCTGGAAAAACAAAAGGTCAAGAATATCATGAAAAAGAAAAATTAAAGAAGGCAGTCTAGCAACTATATTACAAAGTAGTAACTATCTGGCACTGACTAAGAAAAATTGCAGTAGATCAGTGGAATTAGATTAGTTACACAATATAGTGTAACAACACAATATAGTGAGTGATGATAGATGTTTGACATAGTGGATAGAGCACTAGATTTGGAATTAGGAAAATTCATCTTGCTGAGTTCAAATCTGGCCCCAGGTACTAGTTATGAGACCTTGGACAAGTCACTTAACCCTGTTTGCTTTAGTTTCTGTAAAATGAGCTGGAAAAGGAAATAGCAAACCATTCCAATATCTTTGTAAAGAAAACCCCAAATGGGATCATGAAGAGTTGAACTTAATTGAAATGACTGAACAACAACAAGCTGGAAAAATAGGAAACCAGTCTGGCAGAAAGTAGGTATGGACCAACATCTCAAATTGTAGACTAAGTTAATGTCTAAATGGAAAAATAATTTGGACATCAAAGGTGATATCATAAGTAACATAGGAGAGCATAGAAAAATTTTCCTTTCAGTACTATGGATAAGAAAAGAGTTAAGGCCCAAACAAGAGATAGGGAGGATCATAGGAAGTAAAAAGGATAAATTTAATTAAATTAAAATTTAAATTTTTCCACAAATAAAACTAATGCAACCAAAAATTAAAAGGAAAACCAAAAAAACTGAAAAAAAATTATAACAAGATTTCCTCTATAAAGACCTTATTTCTCAAATGTGGAGAACTGAGCCAAATTCATACAAATAAGAGTCATCCCCCAGTTGATAAATGGCCAAAAGATTTGAATAAGCAGTTTTCAGAAGAAGAAATCAAAACTATCAAGTCACAAAAAATTCTCTAAATCACTATTGATTAGAGAAATGCAAATTTTAAAAACTCTGAGATACCACCTCAAATTTATCAGATTGACTAACGTGACAGAAAAGAAAAATGACAAATACTGGAGAAGATAGGGGAAAATAAGCATATTAATGCACTGTTGATGGAGATGCAAACTAGTCCAAACATTCTCAAGAACATTTGGAACTTTGCCCAAAGAGCTATAAAACTGTGCATACCTTTTGACCCAGAAAAACCACTATGAGATTTGTATCCCAGAAAAATAAAAAATAAAAAAAGAGAAATATAGAGAATTTAAAAAGAAGGGACCTATTTGTACAAAACTATTTACAGCAGCTTTTTGTGGTAACAGATAATTAGACATCAAAAGAATGCTCACCAGTTGGAGAACAGCTGAAGAAGTTAGGCATATGACTATGATGGAATACTATCATGCTATAAGAAATGTCAAGCAAAGTAAAGTAAGCAGAAGCAAGAGAACATGGGAAACTCTAAGAGCAATATTATAGTGATGATCAACTGTGAAAAACTTAGCTACTCTGATCAAGACAATAATCCAAGGCAATTCTAATGGACCCATGATGAAAAAAATGCTATCCACCTTTGGCATTGTCATTTAATCTCTCAGGGTCTCAATTTCTTCATTTGTTCTGAGACTTTAGGATTAGATGATCTCTAAAGATTCTTTTGACCATGAATCTATGATCCACAGGCTCTTTGGCATTCACTCTCCAAATTCCACTCAAACTAGCAGTTTAGGTCCCCAGAGGGTGGTTACCTACTTTTCCACTTGGGGTTCTAATTATAACCCTGTGTAATTGTGGACTCTAATACTGAGTAATAACTTCAATAATAATTCAAGAACTGCCATCTGGTATATTCCTTTACTATCAATAGACCAACTAATGTTCCTCTAATACCAATTAACCAAATAACATCAATTCGTTTTTATAAAGGGATATTTACTGAAATATAGTAAAGACTAAAACACAACGAAATTCCTCTGAACCAGGGAACACACTGTCCTCTACATACTCATTAAATCTCCAATAAGAACAGACCCAAAGTAGTTTCTTTAAAACATTTTGTCATCAAATTCACTTTTCAGTGTGTCATGGAGGATAGAGAAATCATTCCCTTGCTTGTAGAACATAGTGTCTTGACTTCTGGTTTAATTCTATGTTGAGATTAGTCAAGCAGGTAGCTTACCAGAATCAAATACTGCTGCTTACTGGCTCCAGTTGTTAATGAGACCTTTGATGACTTTTCAGACCTTTTGAAATTCAAGAAATCATAATGTGTTCTTTCTCTGAAGCTTATTCATCTAAAAAAGGAAAGAAACAAATGTGTCATGTGTTTTTTAACACTGTGGCAACTGGCAACTAGAAATAAAGTGACTCAGGTAGGTTTACTGCCACTACCTCCTTCCCCACTTGGAAACCCATGAAAGTTCTTGCCTTGTTCTCCATCAGGGAAGAAAGTTCATCTGTTCAAACCTCTTATATGCACTCAGTTCCAGATAAACAGTCAACTAAAATACTTATCATCACCATGGAATAAGCCAACAGGAAAAAGTCATAGGATATGAGTATGTGCTCTTAGGCATGAAGGAAAAGGTCAGCTCTATCATATATTTCCAGCAGCAGGTTCATTCATAGATTGGCAACAGGCAGAAAACGTTGTACATGTTCTAGTGGCTGGACCCTAATTATCCTGTCTTCCCCTTATACTATGATCCTATGGTTTACAGTACAGCATACTATGTTTCTGGGGTGCTTCCAATTATCTGACTAAATTAAAGATAGTTCCATTCATATGACAACTGATGTTAGCATTCACAGGCTAATATATACCACTGTCCTTATAAAAATCATAAGCTATAAGGTATAGATTATAAGCAGGACATCAAAGTTGGAAACCAAAAAACTATCAACCATCCAAAAGTTGAGATTAATCTAAGATAAAATTTAAAAGAGATAAATGTAAAATCTTGTGTTTGTATACGTGTGTGTATATATATACATATATACATATCTATATGTGTGTGTGTATATATATATATATATATATATATATATATATATATATAGAGAGAGAGAGAGAGAGAGAGAGAGAGAGAGAGCATTCACCACCACAAAATATGACTGAATAGCAGTTCATCTGAAAAAAGATCTGAGACTTTTAGTGGACTGAAAGCACCAAATAAGTCAACAGAGGAATACTGCACATAAAAAATGCTACTTCAATCTTGGTTGTCATTTATTTTTATCTGACTCTTGTGTTGACGGGGCAGGAGGGGGTTGGCAAAGATACTGGAGTGGTTTGCCATTTCCTTCTCTAGCTCATTTTATAAATGAGGAAACTGATGCAAATAGTATTAATTAACTTGCCCAGGATCCTACAGGTTTTAATAACTGTTTGACGCCTTATATGAACTCAGAGCTTCCTGATTTCAGCCCCAGCATTCTATCCACTACACTACCTAACTGCCCTCATTAAAATCATAGTTAGTACGGTTGGGGTTTTCCCCAGCATTGAAGATCTTCACATTGTGTATGTTCCTCCTTCATTGCTGAAGGAGACCATGCCATCAGAGAAATGATGACGTGACTTGCACTTGACTTTGTTTTGAGTGAGAGTCACCAGACTCACTTCTCCTCCAGAGCCATCTGAATCCAGTGACCAGATATTCATCAGGATGACTGGAGATGACCCAAGATGAGGCAATTGGGGTTAAGTGACTTGCCCAAGATCACACAGCTAGTGAGTGTCAAGTGTCTGAGGTGAGATTTGAACTCAGATCCTCCTGACTCCTGCACTGGTGCTCTATCCACTGCACCACCTAGCTGCCCCTAAAGATCTCCAAGTTAAAGCTCTGATAAACCAATTGTCTACTATGTTATAGAGCAGATTCTTATTCTTATATTAATTGGATCAGATTACCTCTGTTGTTCTTTCCTCCTCAAAGGTTGTCTGATTTTATGTAATACATACATTATTTTGAAATAATCTAAGCAGTACCTGCCCACCTATAGAATGGTAGGTCCTATAAGTACTGGCAAGAAAAATTCTTGTATTGTCTTGATATCGCCTTCTTGATTTCCAGCATTCTTTCCCAGTCCTCCTCCCTTCTCTCATCCTTCTGTGTTTGGCTACATCATGTAAGTACCAAGTAATAGCTATCCAGAGGCAGAATGACAGGCACTTCTGTAGACCTTCTATGGCATTTACAGGTGTTCTTTGCTGCAGTTGTTTGCAGTCCCACTCTTCAGTGATCATTGTCACATTAGAGCAGATCACTTTAAGAGTACTGCATTCAGTTCTGAGCACTACAGTTTAGAAAAAACATTAATCAGTTGGGGAATCTCCAGAACAATATGACCAGAATAGTGAGAGGTCTTGAGGCTATGTCCTATTGGAGATCTGTTGACAGAATTAGGATTGTTTTACCTGGAGAGGAGAAAACTTGAGGGGAGCAAGATGGCAATCCTCAGGTATTTAAGAGCATGTCATGTTCTATTGGACTCCCAATGGTAGAACCAGGAGCATGACAGCAATCTTCAGTTATTTGAGGGATTGTCAAAAAGAAGGATTACAACTTTTTTCTGTTTGACCCCAAAGGTAGCACCAGGAGAAACTGGTAGAAATTGAAAAGAGAAAATTTAGGCTTGATCCCTAAAAATTAGAGCTATCCTAAAGTGCAATGAATTCCTTCAGACTGTGGTGGACCTTCACTGAAAGATCTTAAGATGATCACTTACCATGTATGATACAGAAAGAATTCTTGTTAAGGGAAAAATAATAATAAATAGTACTATGTAATATGGCTACATAATGAAATATTATGTATACTATATTATGTAGTATATATATTATAAAATATGTGTATAGTATATTATACAATAGCTAATCAAATTAAATGATCAATGTGAGGAAGTAGTAGAAAGGTAAATTTAGGTTTTATGGAAGGAACAACCTAATAAAGTTGCCCGCAAATGAAATATAGGTACCTCCTAACTTGGAAGGTGATTTTCCCTTCACTTCAGGTCACCAAGCTGAGAAACTGGACCGACAATTCAGTGATATTGAAAGGATTCTTGTTCAGATCTGCATAAGCTCACTTAAACGATAAGATCTATCATCCCAAGTCTGATATTCTGAGATCCTGTTTCGAAATACTTTTGTCTTATCTGCATTCTCAGGGACATGAGGTTTCATAATGAAATGTAATTGGTCTCTGTGTTTCCAAGGGTATCACTTTTTCTTTTATTATGGAATCAGCCAGTTAGCACTGGTCAGAGTTCACTGATGTAACCTAGATCTTAAGTTGCTCCTCCCAAATTGAGTCTCTGTGAAGCAAATTGTTACAGTTCCAAGCATCTTGATATTTTCTCCTTGTTGTTTATCTGATTCTACTCTGCATGAACAATTTTATTTGCTCTGTCTTTGCTCCTGAATTCCAAACCTATTTTCCGGTGTAGTTTAAGGAATCCACTATTTTATGGAGTCCTGCTTTTGATCTTTGGACTGATTGTTAGTTGTTCTTTTTGATTTTTGCAATGAAATGTTGTACTTGGAACACATAAACCCCCATTTTCAGAGTCTGTCTTAATGGACCCCTGCCTTAACAAGTGAAATATCCCCCAATATGCATGTGACTATTTGAATAAGTGATTCATCTAATTCTAATTTATTAAGTACCTCTTATCTCCCAGTTACTGTATAATACTAATAACAATATCCTTTATATAGTGCTACCATATGCCAAGTATTCTGCTGTGATGGCACTCAAATTAGGATCTTTTGCTGTTTTCGTTTTACTAAAAGTGCCTTTGATTGAATAATGTGATTGGGGAGGATCTTTCCCACTCATTGATGGGCCTACCCATTGTGGGAAGCTTAATTAGGGGAGTTGTTTTGTAGGAGGATCTCAAGTACTTTTTGTTTTTTCTGTTGAGGCACTGGATCAGAGGGTTATGCCCTCTGGCTCTAAAAAGGGTATAAATACTCTGAGTTGAGGTTTTACTTTGGAGCTTAGTTTTTGTAATAAGGTTTGAGTGCCAGAGGAGGACTCTGGGAATCTGCTAAGGAATGCCCCAGCTTTGAGAACCTAGATGTGGAGCTTTCCTCTCTTGTAACTATGGTCAGACAGTTGGAACTGTCTGTTGAATTCAGGAAGAGGAAACTATGTCTGTTGACTTTAAATTTCTCTGTATTTTCTTTGAAGTCCAGGGTGCTGACTCCCTTGAATTAGGTGAATTTCAGATATATATATATATATGTATATATAGCTAGATAGATAGATAGATATAGATATAGATATAGATATAGATATACTTGGTTAAAGGAATGATACATGTGCTTGATTAAAGTGATTGTTAACCCCTGAAAAGTTGCCTTTCCTTTTACCAATGCAGATCTAAGAGTCTGTGATAGTAGGCCCCCTTGTGCATGCTGAGATACTTCCTGATATATGTACTAAGTGCTTTATAAATGTCATCTCATCTCATCCTCACAACAACCTTGCAAGGAAGGTACCATTTAGCTTCAGTTTACAGTTGAGGAAACTAATGCAAACAGAGGTTAAATGACTTGTAGGATCATACAACTAGTAAGTGCCTAAAATACAAAGACAAAAATGAAATGCTCCTTGTTCTCAGGGATCTTTCCTTCTTTTGAGAATCAGGAGAGAGAAACAATAAGTACATAGAAAAAAATTTATTTAATTTTATTTTATTCTGAGCTTAAGAAATAAAACAATAATTTCAATAATATAGTAGAATAAAAATGATTTTACATGAAACTGCAATTCTATTATTTACAACTTCCTATTCTGTTTAAATATATAATAAAATTATCATGTAATTTTCTTTCCCCCCCTTTTTCCTTTTTTACTTCCCCCTACCCTAGAGGTGGTTATCATTAGACAGAAATATGTACATTCTAGACATGTTTCTATTTATTAGTTCTTTCTTTGGGTATGAAGAG
This sequence comes from Potorous gilbertii, assembly GCA_028658325.1. Classification (NCBI taxonomy): domain Eukaryota; kingdom Metazoa; phylum Chordata; class Mammalia; order Diprotodontia; family Potoroidae; genus Potorous; species Potorous gilbertii. The sequence continues at coordinate 397,800,089 of CM053770.1, read as the reverse complement.
TGTGTTCCTTCATACTTCCTTTATGTTAATTTGAGTATTTACACTAGGCAAAATTACTTTGTCACTAAAAGTTGTACCATTATTACTGTATATGTTCTTTTGGTTCTACACATTTCACTCTTCATTATTTTGTGCATCCATGTTTTTTAAGATCATTGAGTGTAAAGACTTAAGTTTGGGGAATAAGAATTCATTATTTGGTTAAAAAAAAAAACAAATTGGAAAACATTTTGGCAGAAATCAGGCCATAGACCAATATCTTATACCATTTACCAAAATAAGATCACAATGGATTCATGACTTAGATGTAAAGAGAGATATCACAATAAAATTTGAAGAACATGGAATATATTCTCTATTATACTTATGAATAGGTGAACATTTTATGAATAAGCAAGAGAGATCATGGTTATCAAGGGTAAAATGGACAATTTTGATTACAAAGAAAATTAAATGCAAAATATATACTTTCTACATACAGGGCATGAATAACTCAAAGGGATAGCATAGATTTCCTGTAGAGTACGGTACTTGAGAGCTGCCTGTTGAAAGAAGCTAGAGATTCTATGAGTTGTAATTAAGGATTAAGTGTCATTCCAGATATGGAGGCCAGACTTTACAAAGGTTAGAGAAGGAATGCCATATATGGGGAAGAGTTAAGTAGGTGAGTTTGGCTAGAATATAGATTGTATGAAGGAATATAATATGTTATCAGCCCAGAAAGGCAGGGATCATTGACATAGGGTACTCTAAGTAGGAAAACTCCTCTCACAAATGCAGCTTGGCAACTTGGCTATAAATGTATAGATTTTTAAGAAGCACATGAGATTAAATCGGTTGTTATGCCACTAGTATATGTCAGTGGCAGAATTTGACTCTAGCACTTCCTGACTTCAAGGTCTTTGTGCCTTATTGTCTTCAAGTTCTGACTTTGTCCACTGTGCCAGCCTTCATGCCTTTGATGAGCAGTTACTAAATTGGGCATATAGCAAATGAGACAGAAGGCAAATATAGGGTTATTCTCAAAACCACAGCCTGGATTTTCCTTCATTAACTGAAAACTACGTAATTCATTCATCTTTCTGAGCACCCTGTTGACCAATGCCCTGACAGATACTCTGCAAAGACAGAGATATTAACTAGGTAATGTGAAACTTACACTAATGAAGGCATTTGGTATGTATGTGGCTGGCACCCTCACAAGTCTATGATGGATAATTAACAAAAGAAAATTGAGAGTATTACCCACTGGAATACTGCAGTTGGTGTGGATTACCCTGGAAAGCCTTCACCAGGATGGCAACACTTCTTTATGATAAGTTTATAAGTATTGTCATGTCTGGGCCCACTGAGGTGGAAATTATGACAGTTGCTCTAGGAGCAGTGATAGAATGATAATTAAAAAATAATTTAAAATAATTAACAAGAATAATTAGCATGGGGCCAAGGGATAAGCGTTTTTATTTCATCAGCTAGTCTGATGTGATTAAATAGGTAGAAAACACAGCTAGAGAAGTGCCTTGATTTGTGGGGGAGTAGAGAGGAGGGAGAAAAGGGAGGAAGAGCTGCTAAAGGAAAACTGACTTTTTAATTTCTTATTTTTTCCTCCCACTGACAGTACTAAGCCATCACTATGATCTTCACATTCCTGAAATATGTCATCCAGCATCTCCTGCAGCATATCTCCATTTGACTGAAGATATAACTGCACAGCTCAAATGAAAACACAGAAGTGGAACATCCAGACTGTCAACATAATGGTCCTGTGGGTTGTGTGCTAGACAATTACTTTGGCACTGGCTAAGGTGGGGGGAGGGGGAATGAGAGAAAGGAAAGACTGTAAACAGGGATAAGATTTTATTCACGGTGTTCATCATGCTTTACTTTTTTTTTTTTTAAAGAAAAGTCTCAGCCATGCTTACAAATGAATAGAAAGGAGATTGAAGGCTTTGTTTAGCCAGAAAGGACTTCTGAACATTGATTGTCTTATAATTGAACAAGCCATCATACAATTTCAGACAGAAATATTCCCTGCTACTGTGAAGACTACATATAATAGGAAAAGATTTCCTGCTTGGGGATAAACCCAAATTTAAGCAAACCAGGCCTTCAGGCCATAGTATTTATGGAGCAAGCTTTGTGCACCAAGGTGTGGGACCATTAGGAGACCTTAGAAGGCTAGTCTGACCCCTGTCTTCTAGTTTGCAATTAATTAGAGGATCAGAGATCAGAGATTTAAAGCTAGAAGAGATTTTAGAGACTACCTAGTCCAGTTCTCCTCATTTCATAGATCAAGAAACTGAGAACCAGAGAGATGAAGAGACTTACTTAGGATTTCACAAGTAGTAAGTGATAGAACCTGGATTTAAATCTATCTCCTTTGATTCTAAATCCAATACTCTTTCAACTATATGATACTGCTTCCCTATCTGGACATAAGATAAATCTGATATGTCACACACACACCCTTGTGTATTAATAAATAGAACTGACAGTTGCCATAATTTATGTTGAGGCCTAGCCAGAAGTGACACAACTACACTGTGGGGTGGCCATGTAGAGAAGCTGTCTTTATACTAGTCTATCACAGGTAGTCAGTACTAGTTTAAGTAAACAGAGAAACAAAGCTCAGATTTTTGCTGGAGAGAATGAAATACCTGAGACCCAGAAGAAACGTCTTCCCAAATCCAACGTGATACAAATTTAACAAGCATTTATTAAGCACCTACTCTAAGAAAGGCAATGTGCCAGGTGATGAATATAAAAGACAAAATAAAGAGTGCCTTCCCTCAAGGAGCTCACATTCTTTGGAATATACATCTTCTTGAAGCTGAAATTTTATCAGAGTTTCAAGGATAGAAAAGTATGGTTTAACAGGAAAGAGATGGGGGAGGAGGGAGAGGTATTCATTCAACAACCATTAAGTGCTTTCTAAATTCAAAGGGCTGTGCTAAGTACTAAAGTATATACAAGAACAGATAAGACCTAATCCCTCCCTAGACCCTATGTGATTATAATTCATAAAACTCACCAGCTGTGAGATTTTTGTCTATAATGAGAGCAAACTCTTCATCATTCAGAATCTAATGATTTAAGTTTTGGATTCTCCAGACTCATGTGTCTTTTCCTTCAACACATCTAATCCTTCAATACATACTACTTTTGACCATTTCACTATGTGTTAGCACCTGCATATACCAGAGTATGGACCAGGGCAAAGAGGAAATTAAATTCAAAACAATGAACTCTACTACTTAAGAGGAAGGAAGGAAGGAAGGAAGGAAGGAAGGAAGGAAGGAAGGAAGGAAGGACCAAATCCATCCTTTCCACCTTAAATCCACCCTGAGATTGATAACCAGTTCTAATAAAATAGCCTAGTGTTTCTATTGCATTTATTCCAAAATCAAATCCAGTTCTTTCTGGGGGAAAAATACTTCATAAAACCCTAAAGGCAATAAGCATAATTACTTGTTTGGATGGTGAAATGATTTGGGTAATTTAGCAACTACATCAAGATTCATCAGATGTTGACTTTTGGAAATATTTTTAAGAGTTCTTCGAAACTTGTGAGGATCAAATTATATGCTGTTGTTCAGTTGTTTCAGCCATGTCTGATTCTTCACGATGGGATTTTCTTGGAAAAGATATTGGAATGGATTGTAATTTCCTTCTCCAACTCATTTTACAGATGAAGAAACTGAGGCAAATAAGGTTAAATGACTTGCCTAGGTCACACAGCTACTAAGTGTCTGGAGCTGAATTTGAACTCAGGTCTTTCTGACTCTAGGTCCAGTGCTCTATCCATTGAACCACCTAGCTTTAAAAACTATGAAGCACTATATTAATAAAAGCTATTATTAGATTTATTTTAACATTAGCACTATGGCTCACCTTCCTATATATGTGCAATATCTAATTGTCAGGCTCCTAAACACACCATTACTTGGTCTGGAAAGAGGCCAGTTGGGTGATCACTTTCACTTCTTTCAAACTAAGAATGATCTATAAGATATCTTACTTAAAAAGCTGATTCTGAGATTTCTGGCTTTTTTCCCTGACCAAAGCAATGTGATTAAGTTCCCTTAGGTTCTGGATAATCACCTAAGCTCCTGAATTCTTATAACCAGGTCAGAGCTTCAATCAATGTAGTCCTTCCAACACTGTTGATTGCATAAAGAATCTGGCTTGGAAGTCAACTAAAAATAAGGATGCAATTATGCTAGAGAAAATCCCTGAGACACTTCCATTGGGTACACATCCAAGTTTCCAGGCTGTAGGGTACAGAATACCATGTCAAAAGCCTAACACAAAATGAACATTTTTAAAATCCACTGTAGCTACTTTTTGGGATTTGGGAATTTCCATAAAAGATGCAAATCAGACAGTAATGCTAAATAGTGGTAGGCTTTTCTTGTGGGTGCATTTTACCTTGCACAAAGGAAGGCTCTTCAGCTACTGGCAGCATACAGATGCAAGGAACAGAGAGGGAGGAGGAAAGAAGGGAAAGATTACATTAGGATTTTAATTACTTGAGAGACAAGGATGTAACCAACTCTCCAAAATATATCCTAAGGAAAATCAAAGAGACTTCAATGAGATGATCTCAAGTCTAATGACAGGAGGAGAAAGAAGCTTAATTTGTATGGGAGAAGTACTCTCTAAATATGATGTATGGTTGTGCCAGGCTCTCATTCACTCCACACTTTGATGAAGGTACACCTGGCTCAGTCCCATGCAACCAAGTCACTTAGCAATGGAGATAAGGATGATATATTAATTATCTGGGGCTGAATTTGAACTCAGAACTTTCTAGCTCCAGGCCCAGTGCTCTATTCACTATCACCTAGCTTCAAAAACTATGAAGCACTATGTTAATATAAGTTATTATTAGATGTGTTTTAACATTAGCACGATAGCTTACCTCCCAATGTATGTCAGGAAGGTCAGAGTCTCTCAGGCACTTCTAGTTTCTTACCATTAGATAAATATCAATTTGCTGGGAGGTTGGAAGTTTCTTGCACAAAGACTCTAGATATGGGAGGGGACAGGAGGAGGAGGACATTGTCGCTCAAACAGGCAAGGCACAAGAAAAGGGTTATTCAACAGGAGGAAAGGGGTATGTTTAAAACACAGATAGCCTCTCACCAGAAAGGCTAGGCTCAAAGAACTTGCCATCTTTCTGATGATCACAACAATTTAAAACAAATTCATGATGGCAAGGTGATGTTTGTTGGGAGGAAAAGAGAGTGATTTTATAAAGGTTGTCTGTCATTCATTATTAACAATTAAAATATTTCATTACAGGTGAAATTAATCAGTCAAAACTAACCACTAGATGAATTGTCTGCGTTTTAGAAGCATATTTGATGAACTCATTATTAGCCTGGTGGCTTATTTCCCAAATTAAAAGGTGGAGAATATTTAACATCAACCCCTAGCAAACATTTCCAGCCAGGCTACCTTTCATTCCAGGCTGTAAACACAAAGGCTGCTCTGATAACAGCACTGAAGTACATTCCCAGCAGCTTGGAGAATCCCCTGTGGTTTCTTTTGTTTTGGTTCTTTGCAGTTTGGGAAGCACACTCGTTTGGGGGTAGTTTCCTGTTCTTTTTTTGGGAGGGGGTGGAGTGTGTGGGTGGAGAGGGAGTGAGAACTTGTCACGAGGACCAGAAATGCTAGAGTGAAACAGGAACATGTGCTCTTATGTCTGTCAGGGGAGACATTGAAGAAGTTAATTCCTCTGTAAGACTCTGCTCAGAGAACCATGGAAGGCACTGCCAAACAACTCTAGGGAAAAGATGTCTTCGTTCTTTCCTGTGGTGGATAGAAATAAAATAGAAATGAAATAAAAACACTTCAGGAAGCAAAGGTGCTAGAAGGAACAGGCAGACAACCAATAAATCTCTTGATAGTATTTTGGATTGATAGATAGCATTTCCTCTTAAACCATTTCTCAGAATCCCTTTCATTTCCTTTGGCCAAAAAAATGCAACCCTTTTGGAAGGAAAGGAAATATGGGGAAACAGTACAGGACCTAAAGATGGCTAGGAAGAAGGAGGAAAAGGATTATTTAGGGATGAATTTAATTTGGTCAAAACCAATTACAAAAAGCTTCACTGGACAGTGAATTCTCCCAAGGTTCTGGTAAAAGCTCTTTAAGTCTTTTTTATGGTCTCATCCTTATCACGTACCATTTTGGTTGGTTGAAAGGTTGAACCCTATCACTGTTGAGAATAGAATCTGTCCCAGAAAACCTAGATATAGAAAACATTAAGCCCAGTCCACTAAATCAAATGTTGGAAAAATCTTGCCTTTACTGCAAAGCTGTATTACTTCAACATTCGGCATGGGAATTTGGCTCCAGAAAGCTGTTTTGCAGTGAGTAATCTTGAAATGCATCTGTGCAAACTATAACCTAGGACCCCTATTTTTAAGCACATTTTAAAGTAGTATAAGATAGGGGTCATAGCTCCTCATGCTTAAAATCCTCCCTTTTCCTTTAGGCAAAACAACTTGTTTATTCCCTAGCCCCAAGATCGAGTCAAATCACAGAAACTCAGCATTGCAAAGACTCTCAGAAGCCATTTAGCCCAACCTACCTGACACTCTTGTTTACAGAATCAATATGCCACCCATCAACCTATGCTAAAAGATCTTTAGTAAGGGAGAAGCCTCTACTTCCTTTAGTAGTACCATTTCCCTTTTGATAGCTCCACTTCTTAAGAAATGTTTTCCTTATATCAGGCTGAAATTTCTCATTTTGCATTTTCACCCACTGCTCCTAGTTCTTTCCTCTGGAGCCAAGCTAAGTAAGTCTAATTCCTTTTCAATATAGTTCTTCAAATGCTTAAAAACAGTTATCATGTCCCCTCCAATCTTCTTTAATCTACTCATTCCTTTCCTTACATACTTAATGCTTGGGGCTGCATAAGGAGCAGAGAGATTTGAGCTGCCACTGGGAAGCTAGCAAAGGTTGGCCCTTTCAGTCTGCTCTCTTGAAACTAGTCTCCATGATTTACAATTAACTTAAGAGGCTTAATGGGAAGGGAACAGGGAAAGATGAAAATTTACAAGAGTTCCCTTGCATACTTTCATCCACATCCTTTGTGCTTGTACTAAGTGGAGTTCCTGGTAATGCTGTGCCTACACCAGGTATACGATAGGAATTAAAAGGAATTTTCTAACTTCAAATAAAAGTTAAACTGAGAGAGTTTAAAAAAAAACAACTTTAAATTGTCTTCTTAAGATTGGCTTCTTTAGCTAGCTGGATGAATGGAGCTGGTTGAGAGGTCTGCATCACAAATGAGTAACCTTATTAATCTTTTTTTATGGCCTCTGGGACTATATAAGTAAAAGAAATAACAGACACTTACCCCTTCCCTCCTATTACTCATCCCCTCTACAGGATGCAGCTGAAAATTAGAAGATGGTAGCAGAAAGCGGCAGAAGTACACATATCTAACAGTGGAGCAGACATTACAGAGCAGTAAAGGATTCTAATATGGAAATATGCTTTATATGATTGCACATATATGACCTACATCAAATTGCTTACTGTGCTAGGGAGGAGGGAGAGGAGGGAAGGAGAGACAAAAATTTAAAACTCAAAATCTTATTTAAAAAATATATAAAAAGAAAGGAAGGAAGGGAGGGAGGGAGGAAGGAAGGAAGAGAGAGAGAGAGAGAGAGAGAGAAAGAAAAAAAGTTTCTGATATAAAATTTAGAAGGTATTAAATTTTTGTAGCCCACATTAATATTTTGTAGATTCTACTCTTTCCCCACATAATCTACATCAATCATTAAGTCTGGGCTTCCTAGAATTTCTGGTCATCATGACCTGGTCCTGAAATGCCATTATAAACCATTATAAAACCAACTCTCTGAATGTCTCAGTCGTTTGTTTGTTGATGTGCTATTGGCTGGAGTCATGTGGATACTGTCCATGGAGGAACTTTTGATTTTTCTTTTGGATTTTAGCTGTTATATAGGCTTCACAGAGAGCTCAAAAGACTAAAGCACTTTCGTTCTATTCCAAAATCTAAAGGCATGCACTTCTTCCAAATGCACTTCCATACAAATTTTTTAATCTCTTTACGCACATTCTGAGAGCGCCTATCAATCTTCCTCCTTTTTTGGTGAGGGAATTTACTCTTTCTATGGTTGCCTTCAGATAGTCTTTTGTTAATACTGAACAGATTTTGGGTGGGATACTTTCCAAATTCTGTTACATCCAGTAGGTCTACATGAAGGCTGGCATTGCATAGATGTTAATTGTTATAAATGTATCCTCTTTAATTAGTGTAGGGGGAAATGCCTTAATTAAGACTTGCACAGTGTTTGATGACTAGATTTTTTTCCTCTGAAATATTTTCCTTGCAAAATTCTTGTCCTTTCAGAATATCAGTATTGCCCTTGAAGGAAAAAAAAAAAAAGGGAAAGCTTTTCCCCCTATTAATACAGTTTTGTCATCCATCTTGGAAATCATCATATATCTGTTTTGCTTGGGCAAGGGCAAAGTATAAAATATGATTAGAGAGCCAATTTTGAAATCAAGATGACCTAGGTTTAAACCCAGCCTCTGATATATATTGCTTGTGTGATCCTGGGCAAGTCACTTCATCTCAAATTGCTCCAAGGTAATTCTGTAACATTATTAATTCCTGATCAGGTCACTATTGGCACTAGGATGGAATTTCCTCATCAGAAATCAATGAAATGAACTCAGTCATCCAGTCCTATCCCAAGCAAAAAGTTATAAAGATGAAAAAATAAAATAATAAAATTTTGATTTATTTTATTACCAGAATGACTCAGGACTACATGAAGGATATTAACAGTTCTTTTTTTCTTTTTAAAGAGGATTGGGGATAGGTGGGAGGTCATTCTTTGTTGTTATTGAGGAGGCTGATTATTCATAGGCCTGATGAATAGGAAACATAAATATTATTTTTAGATGCTGAAGGATATTACATTAAAGTGAAGGAATCGTATGACAGTTAATTTATAGCTAAAAAGAACATTAGAGACTATTGAGTCCAATTCCCTCATGTAATGCATAAGGATCAGTTCATAGTTTCTAAGATGCTACTGGCACCACTTATGTCAGCGAATGGTAAGAACTAAAAGATACTGTCAACTTTGGTGAATTTCATGAAGACAGATCTAGGACAGGAATTTCTATGCCTCATTCTCACCTCCACAGACATTGATTCTACAGTCAAAATCCCTTAGTAACATGCAACTCTTCTGAAGGTGTGTAAGGGGAGCATTAAGATTTTAATGCCAGCATTAATGCCAGATTAGAGTCATATAGGTACTGCTCTCACTGAATTATGATACCATGTAGCACATTAAATGAGATTGCTCCCTCCCCACAGACCAGTTGAAAACTCTTAATTCATTTCCCCTTGTGACAATCTTTCTGGGACAGGGCTGACAGCAAAGGTAGCAGAATGCATTTGACAGTGTCCTTGATGAGAGTCACAGACACATTTGCTCTTCCAAAGCCCAGCATAGATTTTCCTTTAGGAAGAGAGGTTTCCACAGGAAGAAAAAAAAGACTAAGGAAAATACCCCACTGATAAAAGGAAACTGCTCCTCTGCACATACCAGATCTGTTTCCTTAAAGGCCATTTAACCTAGTCAGGAAAATGAAAATCTAAAAGAAATTAGGTCGGATTGCAAAGTAATCAGACAGAAGCAAATTTAAAGTAGCTAAGAGTTAAGAGAGGCAGCATGTTATAGTGAAAAGACCCTTAGGACTGAAGGACTACGTGTGTGATTTGGGGCAATTTAATAAAGTGACAGTCTCTCTGGGTCCCAGCTTCCCTATCTATAGCATGAAGATGTTAGACTATATCACCTCTGAGGTCCTTTTCAGCTCTAAATTTTGTGATTTAAACTATAATATTAACACTATTTCTTCAGACTTCTTGCATTGCCAGTAAACTCAGAAATTTTCTCACACTCCAAGACAACTGTTTTATACTTAAGATAGCAGTTGAGCACTGAACTTGGAATAAGAGGATATGGGTTAAAAACCTGAGGCTGCTGCTTACTCTCTGTGTGATCTTTGGCAAATAGCATTTAAATGAGTTAGAGAGTGAGATTTAAGCTGTCCCCTTCCTGTGGCCTCTGTACCTTGGTTTCTTCATCTATAAAATGGATATGTTGGATAAAACGGTCTCCAAGGTTGTTTCCTCTAGCTCTACAATCCTAATGTACTCAGTACAATATACAGGATGAAGGTTGGTAAAAATTTGGTAGAACATAAAAAAAATTTATTCATTGCTCTTTCTGGATTGGACCCATGATTTTATTGGCCTGTGTAGCTCAGTGGATAAGAGTGCTGGACTTGGAGTCAGGAAAACCCGAATTCAAAAAATACCTCAGACACCTACTAACTACATGACCTTACCCAAGTCATTTCTCTCTGTCTCAGTTTCCTCATCTATGAAATGGGATTATAATAGCACTTACCTCCCAGGGTTGTTGTGCAAATCAAATGAAATTATATCTATGGCATTTCACAAGCTGTGAACATGCTAGCTGTTGTCATTCACAATATCATATCTTGTGAATTTCTTAAAAGCTGGGCCTTTTATTCTGCCTTTGTATCCCCAGCACATAGCAAGTGCTTGATAAATGTTAGTCAACTCACTGACTGACTGACAAAGTATTCTCAGTAAGGAAATCCTTTCCACCAGTACAGATCTAACTTCTGCTATATAGTTACTTGGAGCACAAAAAGGTGAAGTGATGTACCCAGAGTCACACAGACAGAATTCATCAGAGGCCAGATTAGCAATCGGATCTTCTTGATCCTGACACCAGCTCTCTAACCCTATGCTGCACTGTCTCCTAAATACGTTTAATACATTGCTTCCCATTCACCCCTCTATCTCAGAGTAGAGGCCTGAACTGAAACCATCATATTCTTATATGTAGCCAAAAGGAGAAAATTCTTTGATTGTCCCCTGGGAGTATTCTTGATTCCAGTACCGATAACCAGTACTGATCATGCCTAGCTAGGTCAGTTTTGAGTACAGACTGTATAAACCTCCCTGAAGTTCTTTCAAGTTAATAAAAGTTACTAGAGTCTCTAATTGTCCTAGTCAATAAAACCCAAAATCCCCAGAAAATTCCCCTCAGCACATTTGACCCTCCTTTCTTTGGGCAATAGCAATATCTGCTTTTGTATATTAATACTTTCATATAAGACATTAACACATTCCCCTGTGCAGGTGAAATGAAGGGCATTTGTTTCTATGCCCAACACCTCCCTGAGGGGGAAAACAGAAAGAAACAGAATAAAAGAAAATCAATGCTTTGGTTTAATTTGCTGAAATAACATTTAGCTGTCTAGGAGAAAGAGCCTTGGAGGGCCCACCTCTTCACCTGGCACGTTCAGAAACAAATTGCAAATTACTGTGTTTGTGCCTCCCAACAGTGGCAGCAGAATGTGTCGTGGCAGGCAGTCTACAGGTTCCACAGAGTATGCAGAAGGCATCTCTGGAACATCAGCCCCTAGAGTGGCATTGATTAGAGGGAAGCTCCTCATGGAGAGATAGCTAAGCTCTTTTCCATGTTACTCATCAGCATTTTCATACTGAATGACTAGAGAACAGTTATTGATGTCTGCCAGGATGAGCAAGTTGTCAAACATGAGGCCCACATGTGTGAGTTCACCCTGTTTACCTTGCTTGATATAAAGCAGCGACAGGGCTCAGTAGCAGCAATAAATTCAAATAAGCTTTTCAAGCCCTTGCAATTGATCACGACATAAAAGACACAGGGCAATTGCAAAATCACCTCTCACACAGGTAACTAAATATATTACCCTTTCCAGATTCACTGATGTAAAACAGAAGAGTTTTCTTTCCTCCCTAGCTAATGGTTGAGGGCAACTTTATATTGCTTCCTTCTGAACTTAATACCCAGTAAATAGAGGATGGTGCTGGAAGTAGCTCCTTTGGCCAAATGGAAGGATGTACAGACTACAAAACCTGGTTGTGAAGAACCAGCACTTTGTGATGAAGCTGCATTAAAGTTCCAGAGAAAACAGAATCTCTTATCTCTTAAATACATAGACAACAACATCTTTAAGGTCTAGAGGGAGAAACAAGCCCATTCCTCCCTGTTTCTTTCTTTGCAAAAAGAGCACATTTGGGCTAAATGTCAGAAAAAAGACTCATAACAGAGTATTACACAGTACAATGGATTTTCTTATGAGGTACTAGGTTCTACCATATTTGAGATCTTCAAAGGCAGTATAACCACTGGTTGGGGCTACTGTTGAAGGATCCTTATCCAGCAGTAGTTGGATTAAGTTAGAGGATTTGTTCTATGAAATTTGAATTCAGTCAAAAGGCCATACTTGAGGACCTAGAGGGCCACATGTGGTCTCAGGAGGGCACAGCTTCCCCAACCCTGAACTAGATTGTAGGATAACAGAACTAGATTGGACCTGAAAAGAACCTAATTTACTCCATCACTTTACAGATAAGAAAGAAAATTTAAAAAACTAAGGTCCAAGAAAGTTAAAATACCTTCTCAAGTACAAGCAAAATAAAAAATATGAGACAAGATTTGAACCCAGGTCCTCTAATTCTATGAGATTTCACAGATTTTGCCCTCATGAGCAGTTTGTACATAAGCTACGTGGACTGGAATCAGAAAGGTACAAGTTCAAATCTGAACTCAGTCACTTACTAATTGTATAATCCTGGGCTAAATCTTTGCCTCATATTCCTCATCTATAAAATGGAAATAATAATGGCAGCTGTCTCCCAGGGTTGTTGTGAGGACAAAATGAAGTCCTCATTGTAAGCACTTAGCACAGTGCCTAGAATATGGCTAAAGTTATATAAAAGTTGTTATTCTTGTCATTAATCAATTCAATAATTAAGCAGTTGCTGTATGTAAGGCAACATCTTAGGCACTGTAATGATAGGACAATGCTACTTGAGACATTTTAAATTGTCAAAGTATTAATTTAATAATTGATTCCATATATGTTTAAAATGCTTGGAATACAAATAGGCATGCAAAATAGAAATGACCATCTTATACCACCACTTCTACAAAAACAAAATCAACTGTATACATTGAATCTCAATAACTGGCTTGATCTTTCACATGAGAATGGTTTTCATTCTCAATGACTGAGAATGGTTTTCTCATATCTCAATGGTTTTCATATCTCAAGTCAAAAGGTAAGTCTAGAATTTAAGCTCTTCATTGTCAATTAACTCCAAAGGTCAAGAAAATGCACTACTTGCCTCCAAAATTAATGTTATTAAAGCCAAGTTTTCACAAGGAAAAGAGAAAGGGAGAAAAATGGGCTCAAACTTTATTGTTACATCCAAGTAATGGATTCTCCCCACGTTTGACTGATCAAATGAGGAAATGAGCATTCCACTTTCAGAGGTTTTGAATAGTTTGCCTTTATTTCAGAGCCCTCCATCTTCATCTCAGGTATGTTCATATATCATGACCCATATAGTTTTAATTATAATGTACAAGAGTTGTAGATGAAAAATGGAAAAAAAAATTTCTGCTTGCCCATCTTTAATAAATATTGATTTATTTGGTTCCAAAAATATATGGACATTGGGGCAGCTAGGTAGTGTAATAGAGCACTGAGCCTGGAGTCAGGAAAACCTGAGTTCAAATCCCACCTCAGATACTTGCTAGCTGTGTGACTTTGGGCAAGCCACTTAACCTTATATATTTAAGAAATCTATAGGGGCCTTAATTCATGTGCATGAAATGTAGAAGATAAGTGATATGATATTTTTGCAATACTTCTATGTAGCAGGGGAGGCAAGGTACATGTGGGGAGGGGGTTAGGAACTAGGGAGGGGATAGAAAGAAAAAGACTTCTAAAGACTACCCTTTTAGTCAATACTGAAAGACAGCCAAAGTAGTCCTGATTCAATTTTTCTAGGCAGCAGAGACACATTTAATGACTCATGTATAATAAATAAAACCACAGAATTAAAGATTTTGAGCTATAAGAGATATTGGAGGCCATCTAGTTAACCTCCCTATTTTTACCATGAGGAAAATTAACACTCAGGTTAAGTGATTTCACAGTTATGTTAGGGGAGAGATCCAAAGTCAGGTCTTCCTAACCCCTAATTTTGCATTCTATCCACTATATGCATATGCTGTGAGCATTTGTATCTTTCTCCGTTCTTTTCTCCCTATGGGTATATAAATATAGCTAGATATAGATCTAGCTAGAGCTAGATGTAGATCTGTATAGATCTAGTTCTGATATAGATTAAGAGACAGACAGAGAAAGAAATAGTTGGAAGTCTAAAAAAGGGTAGCTGTGAAGCTCCTGTTACGTGACTTCCCTGGGCTATAAAGTGAAACAAAACAGAGACTGTTTAATGGGCCTCTCCTAGTTAACAAGTACCAGGTTTTTATCCATATTGCTTGCAGACCCCATTGGGAGCTCCAATCTTGTAAAGTGTGTGACTTCACAAATTTCTTCTGGCTAATTCCAACCTAGTAGCACTCTGCCTGCAGAAACTAAACTGAGTAATGAAAAGTCCGTTGGGCCTCTGAGCCTTAGGCTCCGTATTTTGCTGATGATGAAAACTGACCTAGTCTTGTCTAGTGAGCAAGATGTGAGGGAAACAATTCCATTGATCTCGTACAGTACACTGTATAGTCTTCTCATCTTTTGTAACTCATTTTTAGGGAAGAGAGATGTTTGAGGTTCTTTTTGAAACATTGTTAATGCCTGAGAAGCATGACCAGACTCAGACTTCCTACTGGGCGTCTGCCTTAGTACCTGTCTTTCTGGGATGCCCATCACCACAGCTACAATGATGATGATGGGAGCAGGCATTTTATGGAGCACTTTAAAGCTTGCAAAGTTCTGCATCTGCTTCATTTGATCTTTGGAAGGAGGTACTCTGGGCATTATCTTACAACCTGTCTCTCTCATGTATAATATTAAAAACGTTGAAATGAAGAAAACTCAAGAGTGCTTTTAAACTACTTTTGGTTTCTGATAAAGTTTTTTTTAAGAAAACATCAATGTGACAACTGACATTTATCTGTCACCTTTCAAACTGCTTTACCTGATCTAAGGATAATACCTCATCTTCCTGGTAGTTATTCCAATGCAGATTCAAAAGTTTTTAGAGATTTAACTCACTCTCCTGTGAAGCATGGCACTTGATAGACATTGTCTCACTGGATGCTAACCACAATATGATGGAAGAGAGAGTCAGTATTCTAACTATTTTGCAGGTGATAAAAACCAGAGTTCTGAGGTGATAAGTGACATATGTAAGGCATGAAATGAGTAAGTGGTAGAACCAAGATTTAAAATCAAATCCTCTGATTCCAGATTCTGCATCCAATGGGCATTGGTTAATCACTTTCAATATTCAAGTCACCACAACAAAAGGGTACAACAACAAAAATGAAAAAGAAATAATGTCTGCCCTTATGGAGATCTTCAAGGAGATATAATAGAATCCTAAGATCAAAAGAGAGAGAGAAAGAGAGAGAGAGAGAGAGAGAGAGAGAGATGTAGCTTGAGCAGTTGTTAAGTAGTTACTGTGTTCCAGAAACTGGGCTAAATTCTAAGAAAACAAAGGGGAAAGAAATTTTTTTAAAGTCACCGATCTCAAGGAATTCAAATGGGGAAGGACAACACAAAAAAGGATACTAGAAAGTCAGAGTACAGTGGAAGAAACTACCCTAGAAGTAGATGGGGAGGAGACTGCCAGAAGGGGCAATGTGTGGGGGCCTGATACCTATCAAAATAAGGCAAAAGGCTCAACTTTTGGGGAGAGAGGGAATAATGAGGGATGGGCAAGTGGGTGAGGGGGAGAAGTTCAAGTTTCCAATGAGAGAGAGAGAGTAAGACCATGATAGGTAGACTGAAGAAGTATCAACAATTGAGAATTGGAAAGGACCTTCCAAATGATCTCTCCAAATCTTTGACTTTTACAGACCAGGAAACTCAAGTCCCAGGATAAGAAGTCAGCTTCTTCATAAATCAAAGAGCTGAGGTTCAAATTCAGGTGTACTGATTCCAAATCTGGCATTTTTTTCTACTATTTAACAACTCTTGAAGAAAACCAAAGACTATCCTCATATCCTCCCTCATTCCCCCCACCTTGTGCTCTCTTCTACCATCATTAAAGCCCTCTCCTAAAAGAATGAAAAGATAGGTTTCCACTCATTCTAGTTTCGCAAAAAATAAGGAACTTGGTGGATCTTCTATACACCAAAATACTCTGGATCAAAGATGTGGACCTGCAAAATCATAAAAATATTCTGAGAATTTCTCTAAAAACAACCACAGAATCCTACCCTATCTAGCTCACAGGGTCATTGTAAGGCACCAACAAAATAATGCAATAGTGCTTTCAAAGTCAATGTACAAAAGGAATGTAACACCATTGGTTTTCACTGTTACAGTGTCTATTTCTGATGATGTTGATTCTGTGACTGTGAGCCTTCCCTCAAAGAGCTTTTATTCTACTTTTAGTACTGATCCCATAGCTCTTGAGAGAAACCTACCCAAAAGATGGGAAACTTGCTTATGTCAAAGAAATTCATTGACATCTTATGAACAATCCTCTTTGACTCATAACTGCTTCTAAATGAGCAAGACATGGAGAGAAGGGTTTTGAGATTGCTTCTCTCTGAAAGGGTCTTTTACCCCAGAGATGAAAATAGGCAGACTGACAGGCATCCAGGAAAGATGGATTTCAAGCCAGAGGCTGCTGTTCAAAATTAGGTTACAAGTAATTTTTTTTCTATTTGTGGGGAGCAACAATGATTGAAATTCTGCCTCAAAAAGAGACGATACAACTCAGAGACTTCTTCAAGGTATTCCCCAGCCCTGCCAAGGCATCAATATTAAACAAGGCAGAAATGCCACCAACTTCACATTTAATATCTTATTGAATCTCTTTGGAATATTTCAGTTTTTCCCTCAACCATATATAAAGGAAAAATATTTTATAACTATCTCCTCCCCAGGAAAATTAATTTAAATAAATCAAATTCCAAATATAGTAAAACTGTCATTAGGGTTATCTATGAGAGGCAGTACAACATAGTTGAAAGAGCACAAGGTAGCATGAGAGAGAGAGAGAGAAAGAGAAAAAGAGAGAGAGATCAATTGATACAATCGATATAATACAGTGAGGATAAACAGACAATGGATTGATGGATAGAGGATTAATTAAATACTAATTATGTGCCAGGTATCAGGCTAAATACTGAGCATAAAAATATAAATGAGCATGGCAGTATCCTCAAGAATCTTACATTCTAATGGAAGGAGTAGATAACAAAAAGAGATTATTTAAAAAGGAGGGGAGGTGGTTTTCTATGAGGAAAAGAAGCCTAGTGAGGAGAGTAAATGAAGTCAGAAATAATCATGGCTGGGGTCCTCATAAATGGATGTTTGGATGAGGGAGTTATCAATTGGGAAAGTGTAGCCTCCAGACAGAGATGGGTTCAAATTCCATCTGATATTAGTAGTAGCTCCATAACTAAGTCATTTAATGTCTCTGAGCCATAGTTTTCTTATTTATAAAACATACTATTTCAAAGTATTTTTGTAATGAAATCATTTTATATTCTTTAAAGCACTATATAAATAAGCTATCACAAGTAAATCAAAACCTAAAGTAAAACTTTTAGGAGGCACATTTCTTTTCTTCATTTCTGAAAATATAGCCAAAGATAAGAAAACAAATGATGACACAGTGTTAAGAGGGAAAAATCCTTCCAAGATAGATCTGGTATTGGTAAAAAAAAAAAATTTGCTTATTCTCCCACATTGGATATTCCTTTGACTCATTGATGTTGAGAAAAAAGATCCAGGAAGCAATACAAGATCTTCTGTCAACCAAAAAAAATATATAATTATGCTCTACTTACTCCACCTCCTAAGAGCGAAAAGTAGATTAATGCATTTTCAGAAATATTGCTGCCACAAGGTTTGACAGAAAATAAGAATTTTCTGGTGAATTCTCTGTTAATCACAAAATTCAATTAATCAGAACACCCCATATCACATGGATTCCAGTGAACTGAGTTTTTTTTATAAATTAGCAATTACATAGAAGGAAGAAAGTCAAATACTATGGCTAGATAACTGCATAATATTTTAAAACTATATCTATATAAGCTAATATAAAAATTATCAAAATGGATTTATTATCAATTTTATTTTGTCTTTAGTGTCTAAGGCAAGAATCTAAAAGTCTTAGCAAAAAAAAATGTTTCTCTGTTCTTCAAAAAAAATCTCTGTATATCTGTCAGGGTACACTCTGAGGCATTTTCTCCCTATTTTGATATACTAGAGTTGAGGATACTAAAGTATTAATAAAACACAGGTTAGACAAACATGAATATTCTAAAATAACTCTTTGGGGAAAGAGACAAAGAAGGATGGATCTCTGTTTTGGTTGGAGCTGAGTTGTTCAAGGCACTATTATACGTAATCCTATCTCTTGGAAGACAAGAAAGATATGGAGGCTTAGATCTGGGCACAATGTGCCTGGTATTTGTCCTCATATACACTGAGATAACATTCTAATACTAAGTGATGAAAACACTCTTCTTCCCAATCAAAATGAATTTCAAAATATAGAATTTTCCCCAGAGATAGAGCATATTAAATGAAAAATCTAAAACTAAGGTTAAAAGCCAATGCCTGCAAAGAAGATAATTTGAGAAGACTTTTAAAAAGAGCAGTCTGCAAGATTGATTGATGTTCTTAGTGAAATAAGACTCCAAAGAGAGAGAAAAGCTCAATGTATGATTCTGTATGTAATCTAGGATTGCTTTCCTTTATAAAATGTTATTTTCTACATAACTGAAAGCAAAAAAGAAACACCAAAGGCCAACACTGCTTTAGTGTTTCAAATAATATGAAGTTTTTGCCTTAATTTTTATTTTCCCAGTGAAAAGCTATTGAAAATAGTCATTTTTCCAAAACAAGACTAATCTAATAGTGAACCTATATCACTGTATGAATGAGTTGTCACAGATTAGTTAATATCTTAAGTAAAATTTTTGGAAGATATATGTTGTCTTCTTCCATGAAAGTCTAGTCTGCCAATATAAATGCCCAAATCTTCAGCATTGACCTCAATTCACAAAAAGAATCAAATCTGTTAAGAGTACCCTTGGGGAAAAAAAGAAAGCAAAACTTTTGAGTGATTGGGGATGAGTTCAAGTCCTGTCTCTGACACATAAGAGGCTGTTATGTGCATGTGCTATGTGCATGTCGTAAGCATGTCATTCTAAAAAATTCAAAACTCTACGCAGCTAAGATGCTAAGTTACAAACAAGTTGCTGGTCTACATCACCAGAGAGAATTTCCACACAGGAATTTCTCCAACAATAATGAAATCACAGATTTAAACAATTAGAAAATCTTTAACTAGAATGATATATAAAGAGACAAAATCCTTTAAAAAAAAAACTCTTGTGATTGATGACTGTTCTAAAATATAATTGTCTTTTTTTACCTTAGGAAGCATACTAAACATTTCTGGTTTTTTGAGGCAATCTGGATTAAGTGACTTGTGCAGGGTCACACAACTAGCGAGTGTTTTAGGCTAGTCTTAAACTCAGGTCCTTAGGACTCCAGGACCAGTGCTCGATCCACTGCGCTACCTAACTGCCTCCTAAACATTTCTTTATGACTGCAGATTTGAAAGTAACTCAGAGTCATCATCCTAAACAGGAGCTGGGTTAAAAGATGAGGATAAATGTGCATTCACAATGGAGAATTATTTGAGTTTAGGCTTTACCCAATTTTTTTAAAAACTAAGTCCATTTTGTTTCCTTGTTTCTCCATATGATTCCAAGAGACCAATTTCACTTCTCAGTTTCCTCATCTTTAAAAATATGATAATAAGATTTACACTACCACACTGGGGTGATGAGAGAGTACAATGAAAGAATGTTTGTAAATTGCTTTGTAAGCCTTAAGTTATTATATGAATTTGAGGTATCATTATTAGGAAAGATATGGTTAGAAAATGTTAGCTATAATCGTGCACAGTGTGAGGGGTGGACATACTGAGCGCATTGTTATTCATATCTGAACAAAAGACAGAAAGGAAAATCTCCAGAAGATAGAGTGGGGCTACTATATAGAGTTTGTGGAAGAATTTGGACAAGACTAATACAAAATGAGAAGGTCCAGATGGGCTGTGATCTATACCCTATAGAAGGAGCACCAATATAGATGTGATCATGGAAACATTAAATTATTGAAGTTTTGTATTTTGGGGGTGGGGAGTAATAGTGTAGTCCTTATTTAATCTCTATAAGGAATTTCCAGTCTTGCCACCATTGTGGAAAAAGGAGCAAATTTGCCATTTAGATTCTTAGAGAGCATTCTGGGAGAATGAAATGTTAAGTGGCATACTGATGGTTGGACAAACAGGAAATACCTGAGGAGAACTTGAACCTAGGTCTTCCTGCCTCCAAAGTTAGCTTTCTATCTACTATATATTATATAAGTTAATATATGGACATGTGTATATATTTATCTAATATATGTAATTGT
Source organism: Potorous gilbertii (assembly GCA_028658325.1). NCBI lineage: Eukaryota > Metazoa > Chordata > Mammalia > Diprotodontia > Potoroidae > Potorous > Potorous gilbertii. Next base: position 397,779,514 of record CM053770.1, on the reverse strand, counting down.
GTCTCATTAAAATTTATTGTTATTGTCATTCCTTTGTCCTGTCATTTCCTCCTAAAAATGAAGGTTTTTCTGAATAACTGAGAATTACTTATTTAGATTCCAATTGTACTGTTATTGTTTACATTTTCTATATGGGATTAAATCTAACGTATTTGGAAGCTTATGAAGGAAGTCCATTAAAATCACCTTATTTCACTCTCTGGATTAGTTTTGCTGTTGAAAAGTCACAATGAGTACATTATTTCTATCCAACAATGAAGTTAATCATAGATTTTTTTTTCTTCTAGCCAGATAGTTTCATCTAATTTTTTCCTAGTATTTCCTAGACAATGGAAACTGGGACTGCATACTTTAATACAGAATCTGACACTAGTCAATCAGTCATTTGAACATCACATAGATTGTAATAGTAGGTATAAAAAAATGTATCCTGGACTCATACGGCTCCGTTGAGTTTACATTCCTGCTTTCTGTTAACATTTTTACCAGTACCTTGGACAGCAGACAAGAAATCCGACTAGGAAAAGAAAAATCTTTATACAGTCACTTTGTTGTTGGGTTTTGGTTTTTTGTTTTTGTTACTTTAGCCATACATAGGGGAATAGAAATCATAACCAGAAGAAATGTTAGAGTACCTCAGCCCCGCTTTCAACTCTACAAAAATGAAGGGGTTCAATATTACCTTTACTCAAAAGTTAATTGTGATATCTGAGTAGGTTTGCTACTAAAAATCAAACATAAGACTTGAATATATAGCAGGTGCTACAGGGAGCTAGACGCAGCACAAACATTGCTGGAGTTCCACGTATGACCTCTTATAAGCTCCTGACTGACCCAGAAGAACTTGGTAGACTTGGGCCAACTTGATTGAATTCAAAGGAAGCCAGTCCCAAGGGCACTCTGTCTATTTGGCAGCTTTCCTGAGGCAGGCACACAAATGTTTCCATGGTGATTAATCATTACCTTTAATTCACTACCAAAAGGACTAATACCTCAGTACAGGTAGAGGTAGGTAGAACCTCTAGAGAGCAACGACAAATGCCGAAGAAAACTCGGACAAATATTGAGGTTAAAAGGAGAGATGGAAATTGCCATTTCAGAGAAATGTAAGTTTTTAAACAATATCTAATTATTTAGCAAATTTTCTTCCTCCTAATATTGCCAGTGAAAGAAATTAATTTTTTAAAAGTCAGATAGGAACAAAATAGATCATTCAATGTTAGAGATGGAAAGGACCTTAGAAGTCATCTAGTCCATACCTCTTCATTTTACACTTGAAGCACCTGAGATAAAATGACTTTGTGTTAGAGCTAGGAATAGATCCTAAACGTCTGAACTCTCAGGTCAGTGTTGTTCCCCTTTCATCTCAGTTTTTAGAGCTTGTTATAATTTTTATTCCAAATTTATGAGGTGTGTCAAACTCAAAATGCCCAAAATGTTATCTTCTTTCCCCCAACAAAAATGCTCTATTTTCTCAACTTCTTTTATTTGACAGTATCATGAGCCTTCTTGTCACCCAGTCTTGAAATTCCAGAATTATCTTTCCTTCCTCTTCCTTACTGTCTACATTCAAATTTTGTTTATTCTAACTCTGAAATGTGGTTAACGTTTATTCCCTTATTTCTACTAACATTTCAGTTCAGACCCTTGACACCTTTTACCTTATCTCCTTCTTTAGAATGTAAGTTCCTTGAAGGCAGGGATTGTTTCTGTTTTCTCATTGTTAAGTCTAATGCTTAGTATAGTGTCCAGTACATAAGTGCTTAACACATGTTTATTGATTGGTTAATTGAATATGATTTCAATATGACTCCTTCTAGTATTATTTCACAATTCTTTTTCATCCTTTCTACACTTTAGTCAAGGTGAGTTATAATCCATTCCTATACCTCATCCTGACTCTTACCTTTGTGTATTTAAGTGCTCTTCCCATATATTGAATAGACATGCCCCATATTTCTATTAAAATAAAATCTATCAAAAAGAATATATTAAGAATCTACTATGTGCCAGATGCTGTGCTAGGTACTGGAGATACAAAGGAAAAATTAAACAATCCTTATTCCTATTGAACTTACATTATAAATAGGGGAGAGAAAAAGTACATACAAAAATATGCACAGCATAAATATAAAGTGAATAAATTCAAATATACACAAAATAACGAAATAGAAGGTAGTTTGTAAGGAAAGGCACTAATAATTGATGGGATCAGGAAAGGTTTCATGAAGATGGTGCTTAAATTGCATCTTCAAGGAAGATAGAGATTCTATGTGGTAGTAATAAGGAGGGATATTATTCCGTGGATGGAGAATGGATGATGTGAAGGCATAGTAGTGGGAGATGGAGTGTCAAATACAAGGAATATAGAGAAGATCAGTTTGACCGAGTCCCAGAAAGTAGGAAGAAGAGTAATATCCAATGAGTCTGGGAATGATAGTTTGGGGCCAGATTACCTGGAGCTTTAAAAACTAAGCAAAGGAACTTGTGTTGTGAAAAGAAGTCACTGGATTGGATTGTGTGGAACAGTCACAAGCTTAGATCAGTGACTTAAGGAAAATTAGTTTGGCAGCAATACATAGGATGGACCAGAGTAAGGAAAGACTTGAGGAAAGGAGGTTAATTAAGTGGTTGTTGAAACAATCTAGGTTAAGAGGTGATGAGAGAGATGAACTACTAACTTGGCAGCTATGAGAGTGGAGAGAAGAGGATAGACATGAAAGTTATTCGTATCAGAAATGGCAAAACTAGGCAACTTATTGGGTCTGTGGAGTGAGGAAGGATGAGGAACCCAGGATCGTAAACTTGAGATACGGGAACAATAGTTGTTCCTTTCATAAAAATAGGGAAGTTTAAAAGGGGGAAGGGTTTAGGAGGAAAGATAATGACTTCAGATTTAGAAATAAGGAGTTTACAATGTCTTTAGGTCATCAAGGCTCAGCTCAGATACTATGTCTTCCATTAGATTTTGCTGCCCTTAGTTGAAAGCGAACTTTCCCTCCTCAAATTTCCCTTAGGAATTTGACTATTTCTTTTACCCTTAACATATTTGATCCTGTATCAAACTGATGTGGATACAAACCATGCCCTAAGGGTTAAACAGAATACTAAAGGTTGCTTTTCCAGTACTTTGTGAAGTCCTAAAGCTTATCCTGTAACTTGAAGGCATCCTAAAGTTCTTTCCCCCTTATCTTGAACCTATAACAAAAGGATTGCTTTTGTCTCCCTTATACTGTGTTCCCCCAGTCCTATAATCTTTAACCTTTGTCCCCCAGTCCTGGCCTTAAATCTTTAAACCATAAAAAATTCCCCTTGTCTCTTTCATCCTGTTATAGAATTCTTTCTTGTCCTGTCTTTAATCTTTAACCCCCATAAAAACCTTAAAAAACTACATTATCATTCTGAAATCTTTATATAAGCTTAACTCCCCCAATGTTGGGGTCTCATTTAGCTTTCTTGTTAAAGAAGTCTATGTGATTCACATAATAAAGCTCCCAGTGGCTACAGAGAAGGTCTAAATGAGTACTCTCACACCCAAACCACTCTCCCAAAATCTGACCCCAACAACAACGAATTGTGTTTGTTTCATCATATAGTAAAGGTATTCCTTATTAGAATGCAAGCTTCTTGAGAGCAGGAACTTATAATGGTTTTCACTTTTATATCTTAGAATCTAGCACAGTACCTTGTATATAGTAGACAATAAATGTTTATTCAACTCAATTGAAAACATGGAAGGTGGTTTGTTTTGAAAATGCAGTTTTCATCATACCAAAAGGCAAAAAAAGAGGTCAACAAATCATAGAGGGCAAACTAGACATAGATGTTAAAAGAATCTGTATTCAATATTCAATTTCATGTGATAAAGTTAGCTCCAATGTTATTTACCTGAGGTTTGGCAGCACATAAAAATCTAATATTTGTAGAGCACTTTATAATCACTTTAGCTAGTTATTCATCAATAGTATGATTACATATGACTCAGCTTTCTAATATTCATATTATAAAGGTTAAAGTGAAGATTCATGAAAAGTAAACAATATGCATAGTCAGTGAGTCAGCAGTGGCCAATCAGCAGAAACCACCTAAAGCTAATCAGAGGCAAGTGAACTGTCATGTACACCAACTGTCAGCATATACACTCAAAGGCTCTATTCTGGGTTCCTTCTCTTTCATCTCTACACTCTCATTTGGTGATCTCAATAGCTCTCATAGGTTCACTTATTATCTCTACGCAGATAACAGCCCTGGTCTCTGTCCTGAAAGACAGTCCCCTAGCACCAACTGCTTACTGAGTATTTCAAACTGGGTATCTCACATGCATCTAAATACAACATATCTGAAACAGAACTGATTATATTTTCCTCAAAGCCCTTCCTTCTGAATTTTCCTATTTTTGTCAAAGATATCACTATCTCTCCAGTTATGTATGTTCATAACCTTGGATTCAACGTCATCTCCTCATTATTCACTTCACATAGCCAATCAATTATCAAATCTTGTCTTTTCTATTTCCACAAAGATTTCCATCTATGTCCCTTTCTCTCCATTCTGACAGCCACTACGCCTCATCGTCTCTTGCCAATCCTACCTCAGTGGCCTTCTACATGGCCTCCCTGCTTCAAACTTCTCTCCACTCCAACCCATCTTCCACACAATTACCTAAGTGATTCTCCGGAGTGCTCAGTTAACTCCAGTCACTCCTTATTATTATTTTTAGGATTAAAGGTTCTTAATATTTCTTATGTCATGCACTCCTTTGGCACACAGGAAAGTCTATAAATCTCTTCTCAGAATAATGTTTTTAAATGCATAAAATAAAATACAAAGATTACAAAGGAAACTACTTATATTGAAATAATCAAAATATATGTTGTAATGTGTACAGACCCTTGTTAAGGATCCCTACTAGGACAAAATAAAAACTTTTCCATTTGGCATTCAAATATCTTTACAACCTGATCCTTTCTTACTTTTCCAGTGTTCATATACATTATTCTCCTCTGCACTATATACACCATTGAGCAATGCTGGTCTTCTTGCTGTTCTTTATACATAGTGCTCCTTCTCTCTTGTCTTTCATTGGCTCTCCCCCATGCCTAGAATATTCTCCCTCTTCACCTCTGCCTCCCAGAATCCCTGGTTTTGTCTAAAACTCAGTTCAAATTCCACCTTCTGCAGGTAGCTTTCTTATCCCCCAGCTGCTAATGTTTTCCTCTCTAAAATCACATTATATCTATCATATCTTTCTCACAACAGATATGTGCACATTGGCTCTTAGTTAAAATGTAAGCTCTTTGAGTGTAGAGACAGTTTCTCTTTTGTCTGTGTCCCCAGTGGTTAACACAAGGCCTGAAAAATGTAAGAACTTAATAAAATGCTTATTGATTAAGGCTGTGGAATTATTTTCCTAATGTATGGAACACAGAATGCTAGAAATCATCAACCAGGGACCAATCCACTATTTAATCCTTTGACCCACAGAACCAACTTTTTTTAAAAAGAAAGGGGGATTTGATTTTGACACCATTCTCATGTGAATGAAATACACAAACATCAACATATTTGAAGATTTTATCCCTTTTGCTGTTATCTTCTTAACACTTACAAGTGTTTTAAAAGTCCACGAAAGATCAGAAACTATTTCTTGCTGAATATCTTCACTAGCTATTCTGGATATTTTTTAAAAACTGAAACTTAGATTTTACCACCTAAAATATACTTAGTAAGGAAACTTACTCTTCCAGTGCAAGTCAGTACCTTCTCTGAAGCTTTGTCTTACAGAATTCCCTCAGACCTTTGAAAGAATGTGATCTTCTCGGAGAACCACAGCCAATATGTGTCAAAAAATAAGTTGAACTCAGGTCTTCTTAAATAAAAAGTCAGCTATCCATCTACTGCATCATATTCTCCTTGGAATTTAGAAAACATCTCATTTTTTAAAAAAAAACTCTATCTTCCACAGGCATATACTTTCCTATTTCCTACCAGGCCAGACATCATCTCAGTCTCTGCTTCAAGCTGTGTCAACATGACATTGGTTCTGATCAGTCACTCATCCTCCCATCAATGAGTTGTCTGAGTTATTGCCTCCCACCTTACAGCACTAATTCAAACTGTGCAGCAGAATTCCCTGAAAGCACTATCTCCTCTCATCTTAGGCAGAATTGTCTTTCATTAGTTCATCATACAACAATTTCTCTGCCTTCCTCTCAGCACAGGTGAGTTGCTGTGAACATTGCTTCAGTGATTAAGTGACTAGGACCTAAAAACAACTCTTATCCAAAGTGCTCAGGATGCTCCAGTGTCAGAGGAAAATTTGACAAGAAGAGGGATTTTATGTCATCAGGTGCACTAGGGCTCAAGCCCATGGAGGTGGATATCATGATTAAGAGACTGATGCTTCCTAAGACTTAGGGGAAGTTTGCCAAATGAGCCCCTGACCATCTTCTTTGTCATCGTTAAGAAAAGAACACTGGGTTTGGAGTCAGATGATCAAGTCCTAATTCTGCCTCTTGCAAGCTGCATGATTTATATAAACAAATCACTTAGTTGTCCAGAAACCATTTAATGAAGGACTTAACTTTCACACTAGAGGGAGTCTGCTGTCTTGATGAGTGGTTGCTTCAGTCACCAACTATTTCTAGGTCTGGGATTCAACGATGCTTTATTTCATCTAGTCCTCATAAACAGTCATGCTCTGATCAGATATAACCATTCCCCTCCCAGCTCCATCACCATCACTGACATTTCTGAAATCATAATCAAGTCAACTCTGTTACTGCTTCTGGAAAGACTGTGCCAATGTATTCCCCTATGGCTCCACTCATCATCCCTGTGACTTCCCAGACCAAAATATCCTTCCTTTCCTTGTATGTATCATCTACCCCTATTAGAATGTAAGCTCTCTAAAGCAAGGATTGTCTTTGATTTATATATTGTATCTGTATCCCCAGTGCTTAGCACAGTACTTACCACATGTTATTTAATAAATGCTATCATTCACTCCTTCCTTCAGTGTCCACATCCATAAAAGGAGGGAGTTTGACTGGTTGACTTCTGAGGTCCTTTCCAGCTATAAATCCATGAAACAATGAAAGGTCATCAAAAAGTCAGCAAGTAGAGAAAGAATGCTTTTCAAAGAGTGCTTTTCTTCTGTGCAGCACATGGGGATTTGTAGAACATGAAGTATTAAAAGTTACAGGCTGAACAAGGAAAATGTAACTGACAAAGCCATGTGATAATTTGCACTGAAGTTCATCTGGACAGTTAGCTGCATACCAATTCCTTCCCAAGGAAATCAAATTTGCAAATGCACTCCAACAAGGAACATTAGATCTGGCTCAGCAGGCTCACTGGGCTCTCAGTGTACATTACTGAGCTCCCGTTTGGGTTGTATCAAAGTTCACATCAGGTAGGTATTCCCAGACTGTCAGATATACTTGACTTGAGTGAATAAGAGGAGAAAGAGCAAGGAGAGGCATGCAGTGGGTCAAGGAGTTCTGGAGAGGTTATAATCCATTCATCTTTCAATCCCAGCTCACTATCACTTATAGCTCAAAGAAAAAATGGTGTTGTTCAGTTGTTTTAGTCATGACTGACTCTTTGTCATCCCATATGGGGTTTTCTTGGCAAAGATATTAAAGGGGTTCACCATTTCCTTCTCTAGCTCATTTTGTAGACGAGAAAACTGAGGCAAAATGGGATTAAGTGACTTGCCCAGGGTCACACAACTATTAAGTTTATAAATCCTCCTGACTGCTAGTAACATCACTTTATCCTCTACACCACCTAACTATCTTAAAAAAAAAAAGTTTATACACAGGTATACACATAATACATATACATGTATTATGATATACATATTTGTATATGTGTGTATGGTGTTGTTCAGTCATTTCAGTTGTGTTTAACTCTTTATAACCCCATTTGGAATTTCCTTGGCAAAGATACTACAGTGGTTTGCCATTTTCTTCTCCAGCTCATTTGGCAGATGAGGAAACTGAGGTAAACAGGGTTAAGTGACTTGCCCAGGGTTACACATTTGGTAAGTGTCTGAGGCTATTTGAACTCAGAAAGATGGATCTTCCTTAATACAGGCTTGGCACTCTACCCACCTTACCACCTAGCTGCCCAAGTATGTGTGTGTGTGTGTGTGTGTGTGTGTGTGTGTGTGTGTGTGTGTGTGTGTGTATGAACAAACCACAGCAGCTACAGCTCAATGACAAATTCAGGGAAATGTCTGTTTTGGTGATCTCTAACGCCCCCTTTATTTCTTTTTGTTCTTTTTTTAATTAATTTTGAACTTGAATACTAAAACTTAAATGCACAATAAGAAAAGAAACATACTATAAACAAATATTAAAACAAGTACAAAATAAGAAAAGGGGGGAAGCATTGATACATACACGACAGAAGGTGAAAAGAGGATTCAAAATATACAGTAATAAATTTCCATTTCAAGAAAGTCTATATAATAAGTACTACACATTGTGTTCAGAGCTGTCCATCTTTTCTTTGCTTGCTTGTAAGTTTTCTTTTGTTCTCACTGTATGCTTTTTACTTTGTTATTTTTTTCCTCTTCCACTCCCACTACCCTAAGAAGGCTACAATTAAGCACAGATATATATGTGTATATGTGTACATATGCATGTATGTGAATATTTGTGTGTATACACACAAAAACATACATATGTGCATACATCCATGAACATGTACACAAAGCAATGTGCATGCACATACATACATATAATTTTATTATATATACATATAATGACACATATGATACATATATAGGCATATACATTCATATGCATCTATGTATTCAAATAATTTGCTAAAATCTAGATGACCTATAAATTGAAAATTTCCCTGCTAAGAAAGATTAGTCAACCTAACAGTTCTGTGGGAAAAAAAATGAGGTTAATCAGCCATTGCCTGTTATGGAGGAAATTGTTTCTGCCTTACCATACTTATTTATCCTTTGTTTCTCTGAGGGTGGATAACTTCTTCATAAGTTGTTTTGGTGTCTTTAAAGCCCCCTTTATTTATAAAATTCCATGATTCTAAATTGAGTAACCAAGCCCATCTTTCTAAAGTATCCATGTTTCTTGGCTCTCATTCCTTCTGCTATAGACCCCAAATTAATAATCCTACACTTAAGAACAACTCTAGCTTTACTTGGATCATGGTACCAAACACTGGCCATGTAGTTTTATAGGGAAAATAATCTGGTAGCTGTGACTTGTTTTTGCATTCCTTTTTGTGCCTACCAGATTGAAATCTGAATCTCATACATAAAGAAGCATTTGTAGCAGGTTGAGCACTGGGATCCTGGCCAATTTGAAGAGTCAGAAGAACTGAAGGTTTGCTCCTATCTCTGCAACCTAATGACTATAACTTTAGGCAAGACACCTCACCTTTTGTAGAACCACAGACTCTCAAAGTTGGAAATAACATCAGGGACATTACATTAGTTCAACTTGTTCTGAACAAGAATGTGAACTACATCACCACCACTGGATTGCTCATCCAGACCTCAATAGGAGACATGTAGTGAGAAGCAACTTGCTATTTCCCATGGTGGATTATTCCATGTTTGGATAGCTTTTATTGTTGGTAGTTTTTTTAAACAACAATTGAAATCAGCCTCACTGCAATGTCCTATCATTCCTACTAAGGCCAAGAAGGAAAAAAATTAATGCATCTTCCACACACCCATGCTTCAAATATTTTCAATCAGCTATATGTTCCATGTAATGCCTTAGCTTTTTCTTCTCCTAGTATACATTCCCAGTACCTTCAACTGATCTTTATATGACACAACCACTCCCATCATCCTGATTGCTCCCCTCTGGGTGCTTGCTAAGTTTTCAACATACTTTCTTAAAATGTGGTACTCAAAATTTAACATCATATTCCAAAGTGATCTGACTAGTGTATTTAACTGTGGGACTATCACCTCCTGTGTTCTAGACATCATTCTCATTTTGTAATGCAACCTAAGATTTCATTAGCTTTTCTGGCTGCCATATTTCATTTTTTACTCCTGTTGAGCTTACCATCAACTAATATTCTGAGATATTTTTATATTGAAATGTTACCTTGACATACCTCCCCCATCTTATATTTGCAAAATTGATTTTTTAACCCAACCCAAATTGGTTTTGAACCCAACATTTATCCTTATTAAAATTTATCTTAATAGATTCAACCCAATACTCAAGCTTGTTTATGCCATTTGGATCCTGATTTTGTCATGAAAAATGTTAGCTATACCTCCCAGCTTTTTCTCATCAAGAAATTTAATAAGCTTACCAGCTATGCTTTTACATAAGCCACTGATATAAATATTGACCAGCATAAGACTAAGATCAGAACCTTAAGACACTTCACTTGAAACATCCTTATCTCTTTTAGTCAAGTCACTAAGAATTGCTACCGATTAGGAATCCAACTAATTGTGCTGTAATATTACTTAAAGGACTTTTTTTCAAATAAATTGCTAAACTCTAGATAACCTATATGTCAAGAATTTCCCTGATAAGATAAATCAATCTAGTAATCATATGAAAGAAAGAAATGAGGTTAATCAGTTGTTGCCTCTTCTGGAGGAACCTATTTCTGCCTTTATGACCACCATCTATTTTTCTCTAGATTTTAATTAACCATCCTTTAGAACTATATACTAGAATTTTGGCATTAAAAAAGTCAAACTCACAGACGTTCAATTTATAAACTCCATTCTTTTCTCCTTTTTCAAAATTTAGGAAAACATTTTCCCTTGAATAGTCCTAAGAACTCAGTACCATTCTCTTTAGTTCTTCAATGATCTCTGACTAAGCAATCAAACTCACTTATTCTTTCAATACTTTGGCCTTCGGCAACGAAAGACAAATACACACACACAAACACACACACACACACACACACACACACACACACACATACTTCATTTATTCAATCCTAGTGACTACAATTCATCCCATACAGCTACATGCTCTCATATTCTCCTCTTCTTTAAGTTTCAGTGCTTTATTATTCATGTTTGTTTTGTCCATTTCAATCCAAATTCACTTGGGAGAAACACTGAAGCAAAATAAATCTCGAATAGTTATTCCTTCCCTCCATCAACTGTAATCATCATTCTATCCATCAATGCAAAAAAAAATTGATTACCTTTTTTCCAAAACAATTTTTTTTCAAAACCTTTCTTTTGTCCTTAGCATTCTTCATTCTGAGTTTTGGCAATCCTTACTTTACACTGATAGGACCATGTTATGCTTTTGTGCCCAAGCTCCATTACTGACTTCTTTTATGCATATGTCCATCAATCTAAGTTGGTCACTGAGTTACCTAAACATTTACACTGACCTCTTTAGACAGCTTCACTCTTCTTGATTGGAATTTTTTTTACTCTCTTCTGCCTCATTCTTGAATTCTCTGTGCTCCTAATTTTAATTTCTCTACAGAAACTTTGTCCATGGTCCCCTACCTATCTCCTAAGCCTTTCTCTGAACCTTTGCAAATCTGCCACTCCAAAATCCACATTTTGACAATAATTCCTTAATATGAGAACGACTCCTCCCTCCCTTCACTTACCTCACTCCACCCTTGCCTATTCTATCCCTTCTGAAGTCATATTATGATCATGCATCCCATTCTATCAAGCTTTTTTGATATCTGTGAAGTCAAATTTGCCCCATTAAATTAGGATTTCTAATAAATTTTACTTGTTACTTTGACTTTAAGTGTATAAGCATCTAAGGCTATTACCTTTATTACTGCTATTTTCTTGGATTTTGTCTCCTGAGTAGTATTAGGGATTTCTGTTGCTATTTTCTTCCTTATAATATGGCTTCTCAATTGGCATTATGTATGTGTGTGTGTATGTATGTATGCATGTATATATAGGCATATATATACACGTGTATGTATACATATATACATACATACACACATAACACAAAGGGTTTCCTCGGGTACCCAAGTCAATTCCTTCTCTTCTAGGACAGATACCAAAGCATACACAAAAGGCACAATCTAAAATGCCATTATATGACCTCTATGTGCCTCATCTATAAAATGACTAGATTGAACTAGATCAGAGGTTCCCAAACTTATTTGGCCTACTGCTCCCTTTTCAAAAAAATGTTACTCAGTGGCCCACTCTAGAAACCTACTTTCTTTAACACTTTTTAAAAAATTTGCATTACTTCAAAAAATATATAATTTTTTTAAATGCAACTTAAATTTAACAGTTTATTGTAAATTTCTGGGTTTTTTTCCTACATTGAAAATGAATTGAACTGAAATTTTGATGAAGTAACATTGTTTCATATAACTATATAGTATCATATTGTAAACAAGTCATTACATGCATATATTCCAGCCAAAGCAAGCTGGACCTCCTCACAATGCATGCTGGACTTCCCCACAATGCACAGCATGCTCTCCTGCCAACATTTGCTTATGACCTTTCAATGGACTTGACCACTGATGGGTTATAACTTGAAATTTTTGTGTTTGTTTGGAAAATTATGTGAGCACTACAACTTTAATTCTGTTACACAACAGATGAAACGTACAAATGGTTTTCAAAATTCTCTTCTCTTTTCTCCTTATGTTTCCACCACAAAGTTATTTTTATTCAATGGCCCCCATTTGCACCTAAGGCTACTACAACCCCCTGGATCATTCCAGTGTCCCCCAGCCAGCAGTATCACCCTCTTTGGGAACCTAAGGACTAAATGATCCCTTTAAGCTTTACAGTTTTATGATCCTATGAATCAAGTTTCGCTAACCAAAGTTGTGTGTGTGTGTGTGTGTATGTGTGTGCCATATATGTGTATGTGATAGCTAATAAGGTATTGAAACTTAGGGAAGAGGATAATATGAGAGACATAACTATATGGGATGAAATCAAGTCATTAAGTTTGATTAAATAGACAAAAGGCCCAAGTACAGAAAGAATGGTTGGATTTTGTTGCTTAGGTTCTGTTGGCGATCTTTGAATATGTATCTGTGTCACACACACAGACACACACACACACACACTGCAATCCTTCATTAGGGATGCTATCCCTGCCCAAGGACATCATTACTGCATCGCATAAACCAAAATCCTGTTCTCAGATACCATTTTCTTAAGACAACTGTGTATTTCCCACACCGATCTTTCTCTTCTGAATGCACGGCCTTTGATCAGCAAAGCTGATGTAAATGCTACCTGTATCTCTTTGATATCTTGCCCAGGACTTCACAGTACTCCTTGGCACTCTACTTATTCCTTTGGAAGCATCATTTGTCCCCACATAAATCATTGTAAGGGCTGGTAGTCATCAGGTTTCACAAGTCTGGGAAGTTCTCCATCCCTTCCCAGATATATGCCCCAGAAAGACAGCAGATTTTGCCATCATTTAATCAGGTCCATATATAAATGCTTCAGTGCTTCTCCCCACCCCCAGAAAGGAGTTACCAATCAACACTAGTTGGCTCTTTTTTTTTTTTGCACCCTTAGTGAATGACCTCTCTCCTTATGGCACTTTGGATTCATATCATCATTCCTTGAAGTGCAAACAGCTGCTTCCTTTTTAAGGGTCCAGCTTCCTTCTTAGTAGGAAGGGCCCTATATCTGTTACTTAGCTACAAGTAAGCATAAAATATTCCTTTTTTCCTCTGTGTTATATTCTTCTACCCTCCAACTTCCTGACACAGGTTAAGTAAGGATTCCCTTTCACCTCTTCTCCTTTTTCTCCTCTTTCTTCCTCCTTACTTTGAAATACCTTTTTCATTTTCATTCCCCTCTGATATGCCAGAGTGTGGAGAACTGTTCCTTCAGCCCCTTCACCTTCTTAGTTAGGAAGGAGAACAGAGCATGGACAGAAGTCACAGCATAAGAAACAGTTAATGGACCTCGGTTTCCTCATGTGTGAAATAAGAGTAATTGGGTTAAATGATCCCCTCAAGCCCTGCAATGTTATGATTCTGTGACGCACTATTGGATCTCCCACTATTAACTTGTAGCAAGCTGAGGTGGCCAGGCCAGTTCAGAAAATGTTCAGCTATTATGATCCGTTTTAAAATATTGTTCAAGATCTGTATGCTACCAGCAAGAAAAAAGATTATTAATTACTTAAGTAGCTAATTATTCTCCCCCAAAAGTGGAAGTTTGACATTTCTCCAAAACAGAGGTAAAAAATATGATTTTTCCTAATAGCAGCCCTATTTACAATGCAGCTATTATAAATATAATGCTTGCCATAAAATAAACAAAAATGTTATTCATGCCATTGTAAAAGAAATTACTCAACCCAGTAATCAATAGGAAATCATTTATTAATACACAATGAATTGATTGTTAGAACTGAATAAGCAGTTAGCAAAGTGCTAAGTTATTGAACAGCACACTTAATGGGGAATATTAAATTATCCTTGTCACATTGCAGGATGATTTGACATTAAGGATTCACTTTTTTCAAATATTTCCTAGATACAAACTGATTAAAAGGAAAATAATGCAAAAATCATAATAAAGTTCAAGTAGTAAAACAAGGAAATTGATGACTAATACATAAGGAAAGGGAATGAGTTGGGACCACCATTCAGGGTATTTTTTCATGAATGTTTAAAGCACATCTTGTTTTGATAACAATGATATGCATCTTTAGCCAAAAAAAAAAAGAACCCATTGGGTGACTTCCTCTTTCTTTTTAAAAAGGGAGACATTGGGAGGCGGAGCCAAGATGGTGGAGTAGAAAGACTCACTTATGCTAGCTCCGAACCCACAGCCCATAATTATCTATACAAAGAACTCCCAACAAATTCTGGAACAGTAGAAGTCATGCAGCAACACAGTGAAGGAGATTTCCATTCCAGAGAGCCTTGAAAAACCGATTCCAAAGGTCCGTCGCACACTGGACGGGAGTGGAGCCCAGCCCTGACATAGCTGTGTGGCACAGAGAGGAGCAAGCAGATCCAAGCAGGCTTCAGGGATGGAATCTCTGGCAGCCACAAAGGTCCCTCCACCCACACATGCACAGATCAGTGAAAGAGACGTCTGGATGGACTGAGAGGGGAGTAGGGTGTCTCCATAACTCGGGCCTCCTCGGGAGGCAGCAGCAAAGGGAGCAGCAGCCAGAGGCTCCCTGAGCAGGCAGGAGCTCGGCAGGAGCTCCATTATGGAAGATCTCTGCATAAACCCCACTGAGGGAACTGAGCCTAGGAGGCGGCCCTGCCCCCACCTGAGCACCAGAACTTAAGCTCCCATTGAATAGCAGCCAGGCCTGCCATCAAAAGCCCTGAGGCTGGGGAGCAGCATTTGAATCTCAGACCCCAAGCACTAGCTGGG
>CM053770.1:397733359-397754479 GCA_028658325.1 Potorous gilbertii | reverse complement strand
GGGGAAGGACAGGATCAAAAGAGAGAATAGAAACAATGGGGGGCAGGATAGGATGGAGGTAAGTATAGTTAGTCTTACACAACACGACTATTATGGAAGTCATTTGCAAAACTACACAGATATGGACTATATTGAATTGCCTGCCTTCCCAAAGGGAATGGGTGGGGAGGGAGGAATGGGGAGAAGCTGGAACTCAATGTTTTAGGACCAACTGTTGAATATTGTTCTTGCTACTAGGAAATAAGAAATACAGGTAATGGGGAATAGAAAGTTATCTGGCCCTACAGGACAAAAGAGAAGATGGGGAAAAGAGAAGGGAGGGAGGATAGAAGAGAGGGCAGATTGGTGATAGGGGAAATTAGAATGCTCAGTGTACTGAGGTGGGAGGAGGGGACAAATGGGGAGAAAATTTTGGAACCCAAAATTTTGTGAAAATGAATGTAAAAAGTTAAATAAATAATTTATATTTAAAAAATAAAAAGGGAGACATCTATTTTAAGATGTTCTTATTATAGAGCTTCTGTACCCTAGCTCCCAGTCCACTGAGCTATCTCAGATCTAAGACTTGTATGCTTTTTCTGGCATCAAGAAGTCATATCATACATTCTGACTCTATGTGTTCTATCATTAAAGGGAAAACGACTTAATCTCCTCTAGTAATAAAAGAAAAATCAACTTTATTTTTCCTTTCTCATGTTTTGTTAATACCAAACAATCCACTATGTTACATAGCTACCTGAATTTGGTAGTGTATTTTATACACAGAAAATAGAAATAATGAAAATTCTGAGGGGAGATGTAATAAACTTAAAATATTGAGGTACAATATACTCAGTCATCAATTCAACACGCACTGATGATGTAGTGAATAGACAGTGTAATGGTAATGGGGAGATCTTTCTCATTCATTAATATGCCCAT
The DNA here is from genome assembly GCA_028658325.1 of Potorous gilbertii. Taxonomy (NCBI): domain Eukaryota; kingdom Metazoa; phylum Chordata; class Mammalia; order Diprotodontia; family Potoroidae; genus Potorous; species Potorous gilbertii. The sequence goes on along the minus strand of CM053770.1, from coordinate 397,753,558 downwards.
GTGACCTGCCTGGGCCACATGAGTCTGAGTCACATGCAGTCAGTGGTAGGACGGGTTTGCTGAATGGGTGGAACAGGAAAAGGGGGAGCTAGAGCAGAGCTAAGAGGAAGTGAGTCATGAGAGCAGTCAGAGCCAGGAAGGATGCAGGCTCCTGGCTAGTGCAAGTGAAAGAGTTTGTTTGTGATTTGTCTAATGGAGTTGGTGTGTGGGAAGCCTGGTGGGGGAAGACTTAGGGGTGGTCTTGTTCTCTGCATTGTTATTGTGTATTTGTTACTGTGATGGATTTAGCTTTCTGGTGTCTGAATAAATGTTTTGATTCTGCCTTCTATGTGGAGAATCTGTGGTGTTTCACAATTCAGAATTGCACCAGGATATTCATGACCATGGTAGGAACTGTGAATATCACATTGGCACTACAGTCAGGAAGGAGTAAGTTGAAATCTGACCTCCAACGTTACTAGATGTGTGACCCTAGCCAAAGTAATTATTCTCCATCCACCACAGTATTCTCACCCATAAGAGTAGGGATAAAAATAGATACTATTTCCCAGGTTAGTGTGTGTGTGTGTGTATGTGCATATGTGTGTATATGTGTGTATTTGTGCATGTGTGTATGTGCCTGTGTGTGTGAAATGAGATAATATTTGAAAAGCACATTGCAAACATCAGAACATTACTGAATGTGACATATTATTAGCCTAAGTACACATAACTCTCAAAACTTTTTGTATCATAAAGAAATTAGAATGAATTTTCACTAAAACCAAAGAACGTAATTCATAGTTTTGTAATATTACTTGATAAAACTACTCATGTTCACTGCTCTCAGATATGTCATTGATTGAAGAAATTGGGTCAAATTTTGCTCATTCAAAAATCACCCAGTGATGGATATAAGCATTATTCTTCTTTACACTCAACACAATTCTTGGCACTCAGGCCCACAGGTGAAGAAGTTGATTAATTAGTGGTTAATATTTCTATAAATTTTTTTTTTTGTAGACAGTGCCTAGAGAAATTTTTCTCAATATTTTCAAGACCAGCACAACATAATGAATAGTGAAGTGGGCTTAGAGTCAAGAAGACTGATTCAAATAGTGTCTCTGATACTTGTAGATCATCCTTCTTTCTTGAACAGGACCAATGACATCAGGAGGGTGATATCTTGATTTGCAAGTGAATTGGATTTAAGTGAGGCAGGGCTGTGCAAAATCACTAGCCTCACTGTCTTTTCCAGAGTCATCTGAATCCAGTGGCAAGACATAGGTCAAGATGATCAGAGATGGCCCAGATGCAGTGGAAGACTTTGGCCTTTTTTAAGCTAAAGTCTTTCCCTTGTCTCAGTTTGTCTGAGGCACCACCCATTTAATGATTTAAGACTGTAATGGCAAATAAAGTAGGATCATTTGTTGTTTTCATTTTAGTACAATCAAGTATAATGCCTCTATTTGAATGTGACTAAAGAGGATCTTTCCCACCCATTGTCTGGCCTGGGAAGATTTGTAAGAAGTTTCAAGCCTTCTGTTAATGAGACACTGGTTCTTAAGGGATTTGATGCCCTCTGACTCTAAAAAGTATATAAAGACTCTGAGATGCAGCTTTATTTGGGGGCTTAATTTTAGTAAGAAGGTTTGAATGCCAGATGAAGACTCTGGGAAGCTACTAAAGATCCCCCCAGCTTTGAAAACTCAGATGTAGGGCTTCCCTCTCTGGTAATTGGTCAGACAGCTGTGCTTCTCTGTTGAATTATGGTCAGACAGAGGAAGCCACATCTGTGGATTACTTTGGGGTTCAGGGTGTGGGCTCCCCTGAATTAGGTGAATGATATATGTGCTTGACTAAAGGATTGATACATGCGCTTGATTAAAGTGTTAACCCTTCAAAAGTTGCCTTTCCTTTTGTGAATGCAGATCTAAGAACCTGTGATAGCAGGTCCCCTTGTGTATGTTGGGTTGCTTACTGTTACAAAGATTAATGTAAGAAATGAGACAAAAGATGGCCTAGTCTGCCTAAGCAAAAAAAAAAAAATCAATCTGGGAGGGAAAAACCCTAGAGTTTCTGGTCAGAATAAAAACAATTGCTATTTACACTCACTCTGAGACAGCAAAACACAAAGAATGAGTAAGTGAGGCTTGGGCTGGGACCTGCTATTTGCCAATTAGTGAGAGTTTGGGGTTTAAGGCATAATCAGTGTAGCTCCATTTGAATCTTTCCAGAGTTCAATTTGAACAAATTATAAATGAAACTACATGGGACAAAAGGTTTATTGTCCCAGTTTTTGTTTTTGTTTTAAGATAGAATAAATAGGTAGGAAAGAGAAACAAATCTATCTCTCAAACCCCAAGATATCATGTGAGGTTTAAGTGATCAGAATTTAAAGCACTCACATCTAAGTGTATGATTCCCCAAGTAGACAAAAGGAGGAAGGGAAGGAAGGAGGGAAGAGAAGGAAGGAGGAAAGGAGGAAAGGAAGGAAGGAAAGAAAGAAAGAATCAGTTTATACACAGTAATTATGTGACCCTGGGAAAGTGACTTAGATCCTGCTTGCTTCATATGACTCATTATCTAAGTGACTCATTATCTAAGACTCAATATTTGCTGGTGAACAGAGTTCCCTCCTAAAATTGAAATCACAGTTTCAATGGATTTGTATCAGTTTCAAAAGAATATTCAAATTCACCAGATGTTTGACTAGTATTTCCTTTCCTATATTATAAGTCTTTGCTTTCTTCCCTCCTACTATGATTTCCTGGCCCTGTGGAATGCAAACTGTAAAATAGAATAATAGATATAATGTCCAGTACTATATTAGATAATCAGTTAACTTTATTAATTGAGGTTACATGTTATCAAGCAAACAGCTATAATAGAGCCTTGACTGTAAGGCTTTCCCCACATTTTAGCATGATCTTAATGAGGTAGAGGGGAGCTTTAGAGACCAATCAAGAGCATGCACTGAATTTAAATCAGCAGGAAGAAACCTAATATCCTAATAGCTCTATGTACTTCATAGGAAATGAGACTGAAGACATCTCATATTTATTGTAATGACATGGAGAAGGGATGAGTCAGCACTCTTGCTATTCCTTAGAGGACAGTTTATACACTATTCCCTCCAGCATAAAGGGAAGAAGATAAGGATGTGGAATTTGTTGGCAGAGAGCTATCGTTCTGGGACAGAAGGAACACTATCTTGACTCACTACAGAAATCTATTGGCTGCATAAGAAGATTTACTCCAACTTACCCTGTGTTAAAGAAATAAAAACTAGTCAGTTGAAATAGAGTTAAAGTGAAATAGGAAATTCAAGTTATCCTAGAGATGTATCATACCATTAAAAAGTTCTTTTCTATAAAATTCCATCTTAACACCAAGATCCTAGCATCTTAACCTTTTTCTCACCATATATTCACAAAAGAAGCAAACAGACTTTTAACTGACCTATCTCAGTTTCATCTAAAATATAACAGGTTGGCACTCAATGGACGCTAAGGTCCCTTCCAATTCTAAAGTCATCCTGGAATTCTGTGATCTCATTTGAGCCTTACAACACTGTCAGGTAAGCGTGATGAGACTGTACCTCTATTTATAGATAAGTAAAAACCTGGAAGGGTTAAGTTACTTGTCCAAGGTCATCAGTTAGTAATCAGTCTATAAGTATTTATTAAGTACCTACTATGTACCAGGCACAGTGGAAAGTTCTGGGGATACAAAGAAAAGCAAAAGATACTCCCTGCCCCCAAGAAGCTTACAACCTAATAGGGTAGACCACATGCAAGCAATTATGTAGAAACAAGTTTTACATAGGATAAATGGGAAACAATGAAGGGTTGGAATTGAAATTCTCTCCTTCTGATGTCTGGTCCAGGATTCCTTTCACTACATTATGCTGCCTCTCATGCAAAGATTATTTGTATTGCTAATATTATAGTTATCTTGTGTGTATACATGCACATGCACATACACACACATACATATGTACAATATACATGTATACATACACATATGTGTATATATATGAATTTATATTAGACTATGGACACATAAGATCCATAATTATATAAATCAAATCATACTAATATACAAATCATATTGCAAGAAGTTTTACTTTATGCACAAAAGCTAACACAATAGAATCCCCTTAAAATATTTGGCTTAATATCTGCTTTCTGGGCAAAACTTATTATATCAGCCTTTTTCCTGGATCAAGTTATCGTATGTCAAGATTTTAGTCATGTCAGGTCCATAGCTCTATAATAAGATGGACTATTTACATTCAAAATTTCTAAAAACAATCACTTACACACCAGTTTAATGGGCATCTTTTTTTTGTTTCCATGCAGAAATTAGAACCCTAATTCCTTGAAATATTGGTCCCCAAAATTGCAAAGAACTTTAGACCAACAAAATAATAACACAAAGCAAAGGTGAATCCATTGTGATTTATGGCTTGTTTCTTGATTTTGTCCCAGATTAAATATTTATTTCCCTCTATAAATAAATGGCTGTATGTCTTAATATGGTATTTTTTTACGTGGATCCTAAACTGGGCACATAATTATATTTTCAATAAATGCAAAAATCAACACAAAGCCTCAAAAAGTATTCATTAAATATTTCCCATAACCTATATGAATAATTAAGTTCAGAATTGACAAAGAGCAATGTTTAATACTCACATAGATATTCCATGCCAAGTCAAAAGCACATACTCACAACTATTTGAATACACTCTCTTTCTGTGGCTAGTTGCCTTGAAGCAATGTTTAGATATAATGATAAGAAAACTCAAGAACTCTTCATCTAGATATTCTAGCTATGATGGTCTTTGACCGTAGCAGAGATGAAAACTTCACTCACTGTTTCATCCTCCATTAATTCTTTCCCTGCCACAGTATATCAGAATCTCACAATATCTGAATATCACAGTAGGCTATACTTCTATTTCTACTGCTCTACTCATAACACTAAGCAGTAGACTTATGGCATAGCATTATACAGTATAGTTGTAAATTCTTTTGCCTTAATGAGAATGATCAAGGCAATTCTTGGATATTATACCTCAAATCCTTACCTTTCTGTCTCTTTAAATACACACATACACACACACACACACACACAAACACACACCAAAATATCTTTTTCTTCTTGTGTAGATATTATTTAATGACTATAAATGTTTAATCACAATGAAGACTGGCCTTTTCTTATGGCAAAGCTCCAGCTGGAACTCAAGCCCGTGGAATCTACACATATGGCCACACAAAGAAAATTGTTCAAAAATTTAAAAGCCCAAGAAGTTAGAGCCATATCTTGCATAGGGTTTATTTTCAAAGCTTAAAAAAAAAAATCTGAATCATTAAATCACAAAGAAATACGATTCATCCAGTGAGTTATGCGGGGATCGGCATCAGTGACTTCCTACGACGGAGGGTCTTCCTTTCTTGGCTAATTCTGCAAAGGGAAGAGAATTGTATGCACTCTTTCAGAAAGAGATGAGTCTATACCAATTATAGTGAGAAGCAGCAACCACCCAGTCATCAACTTGCAAAAAGAATGCTGGCAAACCATGCAACCACTTAATGAGCAGCATGTGAGACACAGAGTGAGAAAAGGAGTCACTTGTATTGCCCAAAGTAGGCACTGGGCACAAGCTGGCAGAGTGAGTTCACTTGAGTTCTTGTCTGGTCACCATTAACTACTTTTCAACTTTTAAAATGTGATACTGGCAGGTAAACAGATATCAGTTCATTAAAGGGAAAGATATTTTAACATTTAGTTCAGTCCAAGAATGAAATGTACTTCCTCCCTAAGGAGCAGATTCCCCTTCCGGAGAGATTTTCAGACAGAGGCCAAATGATCCCTTGCTGGGTGTGTTCCAGAATGCATTGCTGTGGAGGTAAAGCCAGATGGCCTAGGAGGTCCATTCAGTTCTGAGTTTCTGTGATTCTGTAAACTGCCTCCACATGCTTCACAAGCATTTCTATCTCTTCAGGCTACCAGAAAGGCCCCTGCTCATGCTTTTCTTCACAAAGCTATAGGAGGGCAGATTCACAATGGCCTAGTAACAGGAAGTACAGTCTAGCTTCACTCAACAACTTCTCAACAAAGGTCTAGAAAATGCATCAGAATAAGTCCTGATGTAGAAATCCAAGGAGAATAAAAGGGAGTTCTTTGTTGAGCCAAGGCCTGGACAGAGAAACAGGCAGAGAGGTCTATGGAGATTGGGGGTGGGGTTTGGAGTCACAAACTGAGTATTTCAGTAGACAGGAATGGAAAGACCTAGGCTATGCACCAGGGCAAGATAAAGAAACAGATGCTAATGATCAGCTCTGTTATTCACTACCAGATTCCAAGTCTCAGTTCCAGGGAGAACTGAAGAAGGTATGTGCACCTAATGGGTTAGGCCCTAGGGCTACAGACTCCAGGACACATGTAGCCTTCTAGGTTCTTGGGGGCAGCCTTTAGATTGAGTCCAAATTTTACAGAACAAATCCTTTATTAAGGAGATCTGCTCTGTGAAGTTTCCCACCCCTGGCCTAGGCTAAGTACTGAGCTAGGAATAAGTTTAGAAGCAAACAATAACTGTGGCTCTGAGAAGGATCTTATTTCCAGCAACCAGTCTAGTCTGAAGCCTACATTGGTATAATCATGCAGGAATCCCAGATTAAAAATGAGCTTTCAGTTCTGTAATTCTGAGCCTGTAAAGCTTTCTGCCTGGCTGATGGTGGCTGAGCCCAGTAGTAGTTTATGGAAACTCTAAAAGGGGAAAGTTCACCAGAATGTTGCGCAGACTTAAATCCAGGTAAGGAAATTGCAGAGCTCAAATCAGGAAAAAAAAAAAAACAACAGTGATCAGATTTATCCCTAAATCAGAACACATTAGGAGCACTGAAAGCCTGAGTTTTTCTTGAATCTTCTTATATCATCTGGGAATGATATAACCCTCAATGTCCTATCTTAAGAAAGCAGTAAAAAAATGATAAAAAAAAGAAAGAACAGATATCCAGTACAGACATTTCTCCCCAGAAGTGTGCAGAGAGAGGCTTAACATAGACCCTAATACAAAGTCCAAAGTTACGAAATAAGTACGGAAAAATGAACAAAAATTCCATCATAAAAAGCTCTTGTGGTGCCAGGGATGTTTAAAGCATAAACCCAAAAGAAAAGAATGACTCCAAAACAAAGACTCAAAGAAAAATATATCTTGGACACAAATTCAGCTAGAATTTCTAAAATATATGAAACAAAAGTTTGAAAAAAGAGCTAAAAATGTATTTTAAACCAAAGGAGAGTATTAGAGGAAAAAGTGGGAAAAGAAAATAAGAACTATGGAATAAATATTTGGAAAGAGAATCAATGGCCTAAAGCAAGAAGTATAAACCTTGCCCAAGTAACAAGCTCCCTGAAAATTATACTAGAGTGAACAAAAGCTAATGTCATCATGAGACAATGAAAAAAACATTAAAACAAAATCACAAGACAGAAAACATCAATGAAAATTCAGAGAAAAAACAACTACTCTCAAAAACAGATCCAGAAAAGATCATTAAAGAATCACTGCAGTACTGGAAAATTGTGAACAAAAACAGTCTAGATACCTTCTTTCAAGAAATCATTAAAGAAAACTGTCCAGATCTCTTAGAACAATAGCAAAAAGGAGAAATAGAAAGAATATTACAAGTCATGTACTAAAAGAAATCCCCAAATGAAAATTCTGAAGAATATAGTCACCAAAATCCAGAGCTTCCAAGTCAAAGAAAAAAATAGTGCAAGCGACCAGAAAGAAAGAATTTAAGCCCTAGGGAGTCATAAGGATTACCCAAAGTTTAGTAGTCACCACTATCAAGGAGCAGAAGATTTTGAATATATTATTCCAGAAAGCATAAGATACAGGCTTAGAACCAAGAAAAACTTACCCAGCAAAAGTAAGTATAATCCTGCAGTGGGGAAAAATGGATCTTTAACTAAATAGAGGACTTATAATTATTTCTGATGAAAAAAAATAGCTGAGTAGAAGTTTTGACAGGAATCAAGAAAAAAAGACAATAATCATAGCCAGCACATATGTAATGTCTACTAAGTGCCAGGCATTGTTCTAAGCACTTATCAAAGATTACCTCATTTGATCCTCACAACAGTCCTGGGAAATAGGTTCTCAACATCCCTACTCTACACATAAAAAATTGAGGCAGGGGGAGAATAAGTGACCTACCCAGGACCACACAATGAGGGAGTATCTGAAGCCAGATTTAAACTCAGATCTTCCTGACTCAAGGACCAGTGCTCTATCCACTGCACCACCCTGCTGCCAAAATATGTCACTAATCCTAAGAAACTAAATAAGGGTAAGGTGTTTATATTGGGAAGTGGCACATTTATTCTCTCAAAACTATATAATCATCTGGGATATAGAGGAAGTTTCTAATGAAATAGAGGATATGGGAATGGTTCTGTTATGTTCCGGTTAGCCTAAAAGAAGAATGAAAAGGGAAGAGAGGGAAAAGTTGCAGGAAAATTGCATATTTGGGGTGCATAAATAGGAGTCTATACAAAGAAGGAAGAATGGAAAAGGTGACACTTGAATCTCACTTATATGAATTAGTCAAAAGAGAGACAAATACATATAAACCTAACTTTGTTTAGAACTATATCTCACTCAAAAGGGAAACAAAAGAGAAAGGAGAGAAGGGAAAGAGAACAGTAAGAGGGAGGGCAAATTTAGAAAGTCTTAAGCAAAACAAACTTAAAGAAAGTGTGGGAAACAAAGAAAAGAAAAAACTTTAAGAGAAAAATATGGAGGGAAATGCACAATTAATATTCATAGCTGGGAGTGTGACTCAGAGGAACTCATCCATAAAAGGGAAGATGATAGCAGAACACATTTGACAGAAGAACCCAAACACATTATTTTGCTTCAGCTGAAGAAAAAGAAAGAAAATAGAGCTGGAGTGGAAAAAAAAAGAAATAAAGCAGAAGCAAAATTAAACATTAAAAAGGATAAACTGAGAAACTAAATATTGGTGAGAAGTACCAAGAAAATAAATTAATATCAATATTAAATACATATGTACCAAATGGCATAACATCTAGATACTTAAAGGAAGAGTTAAGTGAGTTAGAGAGAGAAATAGACAGTAAAACTGTAACAGTGAGGATCTCAACTAACCCCTTTTAGATTTACATAAAGCTAACAAAAAATAAGTGAAAAACTTCAACAGAAATCGAGATAAGCTAGTTTTGAATGGCCTCTAGATGTTACTGAATAGGAATATATTCCTAGGCAGTAATATACTTCTCAGCCAATCAAGAACCTTATAACTGTTATCTACTGTCCATCCTCTGTCCCACGCCCCACCCCAGATACTCTCCCTCCTCCTTCCTCAGTGAAATCAGTGACTGGCTCATAAGTCTTTCTCTCCTATTTGATACCAGGGGTATTGCCCTCATACCAGGAGACTTCAGTATATGTGTTGATACTCTTAAATATCCTAACTTCCCAGCTTCTCAACTTCTTCATTTCTCATGATCTACTCCTTCACCTACCTCATCAGATATACAGATATAGTCACAGGGTTGATTGGCATCACCCAGAAATGCACAACTTTCATGTTTGTGAACTCTGAATTTCCTTTCTCTGATCATAATCTGTTGTCATTCCACCTCTCCTTCTGACTCACAATTCCATACCCTATTTTCAATCCTTGCTGTGGCCTCTTATCCCTTTGACTTTGCGGTTCTGTCAGAACCCCTGCAATAACTATGCTCTCCTCTTTTCCTCATCTTTTCCCTAGGGGAGGAAGTTCAATTCTACGCTGCCCTCTTCTCAAGTCCCATGCTTCCTTCTTTTTTCAAAATCCCCCATCTTACTCTAAGTCTGTCTTAAATCACTCTCACTGTCTACTTCATCTGTTCTGATATGTGTGTTACTGAACAAAGCTGGACAACATCATGAAACCATGCTGAGTTGACTTTAAATTTATACTATATAATCTCAACTAAGCTTTCACTATGGCAAGATAACTTTTTATACCTCCCTACTTGATTCACTATCCCCTTCACCATAGTGGCTCTTCAAAACTCTTTCGTTCTTCCTCAGAAACCTCTTGCCCTCTCAGCTGAGAATCTTGCCTCATATTTTGAGGGAAAAAATGGAGGTCATTCATAGAGTGTGCCCTCTTCTCCCCTCCTCTTCCTCTCACAAATTTTAGGTGCCCTTTGTCATGATCTCCTTCTCCTTCCCTGTCTCACATGAAGAATTGGCCCTTCTAACCCTTATCTTTCTACATGTGCAAATAATTCCACTGCATCCTGCTTTCTCCAGGAGACTGCCCCCTCCCTCATCCCCATCTTTCTGTTCACCTTTAATCTCTCCATGTCTATTGGCTGCTTCTCTACCTCCCATAAATGTCCATTTATATCCTTTCTCAGAAAACCTTCATTTGATCTGTCCATTCCCACTAACTATTGCCTCCATACCTCTCCTCCCATTTGTGGCTAAACCCCTTGAGAAGATTGTCTGTAATCTATTCCTCTGCTTTATTTTCTCTCACTCTTTTTTTACGTCCCTATAATAAGGTTTCTGGTTTTATCATTCAAATGAAAATACTCTTTGAAAGTCATCAGATCTAAAGGCTGTGTTTTCAATCCTCATCGTTCTTGACCTCTCCACTGACTTTAACACTGTCCATCACTTTCTTCTTATTGATGTTTTCTTTTTTCTTGGTTTCTGTGACATTGGTGACTGTCATTTGGTTCTCCTTCTAACTGTTTGACCTCTCAGTATTCTTTTCTGGATCTCCATCCAGTCATGCCCACTAAATGTAGGTATCCCTCAGATCTCTGTCTTGGGTCTGTTCTCCTCTTCTCCTTGGATCTCTTCTTCTTCCATATTTTTCCCTTTTTAATCGCATCAGTTCCCATGATTTCAATTATCATCTCTGTGCTGATTTTCAGATCTATTTCTCCAGTCCTAACCTCCAAATGCCTATTAGATACCTCACGTTGGATCTGTAGACATCTTAAACTCAACCTGTCAATAACTAAACTCATCTTTCCCTCAGAAGCTGCCCCTTCTTAAGTTTCCTATTACTACTGAAGGCAAAAGCATCTTGGCAGTCATTCAGGTCCAGAACCTAGGTATCATCTTTGATTCTTCACTTTCTCTCATAGCCCATATCAAATCAGTTGTTAGGTCCCGTTGATTGTATCTTCATGATTTCTCTCTCATATATATAACATTCTTTAGAATATCTCTCTTCATAGCATTCTCTCCTATAGCACTGTGGTCACCCTGTTACAGGCCCTCATCATCTCACACATGGACTATTGAAATAGTCTTTTAGTTGGTCTCTGCTTTCAGCTCCAATCAAATTGATCTTCTTAAAGGGCAAGTCTGACCATGTCCCCTCCTTATTTATTAAACTCCAGTAACTCCCTGTCAAGTCAAAGATAAAATAGAAAATCCTCTGTCTGGCATCCAAACCTTTTCACAACCTGGACCTTTCCTACATTTCCAGTGTTTTTAAACTTTAATCTCTATATATTCCTTCATCCAATGACAATGACTTCCTTGATGTTTCTCACACAAGACACGACATCTCCAGATTCTAGTCATTTTTGCTGGTTGTTCCTGATGCCTGGAATACTTTTCCTTCTCATCTCCAATTCCTAGATTCACTATTTTCCTTCAAGTCTCAATTGAAGTCCCTTCTGTTATAAGAAGTCTTTCATGATCTCCCTTAATGCTAGTGATTCCTCTCTATCTTCTATCTCTTATTTATTATATATGTATATACATTTATTATAGATGTATAAACATGTAGCATGTATATATACACATAAATATATATATATACATATATATACACATAAATATATATATATACATATATATATATTCTTTATATGTCTATGTTTCTCGTATTAGGCTGTGAGATCCTAGAGAACAGGGACTTTTTTGGCCTGTTTTTGTATTCCTAGTCTTTAGCACAGTGCCTGCCACATTTTAGACACTTAATAAATACTTTTTAACTAACAGACTAACGTACTCAAAGTACAGATTGAGATTTTTCTTTTTAACGTAGATGATGCAGAGATTTGTTTTGTTTAACTATACAAGTTTGTTAAAAGGAGTTTTGTTTCTCTTGATTTCTCAATCAGGGAGGGAAGTTGAGAGGGAGAAATCTTCATAAAAATAAAATTAATTTTAACTTAAAAGAAAAAAGCATTTTTACATACGCATTCAAATACTCAAAGGGATTTTATTAAAGTAGCTACTCTTTCCAAAACTGCATAAAATAAATATGTGCCTGCACATCCTATATAACTCTTGCCTGTGACCTCTCCTAAACTGCCCACAATTAAGAGACCTTCCTTGATATTGTGGGGTTAGTAGTATATCATGTTGGCTGTCTATGACTCATTCCTCTCTCTTGCCATGTCTATAGCCTGTTGGGTTTTTTTCATTCATATGTTTCTTTGATTGTAGCCACATAGCAACACTAGAAGGACACTGGTATTAAAAAGATGGTCCTTTAATTTTATGGATGAGCTTGAGGCCATTAAAGGAAGCTGGCGGTTTTTGAAAGGCAACCCAACCCACTTTCAAGGCTAAACAAGACACTCCATTTTCCATGAATGAGTTATATAGGTTGCCTCTTCATTTGGAGTTGACATTTTTTTCTACTTGTGTATTTTTTTTTCCTTCGTGAAAGGTTAAATCACTTAATAAGAGCACAGGATTTCAGAGGTTAATGTAATCTACACAATCCTATTCGGAAACAGCACCATTTGCAGTAATTTGTTACGTTCAAGGCAAGGAGGTCTTAATGACTTTACACTGAATTTCCTTCATGACAGTCAAGGAAACTTTTAGAGGCATTAATTTCCCTAGTTTATACCATAATTATTATTAATGCTCCTAGGATCATTGAACAAGCTTATCTCTGTACTTTCTTCTTTCTATGTCCTGTATCCTTATATGTCTTTTGAGAAATCTTGTACAATTTTGACATATGAATGGAATACTTTATTGGTCAAAAGTTTTTAAGGCAGCATTATGATCTAGTTACTCAAACAATTCTTTTTCTTTAATCAATAAAATCAATAAAAAATAAACAGTGTAGAAACTTGTGTTCTCTGCATCTTCCAGTCAACTATATCATGGGAAAGATGTGGTCTATTCTGGAATATAACTCAGTGAACCTTTTCTTCACTTCTATTATCTTGTTAAAAATAGCCTTGATATATGTGTAAGTTGTTATATGTTAATATATATGCATACATATAAACAGGAGGTGCAAAGAGAGAGAGAGAGGGAGGGGGGGACAGAGGGAGGGAGAGAGGGAGGGAGAAGAAAGTAGTAACATGGGCTAGTAAATACTGATGTTAAGTCAACTATTTTTAGTGATAATGTCCAAGATTTTTTTCTACACTCTTAGTATATTCTCTTTCTTCATATATAAATTGGCTACTTCATGCCCAGACCTCTTCTATGTAATCATAACTTCGTTTTTTTTCCCATCTTTGTTTTCTCCAGTACCTTTTCCACTTTCTCTCTGAACACATTGCTAGACACAAGAAAAAAAACCCAAAATCTGAAATAGTTTTAGAAAGAAACTTACTTGGTCATTTCAGAAAGGAGAGAGAGAGAAGAAGGGGTGACTCCCTATTGAGTCTCTGTAAGGTTTACATTATATAAAGTTCAGAGAAGAATGTTAACACAAGAATAGTAAAGAGGAAAGTACCCAGACAAGATCTATCAAGGTGTATGTCAGTAAGCATAAACATTCACATTTGAGGAACCCAAAACACAAGTATTGGGTAAAACTAAACAAGTGGGATCTTACACATTTCCTGCACCCATTCTAAGAATTTCCTGTAGTCGTCTGACTTTGTCAAGGTCTCTGAGATCAATCTGACCACTAATGTAAGCCTTTATGTTAAATAATTTTCTAATTACATAAAGCTAGTTTCAAACAATATAATGCATAAGACTTTCCAAATCCTATATAATAAAATATTTCCCTGCAATATGCAGGACTATAAAGTTATAGTCCAAATATAATGGTTCCACTGTTCTTGATGGTATAAAAATGTGTCATTTAAAATTAATTTGTTGATATTTTCCATCTTTTGTTCATTGGTGCTCCAACTTCCAATGTATTCTTACATGTCTTCAGGATGACTTTGCCTAGTTGGTTCTCTCCCTAAGCTTTCTTTATGCTGGTTTTTACTCTCTACTGCTTTTTGCTGTTTTATGAGTCAATAAAGCTCATAATTTCCTAGGAACCTACTCAGTAAAATTTTGCCAAAAAGTTTATATTCTCAACTAGTGTCATCCTTGGCTGCCATAACTCTCTGCTTTAAAAAGTCAGTCAAGCATTTGCTGAGTGAGGCAGTTTTTAAGCTTTTTTTTTTGTTTCTTCATTATGGCAATTGATTTATGTCAGTTAAAGTTCTTTACGAAATTTCTATAATGGATGCCAATGTATTTTCCTCCATCTATTTTCCATTTTTCAGAGTTGTTTAAATAGGTCAGGTTAGATTTTTTTCAAACTACTTCATATCTTTTTTTAAAAAAAATATTGTTTCTTTTAGGTTGATATTAATTTTGATGTTTGCTCTTATAAGTTGTTGGTCTTACTACATCCAAACATATACTCCCACATCTGTAATACATTATTCCCCCTACATTAAAATTGAATCAATAATATTTAATGACATATTTTATATTCACCAAACCCAATATCTTCTGATTCTTATCTTAAAGAATATGCTCATAAAGTATATGACTGACATTTTAGGATCATCTACAAATCACTGGCATTTATCACTCATCAGTCTTGAACCATATTTTCTAACGTATATTTTACCATTCTTATCATTCAAACTTTTGCATAGAAGTTATCAAACACCAAAGTATATGTTGATTTAATTTGGAGAATTATTAAGCTCTCCATAACATTTCTCTACTTTTTCATCCTGTGTAATAGAAATTGGCTCACATATTATAATTATTTTAATTACTTTTATAATGGTCTCTGCAATTGCTTATCATGACCACTCCCACTTTGAGCTAACCAAATGTGTCATGAATTGATATATCTTGTTAAGTTTAGATGATGATGATGATGATGTGTGTATACACATATCTACCAATTCTTTTACTTGTATCTCCAAGGAGAATCTTTCAGCTATACTTTCATTTCACTGAAATTACCTTTTGTGTTCTGGTTTCATTAACATTGAGAACTCCAAGATCAATATCATTTAATTCTTCTATGATTGTCTACTCATTGATCAGTGAGAAAAGATGACACATTAGAATTAATTTTTATGGGTAAGCACAAGAAGTGTAATTTTTAGTACCTTTTGCCACACTTTCTATCACTCTGTCACCATAACCATGAAAGAAAAAGGGGATTAGACAGGACAAAGGACTATTTTGTATTTTTCTCTGCTTCATTCACTGCCATAGGCAAAAAAAATTATTTTCATCATCAAGTGGTTAACCTATTGGTAATGAGTTTCTCTGAACTCAGCCCAATGGAAAGTGGGCACACTCTGCTTCTAGTATTATACTTGAAGCCTTTCCAGTATGAAATATACTACCAAATTTTATTCTTTTGGAATAGTCTTTAAGAACCCAGAGTCAGCTTCAGAACAAGATGCAAGCATGCAAAGGCAAAATTAAGACAACAAAAAAAGTGCATACTGGAAAGAGTATAGTACTGTAAGGAAAGGTACTTTAGCACTTTTAGTTGCAGTTTTTTCATCTGTAAAGGAAAGGGACTAGATATTCCCCCAAGTCCCTGTCAGCTATTACTGCATACTTTCCCCAACTATCAGGATAAAAACAGAACTTTCCTCCCCTTGTCCTTGCTCCAATTCCCTTCCATCATCCTGGCTCTACAGTTGAACCTGCCATTTTCTTCTTTGAAACTGCTAATGGCAATACTATACTATACAGAAGAGGTTCCCCTTTTCTCTTCTTCTCTTCCTATATGTAGACATATATAGCCCTATTGGTCATGCACTAAGAAAAGAAATAATCTCAGATGGCCCTAATTGAAAGGTAGAGAATTATCATAGATCATTCCTAAATCATCATCCTAAATGGACAAAGACTCCAGAATTTTATGATGCCATGGACACAGGTGAAAAAGACACCCCTAGGTAAAAGTGGACACCACCTGCTCTCTGCTGGTCTTCCCCTCAAACCACTGCTGCCATATTACCTCACTGAAACTAGAGTCCTATCTGTCTCTTTTGCTTTTTTTTTTCTTTTCAGTTTGAGCACTCTGCATTTGCAAAGGAAGGAGACTCATTAAGATTCACCTATAATGACATGCAATGCTTAATAATAATCTGGTAAACATTCTAACTGTTCCTGTGAGCACAAATCCATGGGCATTGACTAAGAGAAGAATTAAAGGGAAAGGATAGGAGGCATATGGAATTCCTGTTAGATAAGTACTTTTATCAACTAAAGAAATCTGGGCCAGCAAGAATGTGTCTAAAAAAGAAAAAAAACCTCAACCACCCTCCTCTCCCAAAAGATTGGCTATATAATAACTGGTAGTTTCCAACTAGTTAATCTCTTGGCATTACAAATTAATTACATGAATATTCAGCCTATATGATTAACTAATTTAATAAAAACACATTGCAAGGTAAAACAGTGTCACAAGGGCACTTGGCTCCATAATAATTACAAAATAATTTACTTTTGAATGATTTGAAAAAATGTCCCTTCAGCAAGGTTTGATGACATTAAGATTTTGGTTGTAATACATTAATGGCATTAATTTTTGTTGAATTCAAAAGAACTTAAATCAATTGAATTGTTATGAAATTACTTTAGTGAGGGGAACATTAGATGATGGGAGCAAGGGCTTGTATATTATAAAATGAACTAGTTGGAAGAAATATCTCAAACACAGGAGAAGCAGTATGGTATAGTAGGTAGAGCATTGGACAGACAAAGTCAGGAGGTCTAAATTTGAGCAATGATTCCACTACTTAATGGCAATAATGCACAAATCACATGATATCTCTGGGATTCATTATCTTTAGCTGTAAAATAGGATGACTGGACTAACTCACATCCAAGCTCTCTTCCATTCCATTTGAACAATCATAAACTCATACTAAAAACAGTAAAATGAGGATGACAGTGTCTGTATTCCTCCTGGATTGCCTGTAGAAGCAATAATCTATAAAGTACTCTGCAAAGGCAAGCTTTCATCATCATCATCATCACCACCATCATCATCATCATTTCTATTGTTACTTACGGTTGCATAATGCCCCAGCTTATATTCCTGGGAATAGTTTAGTGCTTTCGGTAAAAGAAGTAAAATTTACCTATTGCTGGGTGATATGAAAACAGGGCAAAAAATAACATGGATGGTTGAAAATGCTGTGAACCCATACGAGCAATTTTTTTTCTAAATTTTCTACCCCTATTATCAAGATTTGAAAATAATCCTCTATCTTTGAGACTGGATATGAGTCAGAATCCAAGAAATCACACATATCCCACTATGTAGCCATTTCATTATAACTTTAGTTGTTCCATCCAGCTCTCAGTAATATCTGGGCTGGGTTGGATTCTGCTAATGATACTAATCTTTCATCCAAAAGAGTCTTTTACTTATTAAAGCTTAAAATGAGATCACCTAATCAACAAACATTTATTAAGTACCTGCTATAGGCAAGGCACCATGCTAATCTCAGGAGATAAAAAGACAAAATTGTCTCTGCATTTTAAGAGCATATAGTCAAACCAGGAAATGGAACATGAATGTATGTATGTAAGAGATGCAAAATAATTTGATGTGGAGGAAAGAGGGGATAAGAAAGGAACCGGCACTGAGGTCCCTTGATCCCAGTATAGTAGACCAATGGCACAGCAGGCCAGCTACAAGGCCTCTAGCTCCAGCACAGAAGGCAAACTATAAGCCCCAGAATCAACAGTACCACTGTCATGACTAGGTCAGGCCACCCCAGTGAGGTGGGCAAGTTGTCAGCATCTGAGGCCCCAGCACAGAAAACCAGTAACTAGGCTCCTGACCCCAAGAACAAGATGCTTGGGACAGTGCCTCTTGTGGCCTAGGGACAGAGCCCAACTTTAAAAGTCATAGGCTAAAAAATATGGGAAAAAAAAAACAAAAAGAGCTCTGACCATAGAAAGCTATTATAGCAACCAGGAAGATCAAGACACAAACTCAGCTGAGGAAAACAGTGCCTACATGCAAACCTCCAAAGGGCATATGAAATGATCTCTAAGCCCAAGAAGTCTTCTTGGAAAGACTCAAAAAGGATTATAAAAATCAAATAAGAGAGGCAGAAGAAAAACTGAGAAAAGTACTTAGATTTATGCAAGAAAGAGTCAACAGTCTGGAGAAAATAGGACAAAAATTGACTGAAGAAAACAATTCCTTAAAAAATACAATTGGCAAAATCAGGGGGAAAATCCACTGAAGAAAACAACTCCTTAAAATAAAGCAAAATTGGCCACATGAAAAATAAGTTACAAAAGCTAAGTGAAGAAAATAATTCCTTAAAAATTAGAATTCAGCAAGTGAAAATTAATGACTCTGTGAGACATCAAGATTAAGTCAAACAAAATCAAAAGGATTAAAAAATAGAAGAAAAAGTAAAATACCTTGTTAGGAAAACAAATGACCTGAAAAATAGATCCAGGAGAGATAATTTAAGAATTACCAGACTACCTGAAGTCATGATAAAAAAAAAAAAGAACCAGGATAGCATCTTTCAAGAAATTTACTAAGGAAAACTGCCCTGATATTCTAAAACCAGAGGGTGAAAGAGTCATTGAAAAAACTTGACCAATCACCTCCTGAAAGAAATCTCAAAATGAAAGCTCCAAGGAATATTGCAGTCAAATTCTAGAATTATCAGGTCGACAAGAAAATATTGCAAGCATACAGAAAGAAACAATTTAAATATCAAGGAGCTACATTCAGGATGACACAGGGATTTAGCAGCTTCCATATTAACACAAGTATTATGTGTAATAAGGATAAGCTAGAAGCTTCCCCAATAAGATCAGAGGTGAAGCAAAGATGCCCATTATCACCATCATTATTCAATATTGTACTAGAAATGTTAGCTTTAGCAATACGAGAAGAAAAAGAAATTGAAGGAATTAAACTCGGCAATGAAGAAATAAAATTATCACTCTTCACAAATGACATGATGGTATACTTAGCAAATCCTAGAGGATCAATTTAAAAATTACTTGAAATAATCAACAACTTTCACAAAGTTACAGTATATAAAATAAGCCCACATAGATCATAAACAACAGAGTAAAAAGATGCACATACTCTAGTTCTTCCCTAACAGCCCATAAAATACATGTAAAGAATGACCCTCAATAAATTCTAGAGCAGCAGAAGCTAGATGACAGAGTGGAGGAGATTTCCAGCCTAGGGTAACCTGGAAGGCCAATAGGAAATGTCTGTTGCACTGGACATGGTGCAGAACACAGCCCAGCCTTGACAGTGGGGCACTAGGAAGAATAGGGTAGAGGCAACCCTCAGGGGCGAAATCCCCAGCAGCAGGGGAGTTTCACGGATCCCTCAAACCACAGGCACCAAAGACACTTCAAAGGTCAATGAGTGAGCTTTTTTCACCTCTGTGACAAAGGAGCAGGGCCTCCCCTAGCCCTGGCCTCAGGTGGCAGTGGTAGCAGCAGCAGGGGGTGACTTTGGTGGACACAGTAGGCAGTGGTCGGTCTCCCTTGTTAGAGCCTCTGCTTAAAGCCCCTAGGGGAATTGAGCAGCTGATCAGAATCTCAGCCACAAGCCTGGGAAGTAAATTCCTTTCCCTTGATTGTGCCACCTTGGAAGAACAGAGAACCTACAGGTCCCCAGAGTATACCCTACTCTTGACCAAGCACCCAAAAGTCAAGTAACTGGTTGGGAAAATGCCCAAAAAAGGGGGAAAAAAATGACACTATAGAAGGTTACTTTCTTGATGAACAGGCATTCTCTCTCATCCTTTCAGAAGAGGAAGAACAATGTTTACCATGAGGGGAAGACATAAAAATCAAAGCTTCAGAATCCAAAACCTCCAAAATAAATATGCAATGGTCTCAGGCCTTGGAAGAGCTCAAAAAAGATTTTGAAAATCAAGTATGAGAGGTGGAGGAAAAATTGGGAAGAG
>CM053770.1:397674041-397733259 GCA_028658325.1 Potorous gilbertii | reverse complement strand
GATAATGTGAAATATCTCATTGGAAAAACAACTAACCTGGAAAATAGATCCAGGAGAGACAATTTAAAGATTATGGGACTAC
This sequence comes from Potorous gilbertii, assembly GCA_028658325.1. Lineage (NCBI taxonomy): Eukaryota > Metazoa > Chordata > Mammalia > Diprotodontia > Potoroidae > Potorous > Potorous gilbertii. The sequence continues at coordinate 397,733,177 of CM053770.1, read as the reverse complement.
CTGAAAGCCATGATCAAAAAAAGAGCCTAGACATCACCTTCCATGAAATTATCAAGGAAAGCTGCCCTGATATTCTAGAACCAGAGGGCAAAATAAATATTGAAAGAATCCACCTATCACCTCCTGAAAGTGATCCAAAAAGAGAAACTCCTAGGAATACTGTAGCCAAATTCCAGAGTTCCCAGGTCAAGGAGAAAATATTGCAAGCAGCTGTAAAGAAACAATTTGAGTATTGTGGAAATACAGTCAGGATAACAGAAGATCTAGCAGCTTCTACATTAAGGGATAGAAGGACTTGAAATATGATATTCCAGAAGTCAAAGGAACTAAGTTTAAAACCAAGAATCACCTACCCAGCAAAACTGAATGTAATACTTCAGGGGAAAAAAATGGTAATTCAATGAAATAAAGGACTTTCAAGCATTCTTGATGAAAAGACTAGAGTTGAAAAGAAAATCTGACTTTCAAACACAGGAATCAAGAGAAATATGAAAAGGAAGTAAACAGGAAAGAGAAATCACAAGGGACTTACTAAAGTTGAACTGTTTACATTCCTACATGGAAAGATAATATTTGTAACTCTTGAAACTTTTCTCAGTATCTGGGTAGTTGAAAGGATTATACACACACACACACACACACACACACACACACACACACACATATATATATATATATATATATATATATATATATACAGAGAGAGAGAGAGAGAGAGAGCATGGGTTGAGAGAGTTGAATAGGAAGGGAATCATATCCAAAAAAAATAAAATTTAGGAATGAGAGAGGAATATATTGGGAGGAGAAAGGGAGAAATGGAATTAGGAAAATTATCTCTCATAGAAGAGGCAAGAAAAAACTTTTCCAATGGAGGGGAAAAGGGGGGAAGTGAGAGGGAAAAAGTGAAGCTTACTCTCATCACATTTGGCTCAAGGAAGGGATAACATGCACACTCAATTTGATATGAAGATCTATCTCACACTACAGGAAAGTAGAAAGGAAGGGAATAAGCCGGGGGGTCGGGGATGATGGAAAGGAGGGCAAATGGGAGGAGGGAGCAATCAGAAGTAAAGACTCTTGGGGAGGAACAAGTTCAAAAGAGAGAAAGAAGAAATGGGGGGCAGCATAGGATGGGGGAAATATAGTTAGTCTTATACAACATGACTATTATGGAAATCATTTGTAAAACTACACATATATAGCCTATACTGAATTGCTTGCCTTCTCAGTGGAGATGGATGGGGAGGGAGGGAGGAAGAGAAGTTGGAACTCAAAGTTTTAGGAACAAATGTTGAGAACTGTTTTTGCATACAACTGGGAAATAAGAAATACAGGTAATGGGATATAGAAATTTATCTTGCCCTACAGGATAAGAGAGAAGATGGGGATAAGGGAAGGACAGGATGTTAGAAGGTAGGGCACATTGGGAGAAGGGACAATCAGGATGCAAGGCATTTGGGGGTGGGGGAGGGGAAAGATGGGGAGAAAATCTGGAATTCAAAATTTTGTGTAAATGAATGTTGAAAACAAAATAAATATATAAATTTATACAAATAACTGCAGACAAAAAATAAAAGTCTCATGTCTAAAATATATAGGGAACTGCACCAAATTTATAATAGAAATCATTCTTAATTGGTCAAAGGATATGAACAGGTAATTTTCAGAGGAAGAAATTCAAGCTATCTATAATCATCTGAAAAAATTGTCAAAATCACTATGGATTAGAGAAATGCAAATTAAAGCAACTCTGAGGTACCACCTCATGACTTTCAGATTGGCTAATATGACAGAAAAGGAAAATGATAAATGTTGGAGGAGATGTGGGGAAATTGGAAAGCTAATGCATTGTTTATGGAATAATGAATTGATCCAACCATTCTGGAGAGCAATTTGGAACTATGCCCAAAGGGCAATCAAAGTGTTCACACCTTAATATCACTACTAGGTCTGTGTCCAAAAGAGAGCATGTAAGAGGGGACAGAACCCACTTATGCAAAAATATTTATAGCAACTCTTTTTGTGGTGGCAAAGAATTGGAAACCAAGGGTATGCCCATCAACTAGGGAACGGCTGACCAAGTTGTGGTATATATGAATGTAACAGAATACTATTGTGCTGTAAGAAATGATAAGCAAGTAGAGTTCAGAAAATCCTGGAAAGATTTACATGAACTGATACTAAGTGAAAGTAAGTAGAACCAGGAGAACATTGTACATTGTAACAGCAACATTGTGTAAAGCTCAAACAAGATCAAGACTTAGCTCTTCTCAGCAATGCAATGATCCAGCAGTTCCAAAAGACTCATCATGGAAATTGCTAACCACATCCAGATAAAGACTTGTGGAGTCTGAGTGCAGATTGAAGCATACTATTTTCAATAATTTTCTTTTCTTTCTCTAATGTTTTTTCCCTTTTTTTCTGATTCTTCTTTCACAACATGATTAATGTGGAAATATATTTAACAGAATTATACATATATAACATATACTGAATTACTTGCTGGGGGGAGGAGGAAAGGAGGCAGAAAAAATAGGAACTCAAAATCTTATAAAAATGAATGTTGAAAACCAAAAATATAAAAGGGAGAAGGAGTAAGATACCAGCAGCTAGAAGGAACAGGGAAGACTTCATCTAAAAGGCAATAATTGAGCTGAACCTTGAAGAAAACTAAACAATCTAAGATGCAGAGACCATGTAAATTCCAAGTTTCCTACACTGAACATTGAATAAAAGGGAAATGAGAGTGGACAGCTCTCAAAAAGTCCTTTGTGAGTGAAATAGAGTGAAAGAAAAGTGGGAGGCTAGTGAGGGCTAGAGCAGACCTTGCACTTTCTTCTGAATTGAGATCTAAAGATGACATTTCTTAAAGGCTAATCCACTCTGTACTTCTATTAACTTAATAGATATCTTAACTATGTCATCCACATAATGTTACTGGAAAAGAGGTTCTAGCAAGTCCATTCTGCAATGTTAATAGAGTGTCTTGGAAAATAAATATTATTTTGGTTGATCTCATAAATCTTGGCCCATACATCCCTCTCCTTGAGCCAATAGGCTACAGAATAGGGAGCATTTTATCCATGTGACAGACTTATAGGAAAATTGCCACTCAGACTTAGAAAATGAGCCTTTTCCATTTTCTGACAACTATTTATCTCTCTGCCATCAGGCAAAATCTAAAATTTTTATGTGGGCCTTATCTTAAAGACAAATTCCTGTTGAATCATTGAGGCTGTCAATAAATTTTTAACCTTTGAAAGAATGCTATCTTTTCAAAACAGTCACATTTTCTTTTTCCCAAGAATAATTCCATTACTGCATAAAACAATAATCCAAAATTTTTGGCAAGCTATTACATTCAGTTTTTTATAATATGAGCCCATTCCTAGGGGGCTCACAGAAATATGTTTCAAATGAATTCGGCATCATTGAAGAATGTAACACCTAATAAAATATGCAAGGCAACTGTGAGACTTTAAAAATCTAAACTTAATAACAATCATACATAACAGGAATGGAAATGAATACTAACTTCAAAAACCACAATTCAGATGTGCCTTTGTATAATAATTTGAATTTTTCCAAGTGCAATGACATATATTATTTCATTTATTCCTTATATTTTTGTGATAAAATATATTTATGTATTTTATATGTCTACAATAATTTTCCATTCCTCAAACCAACAAGATATTTGCAGATATTGCAAATAAAAACCTTTGATACTAAATGTGCTGAAATTCTAATTGCTTCCTATTCCCTTGTTTTGCTCTGCTGTTTTTATTCCATTAGGGAGACTAGAATACTGAAAGAAGACCAACCTTGAAGTCAGAAGATCTATATTTGGGCCCTGACTCTAAGTTGTTAGTTGAGTGACCTTGAGGAAGTCACCTAACATTTCTAAATCTCAGCTTCCCAATCTTTAAAGCAGTGATGACAAAAGAGTTTGCAAAGTGATTAATATATATTATCTCATTTGGTCCTCCTAAAAATTCTATGATTATTATTCTTGTTTTTTAGATGAAAAAATTGAAGCTGAGAAAGGTTAATGGTCTTTCTCAGTCATACAGCTAGTAAACAAATAAGGCAAGATTTGAACCCAGCCCTTAATGACTAGAAGTTCAACATTCTATCTTTATCCTATTCTGCCCCGGCAATGAACCTGGTAATACTGGCACTGCCTACCTCTCTTGGTTATTGTGATAATCCAATCCATTCAATAAATATTTAGTAAATAAATGTATGAACATGTCTCTTGAATATAAAAATGAAAATGGATCAGATAATGTCAGTGATCATGTTTTTTAGCCATAAAATTCCTCTGATTCTTCTATGGCTTAATTAGCATTAGCACTTCGGCCCCAGCCCCAAAGAGTCTCCCTCCTCATATTTATGATTTTTTGTTCTGCTTTCACCTTTCATTTTTTAAACATTTTACTGATATCTTCATCATATCACCTTCATTTCCAAAAATTCCCTCTCTTCCTTTATCAAATAACTTTCCCTTCTTATATCTTGAAATACAAAAGGATAAAGAAAGAAAAAAGGAATCAGCCAAACTAATGATCACTCAATCAATAAACATTTAAAGGAATCTGCAACCTGCCAGTCACTGTGCTAAGCCCTGGACACATCAACGTTGTCTGGAAGGATATACAGATGGAATTGCACACTCCCCACCCTTAATTCTCAACCTCTTCAATGAAGGAAGTAGTTTCTCATTTTTTGTGGAACTAAATTTGATTGTTACATTTATGCTTAATTTTCATTCTCTAAGTGGCACAGTGGATAGATAGATCACTGGGCTTGGGGGTCAGGAAGATCTAAGTTCAAACCCAGTCTCAGACAATAGCTATATGACCTTCAGCAAGTCACTTAACTAACAAAACTGCCTCAGTTTCCTAATTTGAAAAAAGGGATAACAATAACATATAACTCACAAAGTTGATGGGAGGATGAAATGAGATATTTCTAAAGCACTTTGAAAATTTTAAAGTGCTACATAAGTGCTAAATGATACTGTTGTTCTGTTTACAGCATTTTAATCATCACACAGATTCTTTTCCTTCTGCTTCCTTCACTTTGCCTCCATCGGTATGACTTTCCACGCTTCTCTATATTCTTTCTTCTTCCACTTATTTTTTTTCAAAATTGTCCCTAACGATCTTAAATAAACAAATTGAGACCAGGAAATGGATTGGATGTGAAATTATGACCTGGTTATCTACAATTTTTCCTAAGAAAAAGTGTATATGATGAATTCAGAGGAAACTTGGAAGACTTGTATGAACTGATTCAGAGTAAAATGCACAGAACCAAGAGATTTATCTACACAATGCCCATAATTATGTAAAGGAAAAGACCAAATAAAGGCTGTAAAGCTGTCCCTTTCATTTTAATAAGACTAGGAATCTTTTCTTTCTAACTATATTTTCCTTACTCTTTTCTTCCATAAATCTGATCCACTGGTTGCTAGTCTTTTGTTAAGAATTCAGAGTTTCTGTGTCTCCTCCTTGACAGTCATGACATATGTTGAAAAGAGCAATAGATTTGGAATCAGGGGACCTGAGTTCAAATCCTGGGCTTGCCATCTATGTAACCTTGAGCAAGTCACTTCATGTCTATCACCCTCATCTATAAAATGAATAGTACTGCACCATGTGACCTCTAAGCTTCCTTGCTGCTCATCTTCCCTGTCCCAGAAATTTATATTGGCTTCAACCAGCAGTTTATTATATAAAATATTGCATATGAAAACTCTGCTTTGTCCCAGTTCTTCTGTTTCTTAACATCTCTTAGAGATTGTTTAAATGTCCTCATTTTCCTTCTATTAATTCCTGTTTTCTTTGTTGTAGGGCAGGAAGGGAAGGCATAATCAGAAATCAAATCTTAATGACAAAACTTGAGCAAAGAAATTAAAAATAAAATTGCTTTCATAGGAAAAAAATATGTTCCTAGAGAACTATACAGAAGAGGATGTGGTATATAATGCTTGCAGAGTGGGGAAAAGACAAAAGTAAGGAAAAATAATTAAGTTTTCCAGGTCTGGCCCACATCCTTTCAATCAGAGGTTTTTCAATTTTTGTTGTATCCCAGATGTCTTTAGTAGTCTTATAAAATCTATGGGTTCCTTCTAGGAATAATGCTTTAAAAGAGATAAAACACATAGGATTGCAAAGAAATTAATTACATTAAATTCATTATCAAAATATTAAGGGAAAAAGAAATTAATTGGTCACAGATTAAGAACACCTGTATTAAAGGATGACAGTGTGTTGCTACATGGTAATGATAGCTCCAGATGAATCAATCAGTGCTTATCAAGTTCCTGGTGTATGCCAGAGACTGTGCTCAAGACTGGGGCTACAAAGACTAAAATGTCCCTGCCCTCAAGTAGTTTACACTCTACTGGAAGAAGTATTATATTCACATAGAAATATCACAGAGTCTGCCCGCTCCTGCACATTCTATAAAACAGTCATAGTTTCCTAGATTTAGACAGAGAAGAGACCTTGAAAGTCATTAATCCAGCCTCCTTATTTTAAAGAAAAGGAAACTGGGATCTAGAAAGGTTAATTGACTTGTCCAAAGCAGCAGGGGTGAAATTCAAACCCAAGTCCTTTGACTCAAAATTTAGGGCTCCTTTCAATACACCTCATCAGTAAAGGCAGATGCATTTCTGAGAGTGACATATAGACCTTTCCTTAATCACTCTTTTGTCTGGAAGCCCACCAGCTACTATCTAAAGATGCAGAAATGGTTGGAGTGAGATTTCCTGTAGGCAAACTATAAAACATCATGAAGAGGAAACAAGCATTTCTTAAGTACCTACTATGTGCCAGGCACTGTTCTAAGCACTTTACATTATTTCCACATCTGATCTTCACAACAGCCCAGGAAAGTAGGTGTTATCATTCCCATTTCATAGTTGAGGAAACGAAATAGATAGAAGTGTCTTGTCCAGGATCACACAGCTAGTAAGCTTCTGAGGACTCATTTGAGCTCAGGTCTTCCTGACTCCAGGCACAATGTTCTATCCACTATGCTACCTCCCCCAAGAATTCCAAATTCCAAATTTCATTTGGAGCTCTGGAACTTGAGGCAGCTAGATGAGCTAATGGAGAGAGTCAAGAAGACCTGTGTTCAAACTGAGCCTCAAATACTTATTAGCTGTGTTTTCCCAAACAAACCACTTAACCTCTGCCTGTCTCAGCTTGTTCAACTATAAAATAGGAATCATAATAGCAAATATTTCCCAGGGCTATTGTGAGGAACAAATTGGATTATATTTTTAAGGTACCTAGCATGTAGTTGGTGCTTAGTAAGTGCTGGCTGCTTTATCTCTACCCTTCCTTCTCTTCTCCCTTCCATCATGGTCAGCTAGGTAAACAGGTCCCTGATTATAACAATTTGCATTCTTCTTATAACAGATATTTGATACAGAGTTTTCTCCCCAATTGATGGTTTCTTTTCTTACATTTTCATGAATTTGAAGTTATTAATGTGATCTTTTGTGAATACCTCCATTCCTTTTTTGGTTTTCAGTTCTCTACCAGGCCATGGTTGTGAAAGATACCCAATTTTTACTTCTAATTCTTTTTTTAATAGTGATACCTATCATACTGAGGTTGTGTAAATGGCTTTTAAAAGAAAGTTTCTATTGTTGCTTATATATGCTGAATTCAAAGACGGAAAGAAATATCTAAGACTTAAAGCTCCACATATACCAAAATATTCATAATAGCAATAACTAACATTTATATAGTGCTTACTAGGTGTCAGGCACCATGCCAAGTACTTTCACAATTATTATGTCTTTGATCTTCACAACCTACCCTGGGAGTTGGTGCTATTATTTTCCTTATTTTATAGATGAGGAAACCGAGGCAAATAGAGACTAAGTAACTGGCCCAGGGTCAGGGTCCCACAGCTAGTAAATACCCAAGGTCTTCTTGACTCCAGCCCCATTGCTTTATGCATTGCACCACAAAACTGACCCAACAATTGTCATGGTAGCAAAAAACTGGAAGTAAATTGAATGTCCATTGACTAGGGAATGGATAAATTGTAGTATATGAATGTGACAGAATAGTATTGTGCCATAAAAATGACAAAAAGAAGAATTTGGAGAAATATCGGAAGCTTTGCATGAATTGATGCAGGGGAAAATAAACAGAATCAAGAAAACAATATTCACAATGATTACTACAATGTAAATTAAAACTAAAACAAAATAGAACTTTAATGACCAAACTCCGCCTGGGAATAGAAATGAACAAATCCATTCCTACTTTGCTTAGGGCAGATAGTGGCAGAATGGATAGAGCAGTAGACCTGAAGTCAGTCAGGAAGACCTGAGTTCAAATTTGGCCTTAAATACTAATACTTCAATTTTCTTATTTATAAAATGGGGATAAGAAAAGCATGGACCTCCCAGGATTGTTGTGAGGATAAAATGACATAATAGTTATAAAAAGTACTTAACACAGTCCCTGGAAAATAGGTGATATATGAATGTTAGCTATTGTTATTATTCATGGATAAGTGGAAGGTTCATGGATGCAGAACAGCGTATACACTGTCAGTCATTGCCATCTGTCTGCTGGTTTTGCTTAACTTTTTTCTTTACTACAAGGGAAAACTCACTTGGTGAATGGGGAGGATGTTTAGAAATGAAAGACAACAATAAAATCATCATTTTAAAGTAAACTAAAATGAGGGGTCTAAACTAGATGATCTCCAAACTTCTTTGAAGTTTCAGATTATGACCCTGTAAATTTTCATTGTTACTAAAAGAGCTTCACAAGAAACTTTGCCATGATCCCTAAGTTCTCTATTGATAAGTTTTTAAAAAAATAAATAAATAAAAGTGTCTCCTTATCTCATTCAGGCTGTAAGTGCAAAGGCTGCTCAAAGGGTAAATCCTATTCGTGATTAGCAAAGGAGCTATTTCTGACCTGGGATGGTTCTCTCATCTTTAGGCAGCCTGGTGGCCACCTGCTCCCCAGGGTTCACTGTACTGATACAGTGACATCAGTCACTGATGTGTACCCAATCAGCTTAGGCCACTGCAGCTCAGAAGTCAACCTCAAGAGATCTACCTATCTCAGTCTTCCCATTAGGAAGGATTACTGATTTGTGACAACATGCCTAACTCTATCTACATCTCTTAAATTCACCATCATCACCTTCTCTTCCCTATTTCTCTTAGGAGATGACTATAGGATATTTGTGAATTAATTGCTCCATCATTTTCACCACCTTTCTTGTTTCTGAGCACTTTGTCTTTGCCTGTACAAACTTCTAGTTTTTGTTTTTTGATTTTTTTTCTGCTTTTATTCCAGTTTTCTTCATTTTGTTTTACTTTCTTGCTTCTTCAATGATCTCTATTGCACATGAGAATATCTATTTTGCTCTTTGATATTTTTGGCTTTCTGTGCTCCCTCAAGATCTGTCTTCATCTCAGATTTTGACATGCTCCACCCTTCTCTGGTATCTTGAAAAAGAGAAAGCTTCCTTTCTCTTATCATCCCTCATCATATTTCTAGTTTCTTCTTGTTTGAACAGAAACTGGTTCTTCCTCCAACTGCCTCTGACAAATGTCTCAGCTCTTTGAGAAATGACTTTCAGCTATTTCTATAGTATAATCAGAAAAAAGTGTCCTTCACTTTAAATGTTTTAACCTCTATTCTTTCTTTCAAATAAATTCTGCCAAATCTACTGACCCACTTCTCTTTTTGTAAGTGTATTCCAAAACTGTTAACACATATGTCTGAAATGTCCTTCAATCTGGAATTCTTGCAGACTAAATCTAAAGATTTGGTTTTATAAGTCACTTTCTGGTTTCTCTAAGGATATTCTCTTATCCTAATTTGCAATTGCAATCTCCTCTCAAGATCACCCTTTTTGTAGGTAGGAAAGGAATCTCCAACTTAAAAAACTTTTCCATTTCACATTTTTAGCGGGGGAAGGAGGAATAGAAGACACAGGTTTTACTGATCCTATCTCTATAGCATCTCTCATGTCCATCCCTTTCTCTCTACTGTCCTAATTCAAGGCTCTTCACTATTGTAATGGCCTCCTATTTGGACTCCCTGTCCACAATCTCTCTCCTCTCCAAACATTTCTGTACCAAGTAGCCAAATTAATATGCCTAAAACACAGGTCAGATTTTTACCTCCCTTGTTCAAAGCTTCAGTAGCTCCCTATCCCCTCTATGGTAAAAATATTACCACATGACATGATATGATATGATGTGATGTGATGTGATATGATATGATATATACATATATTTGGAATAGGGTAATATATCATAATAAATCCTCACACAAACATCTTCTATGTTTAGCAAATCACCTCACAACTTGACTCCAGCCTACCATCTAATTTTATTGCATGCCATTCCAATTCATGTAGGAAAGGCATCTTGAGGGCTAGTTGGCACTATGAATAAAGTATTATACTTGGAATCAGGAAGACCGTACTTCAAATCCCATTTCACACATTTAGTAGCTATGTGACCCTGGACAAGTCTCCTAATCTCTGTTTGTCTCAGCTTCCTGATCTTCAAATGGAGACAATAATAGAAACTACCTCTTAAGGTTATTGTAAAGATAAAATGAGATAACTGTAAAGCACTTTGCAAATCTCAAAGAACTGTATAAAAACTTTTATTATTTAAGTATTCTCTGTAACTCAAGAACAATAAATAGGTGGAGAATGGCAAAGATCTATAAAGATTCCCACAACAAACTCTTTTATCCATTAGTGACAGTGTAGCTCCAATATTTAAACTTTGACAGCTTTTGGCATGAAGAAATTGCATTGAAGAAAACAAAGATGGAAAGAACTGTTGAATGAGATCAAATTTCCATGTTTGTCCTCTTTTCTAGAAGAGGAACATGACATCACGATGATGACATGATTTACAGTTGACCTTGATTTGAGTGAGTGAAAGCTGTGCAAGGTCACTAATTTCACTTTCTTCTCCAGAGTCATCTGGGTCCAGTGGCCTGATATTCATCAGGGTGACTGGAGATGGCCCAGGATATAATGTGAGACCCTGGCCCTCACATTCTCACTTGGAGTGAGACACACCTTCAATGAATAGGTTTCTTGATGTAGATACTCAAGGAATGGCCACTTTAATAAAAAAAAAATATATCAAACTGGGAGGGGAAGACGCTCAGGATTCCTGGGTACATGAGAAACAGGTGACACAATTTTGAGGACATCCAGGGAGTGATTCTCAAGTTATACAAAAGTGGAGAAAATGCCAAATTCTTGGAATAAATCATGGAATGTATAATGATTCCTACCCCCGTAAAAGGTGACTAGACATGAGGCAGTAATTACCACCAATCCATATACTTATGAGAGTAACCTACACTCTAATCAAGGGCACCCTTCATGAAGCTATGAGAAGGGAAAAGGCAGGTTTTCGCAAAGTATATTCCTCAGCAAACCATGACATTGTTATAGTCATAACTGTCTGCCAGAAACAGAGAATACAAGATCTCATTGTGCTCATTGTGTGTTGACTATTTACAATGAAACTTATTTTTACTCAATAGAACCCACCAACCCATTAAAGGCTCTCCTACAATAAGGTGTCTCCTATGTATATATCAAAACTGAAAATGATTAAGTGATTTGCTCAAGGTCACACAGATAAAAGTGGCATTTGAATATAGGTGGTGAAGTCTCCAAGCTACTCCTGCTCTCATTTGTCAATGACATTGTGTTGATTTTATCAAGCCCCAAGGCACTACAGAGCTTGATAGTGATCTTTCAATGAAGTCTGACCCAACTATCCACATAGGAAAAACCAAGTGGATGAAGAATGGCTATGGTCCACACTATGATAAATAATATTATGACAATTCATAGACCTTACTACAATCAACGGCAATATCTTAGATAGACCCTGTTAGTAGACAAAGGACTGGGCCCAAAATTGAATGAGTGTAAAATGCCAGGTTACCTTTGGAAAATTACTCATTGCTTTTAATGGTTCATAGACTCTCCCTGAAACCAAGTCCCATCTATCGTCAATATTCTTCCAGTGATGGTATATGTTTATAAGTCATAAAATACCACAGATTACAGTCGTGGTTCACTCAAAGTAGAGAAATAAGTATAATGGGTATAAGTAGACTGTACCAATTATTAACAAATAATTATGCAGAAGGAGGGATGTAAAGGATAGCATCTGGAAGCTCTTATTACCAGAAGAAGGAAAAAAAGTAGATCCTCCACATATCAAGAGCAAGAAATTATTGATAGATAGAAACTCTGCATACTCCATTGGTTTCCACATAATGTTAAGAGAAGAGGAAAATAAATTAAACTTAAAGAAATCATTGTCTCCTTCCACTATCCCACAGATGAGGAAAGTGAGGTCTAAAGGGGTTAAGTGATTTGCCCAAGATTGCTTCTGTTATTGAGTCGCTTCCAGGCTTGTCTAATTTTCTGTGACCCTATTGGGGTTTTCCTGGCAAAGATACTTGAGAGGTTTGCCATTTTCTTGTCCAGATCAATTTATAGATGAAGAGATTGAGGCAAACAGAGTTAAGTGACTTTCCCTCTGTCACACAGCTAGTGTCTAAAGGCCAGATTTGAACTTAGGAAGGTAAGTCTTCTTGACTCCAGGCCTGTCACCTTATTCTCTGTACCACCTAGTTGCTCTCTTGCCCAGGATCACATGTTAATAAGTGGAAGAGTAGAGGTTCAAATTTAGGTCCTTTGACTCCAAGCCCAGTGTTGCACCAAAATGATAAGTGGATCCCCTTTGGAAAATTTAAAAGAGGATATGGATAAAAGTCTTAGAGTATGAGAAAGTAGAGACAGATTGCTTTCTTTACACTTGAGAGAACACTAATCATTGATAACATCACAAATTTGTTGAAGTATTGTTTTGTCATTCACTTGTAGAATTTTCATTCACTATATTGTAGAATTGAGAGATCATGGGAATGATCAGTCTTAAATCAGAGAGACTTGAGTCTAAGTCCAATCTCCAGTGCATATTAATTTTGTGGATATGGGTAAGTAATTTAGAATGTTGATATCCCCAGGTAACACTTTAAGACCATGATTTATAAACAAGTTGTCAACTGCATTGATACGAGTTTACACAATGGGAGTTACCTACACTGATGAAATTGCAAGTAGAGACTGCCCTACTTGTATCACCACCAGCAATACACACAAAAATGGATTGATCTCTTTTGAATGATTGTATTTCACCAAAGAGCCTTTGTAGTTTAGGCTTTTGATGAAATTAATGCAATGCCTGCTTACAAAGAGAAGCATTTAAAGAGTCACTATTTGAACTCTGCAAATCATGTCCTCTATGACTTTGGTTAATAGCAGTGAGTATAAATGCCTTCACAAGCAATAAATTTTCTTCTTAACTTACCATTATTTTGGGAGCTAAAATTATACCAACTTCTCTTAGAGCCTTATGAGTTGTATCTCTAGTCTTCTGAGAGACAATGCGGGAATGATTGACAACTTCATTACCCAAACTATTCATATGCTGAGGTATGGTTTATCTATCCATTCATAAATTTTCACTGAGAAGTTTCTATCCTATCTGCCACCTTTCAAGCCATAAAAGACATTTATGTACGAAGGAAAAAGTGATTCTTTTGGAATTCATATTATTATTTATATTGTCTTGTGTCTTTGGATTTGTGCTCTTGCCTACTCTGATAGACATAGAGTTGTATTGGTGGGGACTGGTTGGTTATCTAAAATAGCCTATACTAAGAAAAGTAGCAAGAGATTCTAGAGTTACAGTTTTCAGACTTTTCAGGAGCATAATTATTACACTGGATTTAACCTTTTCATATGATACTAAGTTCTAGGGTGAGGAAGAATCCAAGCTTAATCCCTAAGAATGGGTAGAGTATTTGTCCTCACTAGTCAGAAATGAAATTCCACTACTAATCCTCAGTTCCAGGGTTAGTGAACAGCCACAGTCCACTGTTGTCACATACGACAAGATTTTTTGGGTCTCGTCCAGTTTAAAAAAAATCTACAATATTAATTTTTCTCCTCCTAACCCCAATGCCACACTTGTTTCTCCAAGTAAATTTTGTCACTCATTCACAGGGGAAACATTTATTTATTCATTTATTTATTTATTCATTTATTTGCTTTTTGTTTATTTTCATTCATTCATTTACTTAATTGTATTTGTTTATGTTTCTATTTTTTTTTTTTTTTACAATATTACTGCCATGTAGATATGGTAGATTTCAGAGCATGGATCTGCTGGCAAATGTCAAATAACTGGCTCTGAAGGGGGGGAAAGATAAAATACACTTTTTTTAAAAAACAGTATTTTATTTTCCCCAGTTATATGTAAAAACAATTTTAACATTCATTTTTAAAACTTAACACAATGTACTTTTAAGTTTAATCTTCATAATTGACATTTTCTCTAAGTCTAGATTGTCAACAAAGCTATAAATAAAGGCTCGATTTGTAGTGTTTGCCAATTTCCAAAGTGTAAATGTTCACAATGAAAAATTAACAAATTGCTCACTGGCTTGCTTAAGCTGGCTCCATCACACCCCTATATCAGATCCCTAAAAACCCCTAACTCGTACAGATGAAGAAACAAAAGTCCAGATAAATTAAATCCTTAAGCCAAAGTTAAGTTACCCAAGTCTTACTCAAGTTCTTCCTCTAAACATTACTACTATAGAAAACAAGGGATTGTGTGCCCAAGTCTTCTCTTCTACAGACTAAATGTCCCAGTTTACTCCAACTAATTCATAGTTTATTAGATTAAATCTATTTCATTTCCCAATCTTACTTGTTTCTATACTATTTATATAATGCAAATGAGTTTTTTGCCTCAAAATTCAATTAAATTTTGTTCCTGTACAGCAGAATCCACCCAAATAAATGACTATGGAAAATAATGCAAATTTCTCAAGCATTTGTTGTAATTTAACATCCCAGGGGAAATTGTTATTTCCCTGATTAAAATCACAAAGTCCTAGACCTAGAACATGAAGGGACCTCAGAAGTAATCTAGATGAGTTCCTACGCACAGGATTCTCTTCTGAAAAAATCCCCAACTAGTGGTCCTGACCTCAGCCTGATGACCTCCAGTAATGGAAAATTCACTGTACTCTTAATTAATCAATAACAATCATTTATTAAGCATCTATTCTGTGTCAGGCATGTTGCCAGACATGGGACAGTTAATCCACTCCATTCATTTATAGCTATAATTATTAGGAAGTTTCTCCATATACAAAGTCTTTCCCCATAGAGAGGTAGTGTGCATAGTGGATGGAGTCATGGACAGGAAGCCAGGAAGAATTTAGTTCAAATCCCATGTCAGATACCTTACCTGCTATATGAATAAACTCATCTGTAAAATTAGGAAATTGAATTATTGATTTCTAGAACTCTTCTAGCTTTCAATCTATGATTCTATTGGCTGAAATTTGCTTCCATCTACTTCCACCCTCTGGCCCTACTTCTGCCTTCCATAGCAAAGTAGAATAAATCTAATCTCTTTTCCATGTGACAGTCCTCCAAATATCTAAAGACACAAGACACATTCAACCTAATTCTTATTTTCTTCAAGGAAAACGTTCATTTCTTTCAAGTGATCCTCAAATAGCATGTTTTTGAAGTCTCTCACCATTCTGGTCATCTGCCTTTAATACAAAGGAAGTCTTTGAAATTAAGCAACTTACTTCAGTAGTATATACTTTCTCCCTTACTATGTAAAGATGAAAAAATATTAAAACTAATGTATATAAGGATGTCTAAAAGTAACCAATATGTAAGCTGCTATTATTTCTATATATTATATATATATCTATATATTATATATTATAAATTATAATAAAATATATAGGATAGCAATCCTACAATTAAAATAATTTATAATGCTTATAATATTGTGGCTTACTTACAGGATACTCCTTGAACTAGAGCATTCTACCTCTAAATGCAACATCAATATCCTTGCTGTAATAATTTATAATACTCCAACCCATCAACAAATATCCTTTATTCCCTCATGCTATCCCACTGTTACTTTGTTCAGTTCATCTCTATCTTCCTGACTTCTCCTTGATGTTATCTATTTACCTGATATTCTCTATCGCTTCTTCCAAGAGTTATTGATAATTTATCTCTTTCATGTATAGCATGTGCTTTGGAGGGTCTTTCAAAATCCCCATTTGTACTGTCAGGCTGGCTTCCCAGAAAGCAACTACTACTTGTTCCCTTCCAGGTTCTACAAGTAACTAAGAAGAATCCATACTTTTCTAATTGTATAACTGATGAACCCCCATCTGTTATATTTCCCCAATTACAAGTTAATATATCTCAAGGGTTGAAGGGAATACTTGTACCTCTGGTATGACACCAGAGCTGCCAGGGCCTTTTCAGGACTGTTTTCCACCTTTGATGTCTACCTGATTTACCCAGTTCTCACCTGTGGTTCCAAGAAACTGTGACATATACAGTGACCATACCCCAGGAAACCATTTTAGCACATGGGCTACACCAGGTTGAGGGTAACTGAGGGATCCCAAACCCATCAGAGTTAGGGAGGTGTCTACCCAAAGCTTGTGAAGACTTGCTTCAGCAGAATGAAGAACATGTTCCAAAGATCAAGAAGGAGGCTAAGGTAGGTGCTGTGGAGTGCTTAGAGCTTGGTTGGACACAGAAGAAGCCAGTCAACCACTGAGCCATCAGTCATTGTCTTGACTTTTATCATGCCACTGGACTCTGATGACTCTGGAAGAGAGAGTAAGGCTAACAACTTTAAGAACTCTGCTTGCCTTAAACCTAACTTATGCTCAAGACAAAACATATCACCCATACCATTTTACCACTTTTACCTTTAATATGGACTATTTGTGCCCAACCTGTGGTAGAGACTTTTAAACTCATACGAGTATGATCAGCCATTATCTCTTCAAATTCTAAAAGTTATGATTCTTACATACACTAGATTAGATAGTATCATCATGCCAGAGTCTTGGAAAAAGAACTCACATTGACATGATGCTTTGTTTACTAACATATTAAAGCAGAAACTGGTTCCTTGCTCCTGTTTTCTAATATTTGGACTACCGATTCGGTGTTACACATCTTACCAAGAAGGCAACTTCACAATGTCTGAAAAATATCAACTGTCAAATTGACTACCTATTTATATTCTAAGTGATCTCAGATGGAATTTTTCTAAACTACCTTGCTCTCCTGGAGAAACTTCTCCCTGATATCCCATTTGCTTGTTTGGGGCAAGCCTGCCTAGACCACTATCTCAAAATAGGAACCCTAGGAATCTTCCACTCCATTGCTAACTATTTTCTTCCTCCTTATTAGCCATTTTTCCCTTTATATGTTGTTTTATTTCATTAGAATGTCAGCTTCTTGAGCCCAGAGACTGTTATGTTTGCTTCTATTTGCATCCTCAGTGCTTAGTACCTTTATCTATTTAAATACTATCACTCCTCAATATCTCTGTGCTGCTTGGGCTCAATCACTGACCAACAAAAATTCCTGACTTACTCTAATGACTATCTAATATAATGTAACCTTATTAGGGATAGAATAAGTCTCCAGATAAACCTGAATTCACTTGAGCATCCATACTCAGTGCTGATTTTTTAAGTATAGTTTCATTAAAGATATTGGACAAAATTGTACTTATCACGTAGACAGAACAAAGTGAAAAGAAGCAGATTTAGTATAGTCGATAGAGACCTTGGAACTACAGGGGCCTAGATTCATGTCCTGCTTCTGATACTTAATGACCATGTATCCCTAATATGGTTCCCCTCCCCTTTTTAAGAAATATTTAGAAAATATTTCAAAATTATCCTTGTCTGAAACTTTTGAACTAATCTGAAGGGGAAAAAAATTATCTATCTGATTATCAATTCCAAAAGAATATTTTGTCTCCTGTCTCTGATCAGCCCAGGAAGTACTCTTCCCCAAAGCAATTAGGGTGACAACAAGAAAAAGATAAGGAACCCTTAATTAATCCACCTAAGAGCAGGAACATATTTCCCTGTGCCCTTAAGGGATTAAGGTAATGATCCAACTAAGAGAAGAAGAAGCCTCTTTGATTACTTCACTTAATGGAAATATATTTTCAGTCCACCTTTGACCAGCTGGAAAGGCGAATCTTTTAAGGGAGTAGTCAAAAAAAGATTGAATGGTTTTAGGAAAATGATTCTCCAAGGGTGTGCCAAAAAGTAAGTGATTATTGTTCTGTAAGGTAAAGTGGAAATGTTAACTACTTTACCCTGACTACCATTTCTATGTTTTATCTCATCGTGGAATTTTGCCGATTGTCACAGAATGTTATAACTCTTAAGTCTAAAAATGGCCAGAGTAGAATGGAGTAGAAAGATGTCCTTGGGCATGAGGGGATTCTGTCAGTTCAGACATATCTCTTGCTAAAAAAGAAAATGCTTAGATTTAGAATAATCATAAATTAATAGAAATTCTTTCTAGGAGACTTATACCTAGAATACAGAATATAGGATTTTCTTCTACACTGGGTTAAATGACTTAATTTCCCAATACTTGAGGCAAATAGTATCAAACTAAAATAGCAATAGAGCTACTAAGCCATACATAAGGGTTCATGCAAGCAGCATATTGATGTAGAAAACTACAAACTAACATTATCTATGTTCTATTGTATTTTTATCTTGTTATGTATTTCCCAATCAAAATTGAATCTGATTTAGCCTGCACTAGAGAACATTGATGGTGGTTGGTCTGATGAGCCATGTGTTTGAAACCCCTGTTCTGGGATGTTCTCTAAAACTTTAAACTGCAGAGATAGTAGCAACTCACTTTGGTAAAGAGAGTCTCCCAATCTGATAGTTCCCCATATCAATGAAACAATCAGTCCAGTCCCTCTGCCCCTATCCATCATGCAATGCTTAAAGACAAGGAAGATGGTTTTCTCAATATTCAAAAATAACCAGTCCAAAAAAGTCATTTGAGATCCTGAGAAACTTCACAAGACATTCAAACCCACTGATTAACTCCCAGTCTATGGATCTGCTTGATGACAGATCCTCTTAGAAGACCATTCTTGTACAAAACCTCCTCTGCCATTTTAAAGCTCTGTTTGTTTCCTGCACAGTATTTTAATAAGTTGTAGCTACAGGAAACCTCCCAGTATCCTGCGGTTCAGCAGTTCTGCACCTGTCACTACTTCTGTCTCACTCAATTTGTAAACCTCCCTTGTTCAAAACCACAATCAGGGTGACTAAGTCATACCTTCAAATACACTAATGAGAAATAGTTTATTCTTATTCTTTTTGTGTTCTAATTAAACACAAGATAACAATGTGATTCCATCCATCTGTGATTTTCCAAAATCACTGTGATTGGGTGCAATTGCTATTTCCTTTATGTATCCAGAGCCATTAATATGACACTGGACAGTCTGTTCCTATCCTGCTGCTCTCCCAGACTCTTTAGAAGAAGAACTCAGACTGTTTATTTAACTCTTCTCTAGAACTGAGAATCCTATAATATCAGTCAAAACCCAGTGTTGAAATATTGTTTATATGTAAGTATTAAAACCCATGTAAGTGGTGATTTTTAAAATTCAGTATATTACACAAAGGAACAATTTTCCATTTTACCAAATCTTTAAAAAAAATATCAACTTGATGCCAGCTATTAACTTTGTCATCTCTCACAAATGATAATCACCAATAATTATGGCTTGAATTGAGTCCTTTAATTCATGATTCCCTTTGTTTAAGCATACATCCCAAAGAGGTAAAATACAGAAAGAAAGGCTACATGTATAGGAAAATATTCATAGGGACACTTTCTATAATAGCAAAGAACTGGAAATACAGAAGATGACTATAAATTGAGAATGACTAAAGAAATTGTAGTACATGAACATAATGAGATGTTACTACACCATAAGAAACAATGAATACGATAAATTCAGAAAAGCATGAAGAAACTAATATGGCGTAATGCAAAGTGAAGTGGGCAGACCCAGGAAAATAATAACCACAAATACAACATTGTAAATGGGGGAAAAGAAAAGGAACTGAACATTATAATTTAAATACTCAAGCTAGGCCCTAGAGGAAAGCTGAGAAAATTCATGTCACCTTGCCTTTTTCCAGAGGTGAGTTGTGAATATAGAATGTCACATGGATTTTCAGAATTAATATGTCAGTTGGTTTTCCTTAACTGCTTTTTTCTCTTTATCTTTTAGTCTTTGTTACAAGAGGTGGCTTGGTATATAGAAGAAAGAGATACTCAAAAATGAGGGAAATATAAGTATAAAAACCACCAATTAAAATATGAATTATATATTCCTATTATATATAGGATATATATAGAATCATAGACTAGGAACTAGAAAGGGCCTTAGAAGTCATCCATGATGAATTTCCTTCTCATCTTCTAGATAACACAACTAAGAATCAGAAAAGTGATGTGATTTCCCTAAGATCACATTGGGATTTGAACCAAAGTCTTTGAACTCCAAATCTAGCATTCTTTCTACTACGAATGGATGAGGTCACCAATCCCTGGGGTTTTCCTGCTGTCCACTAATGCCTAGACTGCTGGGCTTATTTTGGAAGAAAAAAATGATGGCCATTTCTTTTAGTAATATATGCATTCCCTGATTGGTACTTAATAAATTTTCTCTGCTAATGCTAAATGGTGAGACAACAATTCATACTTTTCTCAACCTTTTACAGAATCAATTGGAATTAAACTTGGGCTCATTTTCTTTGGTTTACCAAATAAGAACACATAACCATTTGAAACATACACTGCAGCACAATGCCTTAAACCTGGTATGCCCTCAATAGCTATTTGCTGAATGAATGAATGAATGAACAAATTACTGAATGAATGAAAAATTGAATAAATAGACATATCCACATGCTGTCATACGGTTTTCATGTTATAACTGGAAACCATTTTCTCACTGTTCCTCAGAATATCACTGCCACATTGACCATTATTAGCTGATAATGGACAGATGGACAGAAGATACATGGCACAAAGCAACTAAGTGATTGGGATATTGGTGTGGGATGAAATGGTATAACGGAAATGACACTGGATTCAAGATTTAAGCAAAAAGTCAGAAGACAGATTCAGACCCTGATTCTATTACTTACTATATGTGTGATATTTAGGAAGACATTTAATCTCTCTAGACTTCATTTTTTTAATCTATAAAGTGAATGGGGTTGGACAAGATGGCACAAGGTCCCTTTCACCTTTAGATTTATTACCTTATGATCCCTCTTGCTCTAGTTTATTCATCTATATAGTAGACTCTATAATTTCCCAAGTCCCATCTCATACTAAATTCTATCATCCTGCAAATCTATAAGGTATGTAAATGGTCATAACAGAAAAATTGGGCCTTAAATAAGAAATCTGATACTAAATGGAAAGTGTGAAAATAATTCTCAACTGGTTGGTCAAATAGGATAATGTATATAAAGCTTTTTGTAATATTTAAAGCACTATATGAATATGAGAAATTATGACTATTATTAATTATTGATGCTAGGTGGCACATACCTTTCCTGATGGACAATGATCTTTAATTCCATGAAGAACTGGTGATAGGAAAGCTATACCAATAGAAGACACCTATTAATCCTTATTAGGGGAGTCCTAGCCAGGTAGACTCAATTTATGGACTAATGATCCCAGAATCTCAAAAGGACATAGGACCTTTGTACTTCTGTGACTGAGGGCCAGAGTCTGCTCCCTCCAAGGAACAAAATAGTTTAAGGCTATCCCTTCAGTATCCCTCAGCCTGAGCAAGCCCTCATGTCTTCCTGCCACCCTGGAGAAGCATAAGGCATTCTATCCCTGGTGTCTTAGTTATCACATAGCCTAAGCTTAAATGAGCAGTATTAAGCAGCTAAAGATGAGGCATAGGTTGGCTAGAATTAACTTATATTACTTCATTGCTGTTATAAATTATAATGGTACATCCAGGCCCTACAAAAGTTAAGTAGTATCATAAAGAATGGACCTGGGTAGACAAATTCCTCCATAGGAAAAGAGGAATCAAGCTGCCTCCTTTGTATGGTAAACACCTAGAGGCAGCAGTCAGGTGGAGTGTGCCTCTGAAGCAGTAGAGTCAATTTCCTTGCACAATTTGCTACAGGACAAACTCTTTCAGGGTTTCTAAGTAGAAATCTTTTTTTTTCCCACACACTTTAGTTCCTGGAGAATCTATGCATCAGGCATAAAAAGAAATTGGATGCCTGCCTTGGATTTGACTGGATCTCCCGGGTTTTTTGCCATCATCTCAGACGATGTCCCTAGGATAGCTTTCCACCTTTGAAGATATTACTGCCAATTCAATTGACTTGAATTTTCCAAAATCTTCCTGTAGGTTTGTAGAATTGTAGAGTTAGGACTTGAAGTGACTTCTGAGGTTATTGAGTTTAACCCCATCATTTTACAATGAGAAACTAAGACTCAGAGTGGTTGTAGCAGAGTTGGGATCCAAATCCAAGCCTTCTCATTACAAATTTACAAGTTACAAAATTACAAATGTTACCATTTACAATTTATAAAATTTACAATGTACAAAATTACAAATTCAATGCTCTGCCTGGCATATATTTTTATCATCACCATGCCTGGCACATGATAGGCCCTTAATAAATATTTGATTCGGTTTGATTTGAATGCCCTTTGCCACAGAATGCTCTTTAGGACTGAGATGGTGCTTGTTTTTCCTCTTTCAGGAATTAGAACAAAGCTCTCCCCACATAACCTAGTGGTAACTCAGGGACAAATCATACAAGAAGTACTTAGGGAAGGTCCCCTAATTTTTTATCCTAGTCATATTCTGACCACACTCTGCTATTAGCTCATAATGAAGTCAAATACCCATACAGTCTCCCTGTTCTTTCTATAAACATGGTATTTTATCTCAATTTTCTCTCTAACCAATCAATCAACAAGTGTTTATTAAACACTTATAATGTTCCAAGCACTGTGTTAGATCCTGGGGATACAAATTAAGTGTCTATTATAAAGTGAGTTAGATTCTGGAGTTGTAAGGACAAAAAAAAGTAATCTCTGCTATCAAGGAATTCTAATAATGGAGAGAAAAGCATATAAAAATAGATATAACAAATATTAAGTTAATTAAGTTAACATGTGTGTGGGGGGGGCGGTATGTGGGTGTATGTGTAAAATAGTTAAATACAAAGGTCTTTCCTATCATAGGTCACCATCACAAATCCCTCTCTGGGTTGGTACCATCTCTACCTTCCTTAAAAGAAAAAAAAATTTAAAGATAGGAATGAAGTGACTAGAGCAGTCAGCCAATCAAGATGATTTGTAGGCTGGCCGTTGCTGTGACTATGAACTGTAATGAAGGGATTCTGCCTCCTAGCAGGGAATTAGCTGGTACCTGAACTACTAAATAAAACAAAACAGGAAGTGTGGTTTGTTTAGTTTGATTGTTTCTCACATAAGACTATTTGAACATCCGTCTATTCAAATAACTGTCCCTGCCAAGCCAACATAACCAAATAAACAGATTTAGGAGTTACAAAAGCACTCATGGGTATTCCAACACAAGCTGAATAGATGAGAATTACCCTTCTATGATTTTCTGTCCTGGTTTTCCAGTCCCCTCTGCTCACCATAAACTATCCTTTCTCTTAACTCACATGGATGTTCCCAGACCTCCAACTTCTTTCTCTCTCCGTTGAAGGTCCCATGTTGGCCCCTCTTCCTTATACTGTTTATAATTTTCTCTTCCTTATCAGAAAGAGTCAAAAAGCCCTTATTTTGTGCTAAATATCCAGGCTACAGGAATTTTTAGTGACTGTCCACCAAGCCTAGAATATTCTTCCTCATCATCTACACCTCTTGGCCTCCCTAATCTCTTTCAACTCCCAGCTAAAATCCAATATTCTATGAGAAGTCTTTCCTGATCCTTTTAATGCTAGTGCCTTCCCTCTCTTAATAATCTCCAGTTGATCTTGTATGTCTTGTTTGGACATAATTGTTTGCATAGTCTCTCTCCCCTTAGACTATGAGCTCCTTGAGGGAAGGGACTATCTTTATCCTTTCTTTGTACTGCTGGTCATTACCTCAGCTCCTAATGCATAGTAATCACTTAATGAATGCATATTCACTGATATTATGTGCCAGACACTTTGCTAAGCACTGAGGCTACAAAGAAAAGCTTATATTCTAATGCTGGAAATGATATATAGATAACAATATACACACAAAATTCATACATACATACATACATTATAAGTAGAAGGTAGTCGTAGAGGAAAGGGAATGAGGGCTCAGTTGGCAATAGGATGGGCCAGAGTAGGGAAAGATCAAATCCAAACACTTAAGTGGAAGCTAATGGATATGGCAGCAAAACCAGAAATCAGGTTTTCTAGGTAGTGGTATACAAGTATTTAAGTCTGAAAACATCAAGAATCAAAAAATTGGTCCAAAGGAAAAAAGAGCAGATAGATGCAATACTATTAGCAAAAGACTCCAAAAGGACTCTAAGATCCCAGTGGGGAAAGAATAAGAAAAAAAGTTGTTTGGTTATGTCCTGGTAAAAGTAAGATAAATGATTATAAGACTATAGCTTTAGAGCTAAAATTGGCTGCGGAAACCACCCTGTCCAAACTCCACATTTTACATATGAGGAACTGATGCTCAGAGAGCTGAAGTGATTTGCCCAGGGTCACAGGGTCAAAGAACAGACTTAAATCCAAGTTTTCATGATTGGAGGCCAGTTCTATATTCACTAGAGTATTACAGGTGCAAAGGGGTGTATGGGATGTTCAAGAAGCACTAATAACTCTGGTGTGAGAGATGCTGAACCCTTTGCAGGGCTGCTCATCCACTTTGGTATCCCCCTGCCACCTGGCTTTTGCCCACAAATTCAAGAAGCTGCAGTATCTGCAGCAGCCACATCCTGGTAAAACTGTCTCAGCAGAAAGATAGATTAAGGGTAACTGATGCGTCTCAAATCCATTGATGAATTGGGGGGATGTCTGCCCCAACTATGTGAAGACTTCTCTGGAGGAATGGACAGATGTGCACAATTTGTTCCACAGGCCATGAAGACACTATGGAGCATACAGAGCTTAGCTAGACATCAAAGACACAAAGGTCATCCATTGCCTCCGAGGCCATTGCCAGTCACTCTGACTTTTGTCTTGCCACTGAGTTCTAATGATTCTAGAAAACAGAGTAAGGCTCATGGTTTCATGCAACTCTTCCTCACTTAAATTCAAATTTATACTCAAGTCAAAAGTCATCATCTATACCATTTTACTATGGTATTATTTTATTTTACTATTCAGTAATTTTATAGTTTTATCATTTTGTTATTTTACTATTCAACTATTTCATTATTTATTATTTGATTATATCACTATTTTGTGATCTTACTATTTTACCATCTTACTATTTTACCTACCTCAAACTGGGAGCTGTAGTCACACAGAGGCAGACTTAGGCTATCAGGTCATCTTACCACTGGACTGAAGCAGCTGTGGGATCCATCAGCCCACGGGGTGTCTGAGCAGCCTTCTTAAGGACCACACTATTCACCTCCTGGTGCGAGAAAGGGACTAGAAAAGGTGCCCTAAAAATTGTCTGCTTCATCTAACCCTGGCCTGCTTACCGTATCAGGTAGGGATCACACCCTGTAGTCAAAACATGAAAACATGTACAAAAACTTTTGCAAAGATGATTCCATTCACCATTGGTACGTGGAACGTGTTCATACTTATGGATAACAAGAAATTCAGTAAACATGAAAGACGAACTATTCTTGTACTGAGGGAACTTAGTAGGTAACATTCAAATAGCAGCTCTGAGTGAAGCAGATCTACAAAATGAAGGCCAGTTTACCAAAGTCGAAGCTGGATATATGATTTTCTAGAGTAGCCTCAGTAATGGGGGAATGCCATGAAACTGGCATAGACTTGCAATCAAATATAGTCAACAAGCTTGTATGCCTCCCAAAATGAGTGAACTACAGACTTATGACAATGTGATTGACACTTACAGGAAAGCACCATACCACCATCATCAGTATATAACTCCCAACTTGACAAAATTTGATGAGGTCAAAGAAAACTTCTATGAAGACCTAGAGACCCTCATCATCAATGTACTGAAAGAGGACAAGCTAGGTAGAACTGGGTGAATTCAATACCAGGTTAAGTTCAGACTATCAGACACTGAAGGGAATCCTTGGGAAGAATGGAGCTGGAAACAGCAATATCAGTGGTCCCTTACAAAGACTTCTGTCCCATGACCTCCTCACCAACATTGTTTTTCATTTATGTAAATGCAACAAAACTTCAGGGATTCATGCTCACAACAAAGACTGGCACTTAACAGAGTATGTGATTATGAGGAGAAAACATAGACAGAATGTGAAAACTGAGGAAGGTGATGTAGCACAAAGGACTGAACTGATCGTAAACTTGTCCTCTCTAAGCTAAACATTTACACTCAACAAAAGTAGTTGTCCCAAGGCATGACAGCTATCAGAAAACTCAGTGTCAACAGATTAGAGCACTTCTCCAAAGTGAACAGTTTGTTATTGAGTTGGAGAGAAAGCTGAGCCAACATTCTTGGTAGCAGTGGAGCAAAAATGGAGTGGGGAGTTTTCAGAGATTCAGTGTATAGCATCACATTTATTCATCTGGGCCATAATACTCACACACATCAGGATTAGTTTGATAAAAATGATGAGGAAATTCAAAAACTACTAAATAAAAAATGAGAAGTCTACTGGGTCAACAAGCAGGATAGTTCATCTGTCTCTTAAAAAGCAGCATTTAATTTCATCAAAAATAAAGTGCAAGCAAAGGTTAGAGAGATGCAGGATTCTTGGCTCAGTAAGAAGGCAGATGAAATTCATTTTTGCATTGCTAGTAACAATCCAAAATGTGTTTTTATGATGCCCTGAAGGCTATTTTCAGGTCAAAGACCTTTGGTTAACTACGCAACTACTCAGCACTAATGGAGCCACACTGATCAGTGATAATGACAGAATTCTGGAGAGATGTTCTCAACAGACTGTCATCTCCCAATGCTAAAGTCATTGATCATTTACCTCAGGTTGAAGTCAATCTCTCTCTACCTGAACTTCTAACTAAAGAAGAGGCTTTAAATGCCACTAGGCTCCTCTTGTGTGGTTCAAAGCACCTGGTACTGATTCCATTCTAGCAGAAGATCCACTGCTCCTATGAAAGCTAATGGAATTCTTCTACTTGATATCACAAGAGTAGTTTATTCCTCAGGAGATCAAGGATACCTCTATTGTCCATCTAAAGAAAAAGGAAATAGTTGTCCTGGGGGGTGAGGGTAGTATCTCTCTCTTAGTCATTGCCTGCAAGATTCTTGCCAGAGTCCCCCTTGATCAGCTGATCCTTCACCTGGAATATGGTCATCTATCAGATTGCCAGTGTTGCTTCAGAAAGCAAGTCAAGGGAAGATGGTGGACTAGAAAAATTCACATATGCTAACTCCTAACCCACAGCCCATAAAATACCTGTAAAGAAGAACTCCCAACAAATTCTGGAGCAGCGCAAGACACAACAATGGCGTGGAGGAGTTTTCTGTTCCAGAGAGCCCTGAAAAACCCACACCAAAGATCCAGTGTATGATGGAGAAGAGCCCAGCCCTGCCTTGGCCACATGGCACTGAGAGGACCAGATCCCAGCAGGCTTCAGGGACAGAATCTCCAGCAGCCACGCAGGTCCATCCACCCACATACACCAAAGGTTAGTGAGAGAGCCTGTTTGGCTGGCCGAGAGGGGAATGGGGTGTCCCCATAACTCAGGCCCCCTCGGGAGGCAGCAGCAGAGGCAGCAGCAGACAGGGGCTCCCAAAGCAGGCAGGAGCCTAGATCCATTGTTGACGGTCTCTGTATAAACCCCCTGAGGGAACTGAGCCCTGTGAGGCAGCCCTGCTCCCACCCGAGCAGCTGAACTTAATCTCACACTGAATAGCAGCCCTGCCCCCCACTGAAAGCCCTGAGGCTGCGAAGCAGCATTTGAATCTCAGACCCCAAGCACTAGCTGGGCAGATCTGGAGGCCAGGTGGGTGTGGAGAGGAATCTCAGAAGTCAAGTAACTGGCTGGGAAAATGCCCAGAAAAGGGAAAAAATATAAGACCATAGAAGGTTACTTTCTTGGTGAACAGATATCTCCTCCCTTCTTTTCTGAGGAGGAAGAACAATGCTTACCATCAGGGAAAGACATAGAAGTCAAGACTTCTGTATCCAAAAATCCAAAATAAATATTCAGTGGGCTCAGGCCATGGAAGGGCTCAAAAAGGATTTTGAAAATCAAATGAGAGAGGTGGAGGAAGGGTCAAGGGAACAGTAGACATGGTGTTTGCCATCTGACAACTGAGAGACAAGTGCCAGGAGCAGAACAGAGGTCTCTATACCATGTTCATCAATATAACCAAGGCATTTGATGCTGTCAATCATGAGGGCTTGTGTAAGATCATGGGAAAATTTGGTTGCCCAGAGTAATTCATCAGTATCAAACACCAGTTTCACGATGGCATGCTTGAACAAGCTCTGGATAATGAACAAAGTCCTCAGTGGAGTGAAGCACAGCTGTGTTCCTGCCCTCATGCGTTTTAGTGTGTTGTTTTCAGCCATGTTGTCAGACACCTTCAATGAGGATGAAAGAGGCATCAAAGTTAACTATTACACTGATGGTAAATTATTTAACTTCAAAAGGCTTCAATCTAAGACTAAAGTGGATGGAGAATTGGTGCATCACTTTTTGTTTGCAGATGATTGTGCACTCAATTCAGACTCTGAAGTATGGATTGGCTTTTTGCCACTTGTGTTAATTTTGGCCTAACAACACCAAGAAAGCAGTCAGCACCGTAATATTCATACGCAAGGCAACAAACGGAGAAATTTTGAATGCTCTGGAAAGTTTACTTACCTTGACAGTATACTTTTTTAGGTATGTGCATATAGATGATGTAGCAGATGCATGCCAGATTTCCAGAGCTAGCTCAGCATTTGGGAGGTTCTGAAAGAATGTGGGGGAGAGTAGAGGTAATAGACTGCCTACCAAACTGAAGGTCTACAAAGCCACTGTGCTGACTTTTGCTTTGTTGTCATTGTTGTATACCTGCAAAACTGAACAGTCTACCATTGCCATGCCAGCAACCTGAACCACTTCCATTTCTATCTGGATTATTTTAGGAAGATTCTGAGAATTATATGGCAAGGTAAGGTACTCAACACTGAGGTCCTTTCTTAAGCTGAACTACCACACATTCAAATTCTACTGCAGAAAGCACAATTCCAAGTGGATTACCATGTTGTTTGAATCCTAAATATGCATTTGCTAAATGACTACTTTTCAGAGAACTCAGAAAAGGTAGATGCTCATGTGATGATCAGAAGAAATGACACAAGGACATTCTCAAGGTCTCTCTGAAGAACCTTGGTATCAATGATGAGACATGGAAGACACTGGCACAGGAATGTCCAACATGGCATGACCACATCAAAAAAAGAAGCTGTGCTCTATGTTGTAGCTCAAAAAATGTGAGATGCACAGATTTAAAGACATCCACCTTCCAAATGGTCATAAGGACTATTTGTGCTTGACCTGGGGTAGAGCCTTCCAAACTTCTATTGGTATGATCAGCCAGACACACTGTTCATTGATCCTGACATTGTGATATCATTTTGGACCTCTTTGAGTGTGAAGTACATTGACCCTGACATTGTGATGTCATTTTGGACCTCTTTGAGTGTGAAGTACAAACAACAGCAGATGCAAAGATATTGCAGCAAAGGTCCAGACTTGTATTTGGCAAGAAGATATGTGGCCTAGTCTCATGGAAACAGATTCCTGGGCAGAATATTTGGTCACTCAGAGATTGGTATACCAAGCTGAAGAACTAGCTTCCAAATCCTCATTCAAATTGCCATATGTACACTTATTGAACCAAAAAAATTGTGTGTGTGTGTGCTGTGTGTATGAGGGTCAGTATGGGTATGTGTGTGGTTATGGAGAGAGAGAGAGAGAGAGGTGATAAATATGCACACGTACACAGTTTGTCCCTTTGGTTTGTAACTGACTGAATTAGACTTTGTAGTGGTGTTTTTTTTCCTATCAAATTTACAGATTTTTCAAAGCTATAAAATCATAAGCTCTTTGAGTCAGAGCTAGATGAGACCTCAGAAGTTAACTATTCACTCAAACCCCTAACTGAACAGAAATCTTCTACAATATTCCTTAGAAAAAGTTATCATCTAATTTTCACCTTAAGAACCACAGTTAAATGGAATCCACTACTTCGCACGATATCACATTTTACTTTGGGACAGTTTTAATGATTAGAAAAGTTTTCCTTTAGATTGAACCAAAATCTTCTTGTTTTGTTTCTACTGTGTTGTGGGACCACACTGAGTAAGTCTAATCCCTCTTCCACATGATGGCCTTTCAAAAAGAATCAGAGAATTTGGGAGTGAGATGGAGCCTCATTGACCATTCAGTCAAATCTATATCCTAAAAGAGGTTCGTTATAACATACCCAATAAGTGGTCATCTAGTCACTGCTTGATGACCTCCAGTGAGGAAAAAAATACCTCCTCTCAAGGCACTTTTCAATAGATCTGTCAAGAATTTTATTGTGGCCCCAATCCTCATACTTCTTTAAAATGTCTTTGAAACTTCAGTCCATTCATTGCTCTTAGTTCTGCCCTCAGAGGCTAATCATAACAAGTTTAATCCACTTATACAAGATAGTCTTTCACATACTTGGAGACATTTTTATTTACCCCTGATTCTTCTCCTCTCCAGGCTAACTAATCATGTCAATTTTCTTCAACCAATCTTCACATGACATTGACTCAAGGACTTCACCATGCTAGTCATCCACCACTAGAGACTCTTGAATTTATCAATGTTATTTTCAAACTGTGGCAGTTCAGTTCCAGATTGAACATAATATTCTAGATGTGGTCTGAGTAGAGCATAGTATAGAGAGACTAGTGCCTCTTTGTTCCTTGAAGATAATACACTCTTGATGCAGCTCAAAATTACATTATCTTTTTTTTGGCTGACATATCACATTGCTGAATTATATTGAGTTTGTTTGAAATATATTAAAACCTTTAGAATATTTTTAGGCAAACTTTTGTATAACCATGCCTTCTGCATTCTATACTTGTGAAGTTATATTTCTTTACCCAAAATATGTGTCCGTATTGAATTTCTTATTAGATTTCTTATTAGATTCTTATTAGATTAGATTAAATCCAAAGGTGAGAAAACCAAGATGTGTAGACTAAATCTAGCCCACCACTTGCTTTTGTACAGCCTATGAGCTAAAAATGTCATATATACATATATATATGTATGTGTATATATATATATATATATATATATATACACATACATATATAAGTAAAGGTTTGTTGTATTGTTTTAATATAAAAGCCACTTTATATAGTTGGAGGGCTGTACAAAAACAAGCACATGGAGCAGCTTAGATCTGGCCCTCAGATCATGGTTTGCTGATCCTTGCCCTAACTGGTGAAGATCTTTTTGGATCCTGATTCTGTCCTGCATGGTGTTAACTATTCTTCATAGCTTTGAGGCATACAAAAAATAAATGAGCCTGCAGAAACTTTATCAACATCAGTGAAAAGAACATTAAACAACACAGATCTCTAGGACCCTTGACTGCAGACCCCCTACCATATTGACAATGGAGCATCAGTATCCTTTGAGTCTAGCCATTTAACTGCTTCAAAATCTATTACATATACATGTATATGTATGTATGTATGTATGTATAGAGAGATACACACAATCAATATATTATAAATGTCATATTATAATGTAATTCACATCTCCCTATATTCTTCATGAGAAGAGTATAAGATACTTTATTAAATGTTTTGCTAAAATATAGGTAAACTAGTTCTATAGCATTCCTTTCATGTACTAATTCGGAACATTGTCTAAAATAAAAACAAAGTTATGTGACATGACTTGTTCATGATCCGGCCATGATAAGCCATGTCAATTCTTCATAATTATCACTTCCCTTTCTAGATGTCTACTAGTCTTAAAGATCTGTTCTAGAATTTTTCCAGGAATTTGAGTCAAGCCCACTGGCTATCACTTGCAGACTTAGTTCTTTTTGCTTTTTCATTAGTTTTATCCTTCTCGAACCTTATTGTAACTCATCTATTTTCCAAAGTTTTTCAAATATGATAGTGGCTCAGCTCTTATAACTGGAACACCCACATGAAGGCAGGAATTGTATTTCTCCTAATTCTTCTCTTCTCTGGACTAAATATTCCTGGTTCATCTAATTAAGAATCATATGACTTGGAATCATGACTCTGATCATCCTCCTTCAGATGTCCTTGCAGGAGTAATGAAAAGAATGTCTCATGCTAGGCATGTATTCCAAGAAAGTCCAAGAAAGAAAGGCTCTATATGTACCAAAATGTTCCTAACAGTACTCTCTGTGAAAGCAAAAATCTCAAAATAAAATGGGTGTCCATTGACTAGGAAATGGCTGAACAAACCAGTATGTGAATATAAGGGAATATTGCTGTGCCAAAAAAAAAAAAATGAACATGAGGAATTCAGAACAATATTAGAAGATTTATGTGAACTGGGTCAGAATGAAGAAAGCAGAGCTAGGAGAACAATATGTACAATCACTATAAAAAAACATTAAAAATCACTTAAAAATAGATCTGGGAGAGAAGAGGGAGACAGATATGGGAAAAATACAATGACATAAAAACAAAAGATATCAATAAAATTAAAAAAAAAAGAAACTAAATTCCAAGTCACTGTAATGACCCAAGAAATCTTGCCCAAGAATAGAGATGATTTTTAAAAAACTTCTGTCTCTTCCTGAGCAATTAGGAGACTGGGTGTAGAACACTGCCTTACAACATCCATTGGCTGGGTTTGACTCTTTTCACATCCAGAAATAATTGTACAAACACTTGTATCAAATGTTTTGTTTATTTATTTGTTTTTAAAAGAAACAGCACTAGACATAGAAGAGGAAAGACCTGGATAACTTAAATCCTTCCTCATACTGGGCCACTGGTCTTCTCTAGATCCCATTTTCTTAACAAGCAAAAGTAGAATAACATACCAGTACCTACCCCACTGAGTTGTTCGAAGAGCCAAATGAGATATGTATATAAAATGCCTCTTTTATTCCTCCTACTCCCCAAAGAAGCTATTATCAAACTTTTCTTCCCTCCTCAGGTCTCCGCCAGCTCCCCTCTTCCTACTGTTTCAGCTGAAGATTAGGCTTCTTACTTTAATGAGAAAATTAAGGCCATTTATTGTGAGTTCCATAGTTTCCCCTTGTCTTCCTCTTAGGATCCCCACTCTCTTCATTGTTTCAATCTCTGATGATGTTGTAGACCTTTTCCTTGTCAAGGACAACCCCTCTACCTATGTCATTGATCCCGACTTCTACCATCTTCTCCAGCAGATGTCACCTCAATCATTTGCTCTCCCCTTCTCCTTTTCCTTCTCCCTATTTAGTGGTTCCTTCCCTACTGCCTTGAAATTGGCCAAACCTCCAGTATACTTAAAAAAAAAAAATCAAAACAACTTCGTTTGATCCTATCATCCCTTCAAGCTACTTGAACTCTTCTTTTCTCAGCTAAACTGCTGAAGTCATTGTTTCCACTTCTCCACTGTTCACTCCTTCTTAAAGCTTTGCAATATGGCTCCTGATCTGATCACTTAAATGAAACTACTCTCCAAAGGCACCAATTAACTCTGAATTACCTTATCTGATGGTCTTTTCTCAGTCTTTATCCTACATGACCTCTGCAGCATTTGACACTATTGTCTACCCTCTCTTCCTAGATACTCTTCCCACTAGGATTTTTCACCACTCTGCTCTTTAAGGTTCTCTTCCTATCATCAGATTGCTCCTTCTTATCATGCCCTCTAATTATGGATGCATCCCAAAAGTTTATTCTAGAATCTAGAGCATATTCTCTATACTTTCTTGGTGACCTCATCAGCTTTTATCAGTTTAATTACCATTTCAATAACTCACAGATTTATGTATCCAGCCTTAGTCTCTCTTTGGCTCCTGTTCCAAATTACCATTTGTCTATTGGACATTTCATACTAGATGTCCAAGAGACATCTAAAATTCAATGTGGAAAAGACAAAACTCATTTACTTTCCTTCAGACTCTTCCTTTAACAAATATCTTTCCTTCTAGCAAAAGCCATGTTTCTCCCTCAGTCTCATAATCTTGGTATTATTCTGGACTCATCATAGTCTTTTCACTGCACTAATCCAATCAGTGGCCAAATCTTTCTACCTTGACACTATCTTTCTTACATCTGACTTCTCTCTGTTCACACAGACAGCACTCTACCATAGTCCCTCATCAACTATGATCTGAATTATTGCAATAACCTCTTAATTGGTCTCCCTGACTCAAGTCTCTCTCCATTCCAATTCATCATCCACACAGCTATAAAAGTGATTTTTCCCTAAGTACAAAGCTGATGATGTCACTTTCCTACTCAGTCAACTCCAGTGGCTTCCTATCACCTCTAGAAAAAATATAAACCCCTCTGTTTAGCTTTTAAAGCCTTTATAATTTGGCCTTCAATCTATCTTTCCAATCTTATTAAATATTACTCCCCTTTCTGCACTACAACCTAACAAAACTGTATTTCCCAAATTCTCACTTATCTCATTCCATCCCTCATTGTCTGTACCTTAGTACTATCTATGCCTGACAATAAGAATACCCCCTCTCTTCACTTCCCCTCACAGAATCCCCATCTGCCTTGAAGATGCAGCTAAAGCACCACCACAGGACGCCTTTCCTACTCCTCCAAGTGTCAGTGCCCTCCCTTACTTCCTTATATTTCAAACGTATTTATTATATAGTTACCCTATATCCCCATATGTGTATGCCCATCTCTATTCTCTTACAATAGAATGTTAAGTTCATTGAGGGCAGGGTCTGTTTAACTTTCATCCTTTGTGTATCAGAGCCTAACCAAGCCTTGGGCCATAATAAGTGCCTAATAAATGATTGATTGATTGCTCTGCAAAGTTTAGAGCACTAAATAAATGTCAGCTTTGGTTAAAATGGTGGACCCAGAACTAAAAGCAATATTAACGTTCTGGTCATGGTACAACAGAATCTTTACCTCCCTTGTTCTCAACACTCATTCTCAATACAACCTGAGATTTTATTGTTTCTGCTGCCACATCATGCTGTTGATTCACATCAAGATTGCAGTCTTCTAAAATTCACAGAACTTTTGTCCTTGCTGTCTCCCCCATTAGAATGTAAGTTCTTTGTGAGTAGGGATTTTTCATTTGGTGAACTTGTATCCCCAGTGCTTGATATATAATATGTGCTTAATAATTACTTATTAAGTTGATTGGTGCCTTCACATTCTATGTGAAGCTCATTTTTTGAACTCAAGGGGAGAACTTTACAGTTCTCTACTAAACTCATCTTGTTAAATTCAGGACAGGTCTGTTGAAATCTTTCTGGTTCCTGACTGTCATCCAATGTGTCATCTTTCCTTCCCAGTTTTATGTCATCTGCAAACTCAATAAGGATGATATCTGTGTCTTTATTCAAGTTACCTATAAAGAATGTTGAAATAGTACAGGCCTTCTTCCCTCCTATTAAAATAAAATATTCTATGTGGTCAGACACTATGTTTGGCACATAGTAGATATTTTATTTGATGGCTTTATTGATGTCCAGTGTAAGATTAAGTTTTCTTGATTCTTCATGTTTTAATATGGATGAGTTTTTCAGCTACCTTCTTGAGAGGTTTTGATAAGACAGGTTCAGGATAGAAATAATTGATATTCATTTAATGCTGTAAAGAGCTAGTCTTGGGATGAGAAAGACATGAGTCCATATTTTGCTTCTGTCATACTCTAGGTCTTTGATCTGGAGCAAGACATTTAATCTATTAGTGCCCAAAGCAAGTCTTTAGAACTATAAATTACCAAGTGGTCAGTCTGCATTGATGGATAGAATTTCTACACTGGGAGAGCCCTACACAAATGAAGTAACAGGGGGCTAGCCTCTTTCTCCCAAGTAGTACTTTAATATTAATTCATATTTGCACATTATTTTATGGTGTGCAAAGCACTTTTTTTCCACAACAACCCTACAGGGTAGCTTGTGAAAATATTGTTATCCACATTTTTTTTATTAGTAATAGCAGTAAATAATAATTCAGGGCAGCTAAATGGCGCAATGAACAGAATGCCAGGCTGGAAGTCATGAAGACTCATCTTTTTTACTTCAAATCTAGCCTCACATACTTACTAGCTGTGTGAGCTTGGGCAAGTTACTTAACACCATTTGCCTCAGTTCATCTCTAAAATGAACTGGAGAAGGAAATGACAAACCACTCCAGCAGCATCTTTGCCAATAGGGTCACAGAGTCAAAGACAACTGAAATAACTGAAGAACAATTAATAACAATAGTTATAATAGCTATTACTTTCAGATTTGTAAAGTGCTTTGCGTACATTTCCTCCTTTGTCGTTGGTCTCTCTTGGTCCATCACCTATCTTTTCATTCTCCTTTGCTGGATCTGGGGCTGTGCCTATAAACAGTAGGTGTTCCTAAGGACTCTGTCTTTGGCTCTTTACTCTTCTCCCTCAATATTATCTTATTTGATGATCTCATAAATTCAATTACTGTCTCTATGCTAATGATTTTCAGATCTTTTGTCCAGTCTTAAACTGTATAATACACAGTGTACTACACACTATGTACCACAGAGTAGGAATTTAATACATGCTAGTTAACTTACCCTTACAATAGCCCTATGAGGTGTCATTACTGTCTCCATCTAAGAAAGGTTAAATGAGGAAACTGAGGCTCTAAAAGCTCAAATAATTTGCCCTTGATCTAACAGTGTCTGAGGTAGGATCCAGACCTCAGTCTCCTGACTCTTCTGGTTCTGGTATCTGATTCACTATGCCACAAAGCATTTTGCACATATTAGTATGAAGGACATAGCACCTTGTGAGAGATGAAGGGCAGTGTTTCCAAGTAGGAAAAAGTGGAAAAAAGGGAGATTGGCTAGAATATTTCACTTTAAAAAAAATCATTCCAATTTTGGATTCACATACTGCCTCTGACACATACTAACTGTGTGATCCAGGGCATGTCATTTCACCTTTAGGTTCTCTAAACAACTCTCTAATACTGTAATTTGCAGATGACGACCTACATTGGTAGAGGGAACTTTCTCTTTTGGAAGATGCCTATATACCAATGAAATCACTAATTCAGGACCTGTCTCTGAATGGGGTGATTCAGATTTTCATTTTTCTACTACTACTTCCCCTTACAATTCCTCAATCTTGCTTCCCTCCTCACTTCTTATTTTAAATTCAGTTTGTACCCCATCTCAGGTGCTTCTTTCATACTGACCTTTATACCTTCACCCCACAGGTGGCTCTTTAAAAGAAGCACAAAGCCAACTGAAACTTCCTGCATCCCCACAGATGTTTCCTATCTATTTATATAAGTAACTGGCTACTATGACCAGCAGCACTTTCTCAGTTCTGTATCTAAGCTTTGCACATTCTTTCTTTGCTCTGGGCAATATCAAAGAGGACAGAGGACACTGAAAAGGAAACACAAATAAAAGGGAATCAACACAAAGGCATTTCCAGAAAGCTTACAAAACCTCTTCAGAAGAGCAGGGACTTTTAATTGGAAAAGCTGCAGGAATTGCTAGAATAGCAAAATGTAGTTTCCCCAAACAAAATAAGACATGCTGATTCGCAGGCAGGTGGTGTAAAACCCCAAATTGTACCTCTTGGCAAAGGTGGCAATAACCCTTCCAGCATCATTTCTGAAAGGTCAGCCTAAATGAGAGCCCTCACAATTAATCTTGCACCTCTGGGATGATAACTGTATATTTACTTTGTGGTTGGTGGGGTGATGTAAGTTCTGTACTCTTTTCTTATTGGAAGAAAATTTGCCCCAGTTCTGTTACCTTTGGAAGTTCTGTTTAATCATAATTAGTCATTTTTATACAGTAAAAGCACTTTGTGGTATAGCAAAGCTCATGCTTAGAATTCAGAAAATGTGGATTCAAATCCTTCTTTAGACACTTAACTAGCTATGTTAAGGATTGACCTAATATCAACACCTTGTTAGTTCAGGTTGGCAGTGAAATGAGACTCATAAATCATTGAAGAGTAAACAAAAGGAGGTTTACTTTGTCCTGAAAAAGCAAGGATTTTCATGAAGAATACAATTAGCTACTCTGGACAGAGCCTCCTTTTTTGGCATTATGGAAATGCATCTGGCCAGCTGGACAGGGATGGTGAGTCATGTTTTTCGGAAAAGTACAAAGTTAAAGGGATTTGACTACACTTGGATAGGAATTTTTATTCCCATAACTGACCAGGAAACTGCATCAAGGGAGGCAGAGGTCAATCAGGAACCGGGGACAACTTTGTTAGGAAAGCTAATCACTATTGTGGGGAAACAGGGAGCCCTGGACCTTTCACAAACCACCCACACTGTGGCAATGTTGTAAGGATTTTCTAGAGCAATGCTATCAACTTCAAAGAGAAGTAGATCTTGAGCAGTATATTTGACTTAGAAAACCAAAAATAAAATTAATCTACATTATATTGTATTTTTTGTATTGTGCCAAACATTTCCAATTACATCTTAATCTAGATCTGACTGTACTCAAGAGTTTTGCTGGTCACAAGTCTGACACCTCTGTTCCAAAGAACCTTTCATCATTTAAGTGCTTTCAAGACTTTTCCTGGATAATTCTCCTGGAATAAGTGATACTAAGGGGAAAAGAAAAAATTTCAATCACTACCTTCCCCTGAAGTTGCCATAAAGATAAAAAAAAAATAGAGAAAGGAAGAAAATTCGAAGAAAACCAAACCTAGAAATCCCAAGCTTTTTCTCCCACATTCAGAAGGATCAAGTCTTAGATCTCAACAATCTGGTCCATGTCTTAGGTGATATCTTGGCAGTTCACAGTAAGTCTCCTAATACAAGATAGTCAAGATGACCAAAGAATTTAGAGAAGCAGCAGAAACATCAGAACCACAGCACAGATGGTGGAATTTCCTTTCCCAATCCCTCCTAATTCTAGGTTCTTTTCTTCCATTAATTACTTCCAATTCATCCTGTTTATTGTTTGTTTGTACATAACTGTTTGCATATTGTCTTACCCATGAGATTGTGAGCTCCTTGAAAGCATGAGCCGTCTTTTGTCTTTCTTTGTATCTCCAGCACTTAGCACCATGCCTAGCACATAGTAGATTCTTACTATATGCTTACTGACTGTCAGTACAGTCAATAATTCTTCATCATGCATGAAGGTCATTTATTATAAAGTGGCTAAGATGCCATAAGATTCTTACATACAACCTATCCTGGGATCTCAGTTAATTTTTATTCTCTCTCAATGCCATCACTCCCTCAATATTCTTCAACTCACCACCAAAATCTCCCCCTTAAGAGTCACATCGGGAGAATGCTTTAGTCTCTAAAAGATCTATGTGAAAGAGTTGCCCTTTCTTTCACTAGGACTAAATAAAAACTCTCCCTCATCTGTATCTGTGACTCTAAAGTACCAAGTGAACTAGGAAACTTCCCTTCTTAGAAGTAAATACACTTCCACCAGTTATATATTAACAGGTTCACTTTCCCCATGCTATTAGAAAGCAAGATGCCTCCCAGTACTACCACCCCTTGGTCCCTCAACTTCCTTCTAGGAAGGAGTTGTCTGAACCATTCCAATAAAAAAAAAAGATGGCCAATTTAGGGAGACCTGAGCTATTATTTCTATGATGTATATAGAACATTCTGAGGGCTTGAAACCTTGAAAACCAAGATAGTTGCATTAGGGAAGGAGTAAGAAAAGGCTAAAGAGTTGATAAGAACTTTGTCTAAAAATGTCTTATTTTTATGTAAGTCCCTGGATCCCAGAATTGACTGAACCAAAGAGATTTTCTCTTTCCTAATATGGCACTAATTCATTACAAAGACGGTTTCTGAGAGGTTTGGTAACTGATCTGGAAGGTTGGACACCTGACCTTGATTATCAGGTGTTTTGGGAGGACACAAACACCACAGTAACCCAAGCAAGCATGTTTTTAATGTACCATTTCTATTTAGTAATAGAAGCTTCTTGTGTACTACCCATCTTGTTAGAGGGACCATCTTATAAACAACTAGTTCTGGACAAAGGATGATTTATGACCCTGCTCCATCAGTTCAGCAGCAATTAGGGTAAAAAAACTTCTTTTCAGAAGTGATATAACAAGTAGCTGCTTTGGGACTTGGAACAACAGAAGCCTAACAGTTGCTTATTCTGGCCACATCTTTGGACCTGCCAAAGGCTCCCCTCAGACTGATTTTTATGCACAGAAGTCTCCAAACACATGGGTTTGCAGAGTCATTAGGACATAAAAGGAGAAAATTTTGGACAAACTACTTTATATCCTTCAAGGGTATAACCTGTTCTGAATTCCACTTCAAAAAGATAGACTTACAAGTAACTCAGTAAATGGGGCCATCAGAATACCCAAGTGGAGGATGTCAGTTC
Source organism: Potorous gilbertii (assembly GCA_028658325.1). NCBI lineage: Eukaryota > Metazoa > Chordata > Mammalia > Diprotodontia > Potoroidae > Potorous > Potorous gilbertii. The sequence goes on along the minus strand of CM053770.1, from coordinate 397,692,502 downwards.
TTCAAAGCATAAAGCATCCAGTAAGTCTCTGAGCGTACTTCTCAGATTGTGAAGAAATGAGAGTAGCTAGCTTTTTCTGAACTGTACCCAGAATCAACTGGGTTATTTCTACCCACTGTATTCCCTACAACTTGACTGGGCAGGCTGGAACTTGGGTTTCCTTAGGGTTGATTTCTTGCCCTTTGTTCCTCATGTGGACCACCTTCTGATCTAGTCCTCTGCCACCATGGACTCATCTAGCCTAATCAACATTATGATATGAATATAATGGAGTATACCAATGCTCCCAGGAAGGCAGACTTTTTCAAGTGTCCATCTACCATTATGTGACAGTATGAAGGAGAGTTCAAATAGCTTTGGTGAAGGATGCTTAAGTTATACTGGTATATATAAGTGAATATACATATATAACATTTATATGCAACATTTACTTTATATATTTTACAGATGTGTTGCACACACACATTTTATACTTTCTGGCTAAAAGCAAACGCCATTCTCCATCTCCCACTGATGACCCCCTTCTGCCCATTCCCTCATTCTAACCCTCCCCTGAACCCTACCTACTACTCTAAAATTTCTCAACACTTTCCCTATGCTCTCTGGAGTTGTTCCTTAGGTAACAAACTAGATTTTATCTTAAACTTTTTCCTTTCTCACTGTCTCCTTCTTTCTGCATTCACTGAGACCTGGCTCCTTGCTCCTGATAGTTTCCCTGATTACCTTCTCCCAACACTAATCGCATCGTCATTCATACCCCTGGCTCACTTGTCATGCTGGGGGATTTGAACACTCCTTGCTCTCCACTGTCACTTCCAGATTCTCCTTCTACCTTCATCACCCAATAGGCTCACCTCCTCTGAGTTTCATACTATTCAAATTTATTGCATGATCTTATTGCCTTTTATCTCTTGACTCCCAAAACATTCTGCTTCCTTCCTCAACAAATTCACTTCTTGGTTCCCATGATGCATTATTCCTCCCCCATCCCAGTTACACCAGAGATGTCCATTCCCTTGATCTTGCTTTCGCCCCTAAGTGTTCCACATCCATGAACTTTAAAACGTCCACCATCTGTTATCATTCCACCTCTCCATCATGCTCTTTGGTGACCAGAAAGCTGCATCTAGAGAATCAGGCACCAGTGAGCCCGTAGGGATGACTTTGTTGTCTCTTAAATAAAACTAAGCCATAAGTGAATCAGGGAAATATATCTTATGGCATAATATCTGTGAAGCTCCATTTCCTAACCTGTAAAATGGGAATAATGCACCTACTTCACAGAATGTGAGCCTCAAATGAAATAACATATTTAAATGGCAAACCTTAAAATACCATGTAAACATGCACTATTATACAATTCATTCTCATAGCAATGCTATGAGGTCTCACAACACTTATTATTTTCATTTTATAGGTGTGGAAACTGAACATAACTAAATGATTTATTCAGTTTCATAGAGATAATAAATTTCTGAGACAAGATGTGAATCCAGGTCTTCCTGACCTTAAGTTCAACACATCCCACTATACCACCTAGCTATGTCTTAAAGATATTTTTCCTTAAAGGATATCATGGTACTTTGGCCATTCCGTTTTCTGGAGCTATTTTAGTGCTGCTGACAAACTTCTAAACATTTGAGAAGTCTTTTGGAATGTTCACAATGCCCTGGAGAAGGAAATAATATTGAGTCCATTTTATGAAAGAAAAAAAAAGGAAGGAAAAGCAATTATCACCAAAGAATATCAAAGCAAAAACTGTCTCCTTATTCCTAGGTTTACAAGAAAGTTGCTTCTAGGAATTACTTTCCAAAACAAATCCAATGATTCACATGCCCCTGTGATGTCAGCCTCAGGAAAAGCAAATGCAGCCAACATAATATATGGTGATCATTGGCATGAGGGCACCTGTAATTTTAATCAAAGATTGTCCAGTTTCTATCTAACCTACTGCCTGACAAATGAGAAGTTCTGTACCAATCACCTAAAATACAATAAACAGTGTAATGAGCTTTTTTTTTCTCATAAGAGTAAAAATGACTTTTATTTTGGGACATTTATTTTAGCTACACATCTTTAGGGTGCCTGATTGAAGCAGACTATGTCACAACGTACTCCAAGTACCTCCAGTAAGCAGAAGCTCTTTGAGAGCAAGAGCTGTTTCTTTTCTGTCTTTTATCTTCCTAGGGACTAACCATGCACAGTGTTTAAGGCACAGTTGGTGCTTAAATTTTGTCAGACTGGAGGTGGTATGGAACAGTGGGAAAAGTGCTTGAGAATCTGGATTTAAGACCTATCTGTCTACTCATAACCTCTGTGACCTTTGGCAAATCATTTAATTTTCCTGGGTTTCGTTTTGCTCATCTGTGGGAAAGGACTGGACTAAGTAGCCTCTACTGTTCTATCATACTTACTATTTTTTTAAAAATCTCAATATTTTTTAAAATTAAAACTGACATCTTTCCTCTGGAGCATTATAGATAGATCCAGATTAACAGAATAACGAGCCCCTAAAGTGGTCACATGTATACAAATTAGCACTATTCAAAGTTATATTTATGTACAAAATGATAATTGGTTCCAAACCAAAGAAAATATGCAATGCAAATTCAAAGAATGCAACTACTTCAGGGAATTCATTATTTGAATTAGCTTTACTTGCATACATCATTTTATGAATGTGGAAAATGAAATTTAGAGTGATAAGTGACTTTCACAGAATCATATACTCTGAACAGCAAGAATTTGAACTGAAGTTTCTCCTGGTTCCAAATCTGACATTCTACTATATCACCCTAATAGCTTCACAAAAGTCTTCCCCACTTCCATCATGTATATGAATGCAATAAAATCTTCAACAATCAAAACATTTGAGGAGTCTGCTTTCATCAATTTCAATAACTAAAACTTAGCCAAGAAAAGCCTTTCTTTGTGAATTTCTGCATTTGAATATTTTCCTAAAATTTGAGCACAGGTGACATAATTGAATCTTTGGTGGCTGATGCTAATGACTTGCTTTGGGGTCATTCTTCTGAACATCAGTAATGGTTGTCCAGTATATGTTAGCTATAATATTAGTGACAGATATCTATGTAAGAATAGGTGCAGAGATGTGCCGGAACCAGCTTTTACAATCTCATGAATGCCAATTGTTACCTCTTCAGAATAAGTATTTGCATCTTAGAAATCAAGAAACATTACTAATCCAGGCTTGATTTATTGTGATGGAGAAAATATTCATCATACCAGTTAAATTTAAAAGTGTGTTGAGCATACTTTTTTTTTCCTGGAGAGCTGGTTATTAGACACCAGAACATCCCTGAGTATAAGCATAGATGGAACAGTAAATTTAGAAGGTGCAAAGGATTGGATTTCATTGGTTAGACTCTTACTACATAAACTAGTTGTATATTTTTAAATGAACTATTTATATAGACTTATTTTACTTCACTGTTCTTCTTATCCTAATGTACATGGTTAAAAAAAAAAAGACCAGTTAATTGATGGCTCTAATTACAGATCTGGAGTTAATAAACATTTTTCTTTTTAAAAATTCAGATTTTCATCACTGTGCATGCTCACTCTCTGACTTTCTCTCCCCTCTCTGGTATAGATCACAACACTTCCATACCTTAGAAGTATTTATGAGTTTCTGTACCCAAAAACAAATCTTTGTTTATTGGCCAATCTTCTTGTGATCAGTCTTTCCAAATTTAGGTAGTCTGGTTCTCTGATGACAGTCTAATGTTCTGCTCAATGATTCTCAGATGTGTAAGCTTGGAGATAGAGTAGATAGACAGATAGAAAGATAGATAAGAAGGAAGAAAAGGAAGGAAACAATGTCAATACAAATGGTTTCTTTTATAATCCTATTTTATTTTATACATTTAAAAACATTATTAAGAGAAGAGCTCCACAGATTTCACCAAGAGGTCCATGATACACAAAAGGTTAAGAACCACTGAACTAGATTATCTGAACCTATGTGTAGAATAACTAACAACTCTGGCATCCAAAGCAAATAACAAGAAATGTACTTTCAAGCCAACTTTTTAAAGATAAGTTCATTTGAATAATAAGAGAGAAGAGAAAGCTTGAACGGTATCCTGAGACCTCGAGACATAAAAATCCTTGGGTGTGATTGACTCTGAAACAGCTCTGTTACTCCTCCACAGCTGGTAGGGTGTCAGAGTTGAGGGAATGAAGAGGTACAAAACTGGAAAGACTTCATCTGGAGTATAAGCCAACTCATCACCTAGTAGCTTCCCATTTTAATTACTTAATTAATTACTCTTACTAACTATGGAGGAAACATGGCATAGTGGATCAAGTTCTGTCTCTTACATATATTACCTACGTGACTACGACAAATTGCTTAGCCTCTTAGTGCCCCAGGCAATTCTCTAAACCTGTATTATAAATGAAATGCTAATTGGTACAAAAAGCTTCCATTTAAAGAGTTCCTTGAGGTTGAATTTCTAGGATTTCTAGAGCTAGAAGGGAAATCAACAGCCATGTAATCCAATTTCCATTTTACAAAAGGAAACTGATGCTCACCGAGATCTTGCCCAAAGTCATACGAGTATTAAGTGCCAGAGATGGAATTTGAACTCATTGTACTGCCAGCTTTGTTTCCACAGACCTAGACACATACAAATGCTTGTGAACTAAGTGCTAAACTCAGATGCCAGCATCCTCTAAATTTTAACTCCTTGGTAAAGAACATTTGAAAGACTTAGATTATATCAATGTAACTCAAGCTTTGGCCAACACTCCAAAGTCTAAAAAAACTTTGAACACGAGCCTAATGACTAACTCACAGTTTATTTCTGAATCTACTCTTGAAGTCTTGTTAAAACCTGGCAGAGTTTGAACTCCCCTGGAATATTATTCAACAGTCAAAGGTCACACCATGCCATGACAAGGCATCAGAGTAGGGCTTTAGCCAAGGTTGCACTGTCACTTAAATCCATACTCTCACTTCTGAAATTTATAGGGGGTCTGATTCATACATTGCTCCTTATCCTACCCTCTCCCCAGAGGTGACCTGAGAAGAAAGTTCCTTTTGAATTCAATATGAGCTCTAGATCCACAATATGGAGGGGAAATGGGTGCCCTCTGTTTGTGAGCTGATGCCTCTTTCTGTATTTTATTTTTTAAAACCCAATTTGAGCTTTTTGCCTCGTGTCCTCATCTCTGAAACTATATAATGAACTGAGCAAAAAGAAAAAGCTTTTCACATAGAAAATCTCAACCTATAATGATACCAACAGACCTTTCATTTCACTGGTTGCCTGGCTGACTCGTATATCGGAAACAAGTGAAGATGGGAAAAATAACAAGGAACTAGTTTCTGCTGAGGGGAACAAATTCTATGGTTATGAAGTTGTAAGGAATGGCACAATGAAAAATAATCTTAGGCTCCTAGAAGGAGGCAATTCTCAGCCGTAAAGCAGTAATAGAAAACTGAAAATCTTGTGAAAAACACTCAAAATAGATTGTAATAGCACAGAGACATCACAATGTTTCATGCTGCAGGGCAAATTGAATGATGGACAAACTGGACTTGAGAACTCTTGACATTAGCTCTCAGATCCCTTTTATTTGCTTTTTCATTTTTCTTCTCTAAAGCTTTGGAAGTTTACTTTCCTTATTTAGTCTAAGAGTCCTGTATATACATTCCGGCAACAGGAGGAAACACTTAAAAGACATTTATTAATTAAAGTCCTGTTTGTACTTCTAATAAAGATAATCGTGTGTTGGCTTAAGACAAGGACTCTGTAGCTTAATGTAATGGCTGAATGAAGGTGGATCTCTGTGAAATTCAAGAAAGGGTAAAATTCAGATATATGCACAGAAATTCTAATACATTATCTTTTGTCTACAAGTACTATTACCCCAAATGAAGGCAGCAGACTTCAAACAAAATGCACTTGAGTTTAGCAAGAGGCCTATCAGTTGTTGTTCAGCTGTATCCATCTCTTTGTGACCCTACAGTCATGCACACATAGCTTACCAATATTATTTGTGAGATTTTCTTGGCAAAGTTACTGGAATGGTTTGCCATTTCCTTCTCCAGTAGAACTTGAATCAAAAGCTATGCTAGTTGTTCTCCTTAGCTACAAACACCAATTCTGATTTTATTTTTTACCTGTTACTTGTATACCACACATAAGTCAATTCTAGTAATTTACATTCTGAGACAAATGTAGGCATGATTACACACTCATACAGAAACACACACACACACACACACACACACACACACACACCATGTACAGTAGAATCTTTAGGGCTTATTCCATAATAGAATAAGAATGGAGATGAAGTGATAACTGAAGAAGTCATAAACAGGTTCTATGCTTGGTACTAGATTACTTTTGAGGTCCCTCAAATTCTATAATTCCATTATTACATTAATCTCTAAATATTAATTTACAGTTGCACTTATTAATTAGGTACTAACCATTTAATTTATTAATCTTGGTAACAGCTTGTAATTTAATCTAAGAAGTGTTGGAAAATGTTGGATTTAGTGTCTTAGGATCTAATTTAGAATTTTGGACCTGCCATTTTTGAACCTGTATGCCTTTGTGGAAGTCACTTAACTTCTCTAGGTCCTCAGTTTTATCAATTTTAAAATGAGTGTTTAGACTATGTAATCTGTAAGTTTTCTTCTAGATCTATGATCCTTTTATAGCTCAGATTTGGCACCAATCCATCCACTCTCCCTAGGCTTTCTCTCTGGACTGGGGCTGGCTCAATTACTCCCATCTGTATTCACTTCAGCAGGTGGTTTGGTATCCTCAGAGGGGTGGTCTTAGTGCTAATCACTAAACTACTATCCAAACTCTATTGAAGGGGCACTAGGGAGTAACCCTTGTGCATGAGGGATGCATTGCCACAACTAAGCACTATAGATCCTGAGCCCCTACTGATATGCTCCCATTTACATGAAATCTATCACCATGAGACTATGAATTTTTTTTAAAGAACGTTTTTATTTTTTTCTTAATTACATTTAAAAACAATATTTAATATTATCTACCTCCCTCCCCTCCCCTCCTCTCTCCTTGAGAAGGCAAGCACTTTGATATGGATTATACATGTGCAGTCGTGCAAAACATATTTCCATATTAACCATGTTAGAAAAAAGGAACACAGAACAAAAGATCAAAACTAAAGAAAAAGGAAAAAAAAGATGCTTCAATCTTCATTCAGACTCCATCAATTTTTTCTCACCATTAGCTCTTAAATGTATTTACTTAATGATACGGCAAAAGCAGACATAATCCCAACGTTTACTCAACAGATGGAAAGAACAGGAATAATCAAAATATAACTATACACCCATAAACTTGAGTTATACTCTCCTAACCGGGTCCATGGGTAAGGATGGGCACACCAAAAAGTAAGGAAATCTATGTCTGGAAGAACTCACTTCTCTGGATGGTGGGTCTTAATGTGCTAGATCTTTGGGGATCACTATCTGTAATGTGTTTCACCTGCTGTACAAAACTCCTTCTCTGCTATCTCCTACTTTTCTGGTCCCACAATACTCCTACTCCTTCTTTGCTATTTTCTAGCAACTAAAGTAGTGACAAATTCTGTCAGCACACAATCCAACTTCAGTAGAATACTAATAAAGTGTTACAGTTTGTTGGTGATTAGCAATTGCTTTAAGGGAGAACTGCCAACCTCCTCAGATCTACTTTGGGGCTCTTGGGAATTTCTCCCTCACTACCTGTGGATAGTGATAGAGTTGTATTGACTGAGCTTTTTCCAGCTCAGAACAGCATTCTATTTCATCCAATCAGCTTCTCAGTGAAACTAAGCCTCTTTTCACAGCAAAGCAGATACAAAGCAATCTTTCCTCCTGTATTGCTCCCTCCAAAACCCTAGAAGAAAGTAAAAGACATCTCAAGCACTCTTGAGAGTTTTCCCCTCTTTCAGGCTACAAAGGACACTAAGGAGTAAAAAGGGCATCTAGGTGATGTAATGGATAGAGTGCTGGGCCTGGAGGCAGGAAAACTCATCTTCCTGAATTCCAATCTTGGCCTCTGACATTTACAAGTTGTGTGATCCCGGGCACTTAACCCTGTTTGCCTCAGTTTATTCATCTGTAAAATGATCTGGAAAAGGAAATGACTAACCACTCTAGTATCTTTGCCAAGCAAACCCCACAAAGGGTCCCAAAGAGTTGGACACTACTGAAAAATGAACAACAGAGGAGTAATGTGTCCAGAGAGCTCTCCATAGAGCAGTAGGATTCAGCTCTTCCAACTGCAGTCTATGAAGTTTCAGTGAGCTGACTTAACCCTTGTGAGCTTGCTGTAAGCTCTTTCAAGTCTTTAGAATGTTCAGTAGCTCATCTGAATGCTATAAATAAGAGGCTTTTTTCTTCTCTTATATAATTTATTTATTTTCAGTTTTCAACATTCACTTACACAAAATTTTGAATTCCAAATTTTCTCCCCATCTCTCCCCTCCCTCACCCTAGGATAGCATGCATTTAAACCATCCCTTTCCCCAATCTGGACTCACTTCCATAACACTCCCTTCCTTCTCCCATCCCCCTCCCATCCATTTTCCTGTAGGACAAGATAGATTTCTATGCCCCATTGCCTTACAACTTATTTCCCAGTTGCATGCAAAACAATTTTAACACTCACTTTTAAAGTTCTGAGTTTCACATTTTCTCCCTCCCTCCCTCCCCTCCCACCCTCATTGAAAAAGTAAGCAATTCAACATAGGTCATATATGTGTAGCCATGCAAAACACTTCCATAAGTTGTGTAGCGAAAGACTAATCACATTTCCCTCTATCCTGTCCTGCCTTCAGTTATTCCATTTTCTCCCTTGACTTGTCCCCTCACAATAGTGTTGCTTCTGAATATCTCTTTCCCCAATCTGCCATCCCTTCTACTATCTTCCCTCTCCTAACCCCTTCCCCCTGCCTTCTTGCAGGATAAGATAGATCTCCATACCCAACTGAATGTATGTCATTCCCTCCTTAAATCAAACCTGATGAGAGTAAGGCTCATTTGTTCCTTCTTACCTTCCCCCACTTTTCCGCCCCATTGTAAAAGCTCTTTCTTGCCTCTTTTATGTGAGATGATTTGCTACATCCTACTTTTCCCTTTCTCTTTCTCCAGTACATTTCTGTCAACACTTTATTTATTTTTTAGGTATCCTCCCTTCATATTTAGCTCACCCTATGCCCTCATCCTTTGTCTCTCTCTCTCTCTCTTCAAATATATATAGACACATATATATAGTTTGTATGTATAGTACATGTATGTATTATACACATACATACACATATATACATATATACCTACACATATACCCACACATACACACATATATACATACACATATACCCACACATACACACATATATACATATACATATATACACACACATATACACACAGATGTATATATATATATGTATATTCCCTCTAACTACCCTAATTCTGAGAAAAATTTCATGAGTTAAAAATATCATCATTCCATATAGGAATGTAAACAGTTGAACTTTAATGAGTCCCTTATGGATTCTCTTTCTTGTTTACCTTTTCATGTTTTTCTTGGTTCTTGTATTTAAAAGTCAGATTTTCTATTCAGCTCTGGTCTTTTCAGCAAGAATGCTTGGAAGTCCTCTATTTCACTGAAATTCCATTTTTCCCCTGAAGTATTATACTCAGTTTTACTGGTAGGTGATTCTTGGTTTTAATCCTAGCTCCTTTGACCTCTGGAATATCATATTGTAAGCTCTCCAATCCTTTAATGTAGAAGCTGCTAAATCCTGTGTTATCCTAATTGTATTTTCACCGTACTTGAATTGTTTCTTTCTGGCTGCTTATATTTTTTTCTTTGACATGTGAACTCTGGAATTTGGCTACAATATTCCTAGGAGTTTTTCTTTGGGGATCTCTTTCAAGAAGTGATTTGTGAATTCTTTCCATTTCGATTTTACCCTCTATTTCTAGAATATCAGGGCAGTTTTCCTTGATAATTTCTTGATAGATAATGTCTAGGCTCTTTTTGTGATCATGGTTTTCAGGTAGACCAATAATTTTGAATTATCTCTCCTGGATCTCCTTCCCAGGTCAGTAGTTTTTCTAATGAGATATTTCACATTGTCTTCTATTTTTTCATTCTTTTGGTTTTGTTTTATAATTTCTTGATTTGTCATAAAGTAATTAGCTTCCATTTGCTCCAAGCTAACTTTCAAGGAATTATTTTCTTCAGTGAGCTTTTGGACCTTTTCCATTTGGCCCATTATACTTTTTAAGGCATTCTTCTCCTCATTGACTTTTTGGACCTCTTTTGCCATTTGGCTTAGTCTATTTTTAAAGATGTTATTTTCTTCATCATTTTCGGGATGTCCTTTAGCAAACTGTTGACTTATTTTTCATGATTTTCTTGCATCCTTCTCATTTCTCTTACCAATTTTTCTTCTACTTCTCTTACTTGATTTTCAAAATCCTTTTTGAGCTCCTCCATGGCCTGTGTTTTCGTATTTTTCTTGGAGGTTTTTGATGGTGAAGTCTTTATCTTATCTTCCTCTGGTTGTATGCTTTGGTATTCCTCATTATAAGAAAATACTTTTTCACCAAGAGCATAACCTTCTATAGTTTTATTTTTTCCCCTTTCTGGTCATTTTCCCAGCCAATTACTTGACTTTTGAGCTCTTTTTTAAGTGGAGGTTGTATTGCTCCAAGTTTCAGGGGTTTGGGGCAGCTGTTTTCAGAGATATCTCTAGGGACTTGTAAATTCTCAGTTCCTCCAAAGTGGTACAATCAAAGGAGAGATGTTTGCTCCTTTCTGCCTTGCACTCTGGTCTGTGAGCAACCACAAGCACTCTTCTGCCCTTATAAGTAGGATTCCCTCTCCACAGCTACCACCAGCTCTGCCATGTCAGTGCTTCTCCTTGCCCCAGGACTGAGACCCAGATCAGCCACTTGATTCCCCCACCCTCTATAGACCAAGAGCTCTAGAAGCAGCCACCGCTGTGGCAGTGGCTAGTGCCACCCTGGGGATGGGGCGAGGACTAGGACCTGACCATATTCCTCTCTCACCTAGGTGAGACAGCTGTTCCAGTGACCTTAGAAGCTGCCTTTGGAATTTGTGGGTTGAGAAGTCTGAATACCACTACAGTGGTTCAGTGATTCAGCTGGCCTGCTCCAGTCCTGTCCATGCTGGTGCACCTCATACTGGGCTGTGTTCCACTCCAAACCCAGTGTAATAGACCCTCCATGTCTGCCTTCCAGATTGTCTTGGGCCAGAAATCTGTTTCATTCTGTCATTTTATGGCTTCTGCTGCTCTAGAATTTGTTTAGTCAGTTTTTACAGGTATTTTGAGGGGTTTGGGGGAAGAGTTCAGGCAGATCCCTGCTTCTATTCGGCCATCTTGGCTCTACCCTTGGCCTTTTTTCTTCTCAAGCTGTTTTTAACCATTTTCCTCACAGAAATATTCTGCTAATTTCAGCGCATGAGGCAAAAGGATAAGATCCTTACACCTTGAATTACTGTCATTATTTTGCCATTGTGAAAATGAAATGAAGTGATTTTTCTAAGGCTACCCTCACTTGATTCAAACTATTAATAGTATAATTTATAACTAAATATGAGGATCTTCTGCTTAAAGACCTCCACTGAGAGTGAACTCACTATCTTCCAAAGAAAATCATTCCACTTTTGGATAACTCCAAGTGTCAATTTTTCCTTACATCAAGCTGAAATTTCCCTTTCTATTCATTGATCCTTATTCTGCCTTCTGCAGTCAACAGACTATGCCTAGTTTTTCTTCCATATGACTCACAACCTTTCAAATATTTTAGACATTCTCCACATTAGTCTTTTCCTCATCCAGCTAAATTTTCCTGCAAAAGTGCAATGGATATAACACAGAGTTTAAATTCTAGCTCTGCTATCTACTACCTGCCTGATTTTACACAACTTCTTTGAGCATCAATTTGTTCCTAGTTGGGGTCCATGATTTTTTTTATAGCTATATATCAATATAATTGGTTTCTTTCATAGTCCTACGTATTTTATTTCATGCTAAAAACAACATTCTGGAGAAGGGTTCCACAGACTTTATCTGTGAATGGCAATGGAGTCAATAACACACAAAAACGGTCAAGAAGCCAAGGCCCTTTTCAGATCTATAATCTCTCATCCTTGAATTTTATGGTCTTCAATCCCCTCACCATCCTGGCTGATCTCCTCTGGATTTCCTAAGGTTTTTTTCCCTAGAGTCCTTCCCAAATTATGAAACTCAGAAAATAGCCCAATATTTTACATGTAGCATGATAAGAGTGGAAATTGGTATGACCATTGTTTATCTTGTATAGAGAGCATGCCTCTCTTAATACAGTTTAAGATAGCATTAGCTTTTGGATGGTCATCACACTGACTCACATAGAACTTACAGTCCACTGACACCCTAAGATTTTATACATAAATTGCTACCTAGCCATGTCTGCCCCAACCTGTCCTTGACTAAAGCCAAATTTAGTATCTTTTATTCCTATAAAATTTCAGATTATTTGAATTGGCTTATTGTTCCAAATTATCAAGTTCTTCCAAGATCTCAAATCTGCACCAGACATATTAGCTATCCCTTGCAGCTTTGTGTCATCAGATTTGTTAAACAAGCCATCTATGACTTCATCCAAGTCATTAATAAAGATGTAGAACTGGCAGGGCCAAGAGAGGTCCTTGGAGTGCTGTTTTAGAGACTTCCCTCCAAGGTAGCATTGATCCCATTAATGACTGACTGTTCTTTGAGTGTAGTTTTTCAACAAGTACTAAATCTGCCCACCTATATCATCATCTAGCCTTGATTTCTTTGTCTACTTTCAACAACTTTGTTGAAAACCTAATTAAAATCCTAGTGTTCTGTCTGCCACATCTCCCTGATCTTGTCATCTGTAACCTATTACTAAATGAACTTGTTAGCCTGGCATGACCTATTCTTAATGTTGCAGTACTGGCTCTTGGATTTTACTACTTCCTTTTCTAAATGTTTGCAAACTATTCCTTTAATAATAGTACATTTTTTTTGTCAAGAATGGTAATCAAACATTTTGTACTATATTATGTGGATTTTCAACTCTTCCATTTTTAAAAAATCAAAACATTTGTCCTTCTAAGTTCTGAAGTAGTATTACTACTCTTCACAACTTTTCTAATATGACACAGAACTACTATGAAGTTATATCCCCCACTTCTTTCAGGATCCTGGGATGTTTATCTTGACATGGTGGGTTGACCTCAGTAAAATCCAACAAGCCAAGATCACATGTCAGTGAATGATTTTACCATCAGAATCTCAATTTTTTAAGTTTGGATGGATGGATGGATGGATGGATAGGTGGGTAAATGAATGAGTCATATATTAAGCGCATACAGTGTGCCAAGCACTGTGCTAATTCATGGACATATAAACAGAAAATACAATCCCTACCCTCAAGGAATTCACATTTTAATGGGGGAGACAACATGTATAGAGGGTCTCAGCTGCAAGTTGGATGGAAAGGCCTCATGGTCCTTAAGGTACAATAGCAAAGCAGATGGTAACGATTATTCTCTATTGTCATTTCCACTGGTAAAATCACATTAGTTTCTGCCATTGAACCATCTGAGAGTGCCAAGGACTCGGTGACAAGAACTATCTTTTCTGGTCTTCAATAGCTGTGACTGTAGTACCCACAGGAAGAGTTTCCAAGCTGTATCTCCACAGGGATAATGACTTCTCAAGATAATGGCCATGGATACTTGGAGAAGCTATTTCAAAGGCTTATAAGTTCAGGGTCCTGGGCTATCTCCATCAGGGTCTAAAGGGAGATGGGTGGAGACTTGACTTGTCTTGTACATGCTTCTTCCTATCTCTCCCTCAGAGTGCTTTGCTGCTTCAGCTCTGTTGGCTTGCCCACATCTCACATGAAGGGGGTAAGGAATGGATATTCTTATCCCCAGGGTTCTTGTAACTATCTGCTTATTGATGGCAGCTAACCAACAATTGTTCCTGATAATAATGGACCCCCACTTCACAATGATTCCTCTTTTTACTGATGGCTACAGGGTCTGGGCTAGAAGCAGGCCTGGTGGTTTGGGAGAGATTGCTATTTCCATAGGGATCTATTGTTCCACATGCATATCCAAAGCTTAATCCCCTGAGTAGCACAAGAGAAATTGGTGTCAAAATACACAAGTAAAAAAAACAAACTCAGCCTAAAGCTCAGAATTTGGCTTTGCTCATCTTTTTGCTAGATCATCTTTAACTTCCATGGGTAAATGAGAATGATATCTTTTGGCAAAATCATCTGAGTGATTCAACTAAAAGATGCTAGTTATAATATAAAAAATTAAAGCTATCACATCTGCCATGCCAGATGTTGTTCAGACAATTGATTTCTCTCCCCTGCAAATATACATCTGTGTACTTTCCACAGAATTAAGGAAAGCAGTTTTAAAGAGTGCCTGTAGAAAGGATGAAATGCCTTTTGCCTAAAGTAGATCTCATACCTGAGTTCTATTCCCTTTTTTATAGATCCTGTGTAAAAAGACTGTGTTCAAAGGAATCATCTGGGACTTCTGACATGACAGACAAGACAGACTTAAGCTTTTATAAATGAGGAAAATCGCTCTGAAAATTTGTCAGTATATTATTGTAGCTATTATTGATTTTCAGTTAACCTTTGTGCCTACTTGGCAGGCTCCATGATGGTCAGATGTCTGTGCTAGAGAGCAATGTCACCCTTTACAAGGTATAGCTAAGTTGGCAATAAAGAATGTGGCAAAGGAGGAGCCTGGGAAGAACAGGAAGCATGATTAGTTTGATTCTGTATTTTTAAAGAAAAAATAACCAAAGAGGAATAATTCTGTTTCTGCCAAGTAGCAATGAATGTCTATTATAATAACAACTAAAGTCTTCATGGTAGTTTAAGGTTCTAAAAGTACTTTACACACACTAACTCACTTGATTTTCATCCCCATCCTATGAAATAGGCTGTATGGATATTATTAACCAGCTTGATAGGTGAGAAAACAGAGACTAGAGAAGATAAATGTTTTGCCTCTGGTCCCCCAGATAGTAAATATCTGAGGCAGGATTAGAACACGGGGCATCTGAGACTCCAAGATGAGCATGGATTTGACCCTGCCACACTGCCTTTCATACCATTATACTTTATATTTGACTAACTGTCAATGTCAAGTGTGACATCACCAGTGGAGATATAAGTAGAATTTTTTAAGGGCAGCACCAAGTAGAAGGATAATCACTATTTTCTCCAAGGCTAAAAAAAATGCAAAAATAAAGAAAAACACTGAATTAGAGCTTTTATATTCTGCAACCAATTCAATACAATTAAATCAATAAATATCTATTGAGTACCCAATTTTCACTGTAGGAGGCACTAGAGATACAAAGATTAAAAAGAGAGTCATGGAGGCCCTGTCCTTCAGAAATCCTCCAATGCAGTGCTGGGAGACAGGAGAAGAATGACAAGTACACAAATAAATAAAATATAGTTTATAACCCAAATGCACTAGATGCCATGTGATATACTAGAGGGAGAGCTAAAGTCAGGAAGACCTGAGTTCAAATATCTGTTCTGACACATACCAGGCAAGTTATATATTTATATTTCTATGTTCCATTCTACCCCTAACCCAAAACAATTCTTTAAGTCTATAAATTAGAAAGAATATACTAGTCTGCTTAACTATATTATCATCAGAATGCCTTCCCACACCAATGGAATCAGGAGTCTAGTAAATCCATCAATGAATAGATAGATAGATAGACACACAGACAGATGGATGGATGGATGGACAGACAGACAGATAAATGGAAAGAAAGATATTCATGGAGGAGGAAGGAAGTGTGATTGGGTGTACAAGACAAGAGAGGGATAAATAAAATGGTATGAAAGTTTCCAGTAGTAGATCAGGGAAGGCTTCATGAAATCAGGTAGTAACTGAATTTGTCCTTGGGGAGAAAAGGAAAGGCTCCCAGCAGATAGAGATGTTGAGGGAAAAAAACCCCATCTCACAACCATACAACTTGCAAAGAGATGATATGAGGAAAGATATTAAACGAACAGGTACATGATTTTCAGGGTCACTTGGTTGTGTTGTAATCTATATGTGTGAATCATTGAGTTTATAGGTCAGAGAGAAATTGCCTCATTCTCACTACAAAGGAGTTGGGGTTCTTTTTCAATCAAACACATGACAAGGCTGCCTTGATTTTTGCTATGCTTTTACTATCTAGAGGTCATTGAACTATACTAAAGCTGTTGAAAAATCATCTTTCTTTCGATAACTCGTTGATTCCACGTGGCTATCATCATCTGCTGAAATCAGACCCTGGACATAAATACTATTTTCCTCAAAATTAAAACTTATGCCAAATAGAATAGATAATACGTTACTTGGTTATTTTCCTTTTGCTTCTTAATAGACAACTCAGGTATCACATTTTAAGAATAAAGCAGTAATAAATACAGTTTTCCCTGTAGCTGGCTACATGCCAGTTAATAAATGAAGAGTGTTCTGAGCATCCCTACTCTTAGATCTTTTTCTGTTAACTCTCTCCAGCTCCAGAGGTTTTTCCACACTCTCATGGTTCTACAGATCACCTGGTAATCATGTATCAACTGGATCTGTTAGAATGTGAACTCAAAAATTGAATGAATGAGACAGGCAGATGGACAGATGGACAGATGGATAGATGGACAGATAGACAGACAGACAGACAGACAGATAGATAGATAGATAGATAGATAGATAGAAAAATGTGAACTGGAGAGCAAGGATCATCTGCTTTTCTATCTGTATCATCATGGCTTAGCATAAACTTGGCATAGAATAAGTACTTAATAAATGCTTTCTAATTCATTCATTCGAAGACTGTCCATCCAGCCGCACCTAAGAGCACCATGTACTCTTAAATTTTCAATAGAACTCAATGAAAGGTCTGCCTATTTAGCTCAGAGCAACGTGGTGTAATAGAGTCAGAGGAAAAGGTCTTGATATTAACTGTGTAACCATGGACAAGTTATCAAGCTTTCATCTTTAAAAGAATGAAGTAAACTACCTCACAAGATCATAAGGAAGAGAGTATTTTGTAAACCTTATGTGTAATAGTAATATATATATGAACCATCAAGAGATTGCCAACCCTGGTTTGTAACTTAACTTGTAACTTTCAATTAGTTGAACTTACCTAATATATTAGGCATATAGGTGGCCCAGTGGATAGAGTGTCCTGCCTGGAGTCAGGAAGACTCATTTCTATGGATTCAAATCTGGCCTCAGATACTTACTACCCACATGATGCTAGGTAAGTCCCTTAAGCCTTTTTCTTCAGTTTCCTCATCTGTAAAAGTGAGTTGGAGAAAGGAATGGCAATCATTCTAGTACCTTCACCAAGAAAACCCCAAATGGAGTCACAGAGAGCCAGATACAACTACAATGACAACACCTAATATATATAAACTAATCCTTGACTCGAATTATCTGGTAATAGCAGAGGACTTATAAGGGGCATCCCTACCCATGTTGGAAGAACCAATAATAGGTTCTCTTCTTATGAGTTTCATTTGTCCTGCCAGGTTAAGGATTTTAATGGAGATAAATTCTGGAAGCAGTGACTACAGTCACAGTTAACCCTAGTTATAGAAAATCAGGACAGTTACCCTAGACCCCTCTACTTTGAGGAACTCAATACTACCTCAGTGACAAGGCAAAAGTCATTCTAAAGATAAAAAAAAAGTAACCAAGGAACAACAAGTAGGTAAGTTTACCAGTTGGTGCTTTAAGGGAAAGAAACAGCTTTAAGCAATTATTTACAAACTGTGATCTCCTCTACTATTATCAAAGAACATCATCTGGGGGCGGAGCCAAGATGGCGGAGTAGAAAGACTCACATTTGCTAGCTCCGAACCAACAGCCCATGGATTTCCTCTAAAAAGAACTCCTGACAAATTCTGGAACAGTGGAAGCCACGCAGAAACACAGTGAAGGAGATTTCTATTGCAGAGAGCCCTGAAAAACCGATCGCAAAGGTCCATCTAGCCCCGGATGTGAGTGGAGCCCTGTCCTGCCCTGCCCCGGCCCCACGCCACTGAGAGGAGCAAGCAGATCCAAGCAGGTTTCAGGGACCAGAATCTCCAGCAGCCATGAAGGTCCCTCCACCCACAGACTCACAGGTCAGTGAGAGAGACGGGCTGAGAGGGGAGCAGGGTATCTCCGGGACTCGGACCCCCTTGGGAGGCAGCCTCTGCGGCAGAGGCAGAGGCAGCAGTGGCCAGAGGCTCCTGGAGCAGGCAGGAGCTCCACAGCAACTCCATTACAAAAGGTCTCTGCATAAACCCCCTGAGGGAACTGAGCCTGGGAGGCGGCCCTGCCCCACCTGAGCACCAGCGGATAAGCTCCCAT
>CM053770.1:397616791-397673541 GCA_028658325.1 Potorous gilbertii | reverse complement strand
GGCAGATTGGTGATATGGGTAATTAGAATGTCCAGTGTATTGGGGAGGCGGGAGGGGACAAAAGGGGAGAAAATTTTGGAACCCAAAATCTTGTGAAAATGAATGTAAATAGTTAAATAAATTTATTTAAAAAAAAAAAGAACATCATATTATCATATGTCCTACTCCATTCTGCACAATCTTCATGCTACATTTTGGTTCTGTTAACTTCTTTTCCCTTTCAAAGTTATGACTGGTATTTCTTTATTGAGGCAGTTGGGTGGCACAGTGAATAGATCACTGACATCAGATTAGAATGACTTTCTCAACTCCATCCTCAGACACTTACAAGCTGTATGATCCTGAATCAGTCACTTTCACTTCTATCTATTACAGTTTCCTCTTCTATAAAATGGGGATATAGTACCTAGCTCCTAAGATTGCTATAATAATAAATAAGGTTGTTATTTGTAAAGTGTTTTACAATCCTTAAAGTATTATATAAATGCTAGCTTTAATTATTACCAGATTTCATAGTTTCATGGAATCACAGATTTAAAGCAAGAAAGGAATCCAATGGTCATCTAGTCTAGCCCCTTCATTTTCAATAGTGTCCCAGGGAGCACAGGAACACATAGAATGTGGGTAGATTGTAACAGTATACAATGCTCTAGAACAGCACATACCAGTGCCAGAAATATTGGATAATTTGTCCAAGATCATTCAGGTAAGTATCACTTGTATCTTGATAGGTGAATGGCAATGTGGTGCAGTGGATATTGGACGATCTGACATAAAGGACACTCAGGATTCTGTGATTTGGAGTCAGGACAGTTTAGATTCAAATCCATCTTCTTACACTGACTAGCTCTGTAACCCTGGGCAAGGCATTTAACATCTCTGAACCTTAAGCATCTCTCTTAAGACATTAAGTGGTTACTCTTACGATGATTGCAATCTGCATTGGTGAGCGGGGAGTTACTATGCCATGAAATAACAGGGCCTTGATATAGAAACAAATGTTGTTTGTCTTGAAGAGGGCCAGTGACACAACAGGGTGATATCTTGATTCAAGAACGAATTTGATTTGAGCGAGGTAGAGTCACATAAAGTTTTCAACCTCACTTTCTCTTCCAGTCATTAAAGTTCAGTGGCAAGACAAAAGTGAGGAAGACTGATGCTAGATCAAATAGATCATAGAGGTAGAAACTCATTTATGATTTTCACTTGGAGCCTTAAAATTCTTCTCTCTTTTCTTCAGACCCAGCAATCCTCTCCTAGACACACACACACACACACACACACACACACACACACACACACACACACACACACACATATACCATTTCAGACAACAGGCTATAGAAAATACTCCTAGCATCACACTGATTTCTTTATGGCCACCATGAAGTCTTTCCTGATTCTCCAGGTGCTATCACCCTTCTTCTATGACCTTATGTATAACACTGCATGCACCTATATAATATTCTGTATATATCTATTATTGCATAGATAAATATTATATATACTATTATATACCTATATAATATTCTGTAGATGTATCTATAAACATGATATACAGAATATGTATCAATAGAATATAAACTCTTTGAGAGCAGAAACCATTAAAATTTTGTCTTTTTACTCACAGGGCTTATCACAGTTTCTAACACATAATGGGAATCAAATAGATTCTTACACATTAATTCAACTATTGCCACATGTACACAATAATCATCATTGGTAGCTACATCTTTTCTTTGAAATGACAGCATATGTAAAAGTGTCTGTATTTTTCATATACATTGTCTGTCTTCTCCATTGTCTTCAAGGGCAGGGCTGCTGTCAATGATCACCCTCCTAATACAAAATTCTATGTATGCTTTGCCACTGTTCTTGACTGCCTGTGAAATACCATTTTCATTGTGTCATTTCTCTAATCCAAAAACTTCAATAGTTATTTATTGGACAAATAAAGAAAGTTTAATCTCTTCATACTGGCTTTCAAAACCTTTCACAATTTATTCCCATTAAAATTCTCCAAATCTTATTTTCCTAGTTAGGACCAGGTCTGGTATACTGGATCAATGCATTTAATAAAACATATTTAAATATCTCCTGATAAAAGAAGTCCCCAATGTTGTTTTAAAAAACTTCACAGGAAGATAAAAGCAAATAAAAGCCACAGGCAAGAAGGTTAAAGTCAATGAGCAGGGAAGTTCTCTGGATTCTCAGGAGCTTGCCATCAAAGTTTTAGAGCTCACTTTATAATGTCCTTGCCCAATGGCCCCGCAGCTGGGTCCCACATCAATCCACCTAGAGGCAAAGTTAACTCAAACTACTACAGCCAAGTGGGATTGTGCTGTAGGTTCTGCCAACATGCTGGCCCACAAGAATTATTTTGCAATATCAACACTTCACTTCCAGCCAAACTGGCCTTTTCTTTTTTTTTTCATTTTTTCATTTTCATTTTAATTTAATTTAAACGATTTCTGCTTCCCCATCATTGCTGATCACTGGATAGAATGCACTCCTCTCTTCTCTGTGCCTATACAAATGATGGCCCTCCTTCAAAACCCATCTAAAAATTCCAACCATTCATTGAAGCTTTTCAAGGCAATTCCAATCCAATTGATCTATCCCTTATCTGAATTTCTATATTATTAATAGCTTGTGGCATATATATACATATATACATATGATATATACATATATATCACCTTATGTACATGTAAAATTTGATATAGATTTCATCTCTTAAAATACATGATAAACCACCTGAGAGTTGAGTCTTTACCTTATGTTGGCATTCTCCAAAGCAAGTAACAAATGCTATTTAAAGTCACAGATATCTGAATAAATTTGATGAATGATGAATGAATAGTACATACTAACATCATTTTTCCAAGTACCATCATCAGTGCTTGAATAGATACATGGTCCCAATCAGCCCAGGTACATTTTCTTTAGATATAGATCACATTTATTCACAATCTCCTTCTTTGAATCTGTATAACTCTTACTGAATCTAGGTTCAAATCTTCCACTTAATCCCTGTGTAAGTCTTCAACTTCCCCATCCATAACATGAAGAGACTGAAATAGTTGACTTCTAAGGTCCATTTCAGCTCTAAATCCATGATTTAACTTCTACTCAACTCCTGGGCAAGATCTTGTTCACCTATAGCATATATTCATTATAGACCAATTCAATGAGCTATCTATCTAATAGCATATCATAATCTGGGCAATGTATATTTCCCTTGTGAGCTTTGTTTTCTCCCATCTGGTTATTTGGAACAATCTGGACCATGAATCTCTATAAGAGATCATGTAGTGTTCCAGAACTCTATGTAATCATGACACTATCATTTGCAAATGGGAGCATCCAAAGTATTCTTCATCAAGGAATCCCTCTTCTAATTGGACTTTGCACAGTTTTTCATTTACCCTTAATGGACATATGTCTCCCTGACTAATGCCTTGTTTGATGTTAATATCTTGAGGATCACTGAACAAAGTTATTTCCATATCTTATCTATCATAGAATTTTGAATAACTTTAATATATGCATGGGAGACATCTTGTTTGAGAACCCATAAGGCTAAATTTTTTTCTACTGACTCAAATGCTTTAAAAAAAAAATCAACCAAAATTAGACACAATGGGACCATATGTTCTTGCTTAATTAGTTCTAAGATAATTCTGAATATTTATGTCCATTTATGTCCATAGGATTTATGTTCATTGTCCAAAGATAAAATTAGCTAAGTTTGAAGACCCTTATTGCCAGGTAGTTGACCACCAGGTGATGATTTTTTTAAGCCATAGAAAGTAATGAAGACTATTTACTAATGTGCAGGAATGAAGTGGCAGGAGTAAAAACTCAGATAAAATCAGGGATCTTTGAAATAGCAAGAATATGTAGAATTCTAAATAATGTATTTACTAATTGTTATTTCCCATACTGTAAGAGTTAGGGTGGCATAGTGGGTAGAAATGTCCTAGGCTTTAGAAAATTCCACTTTGGCCATAAATTCACTGTGTGACTCTGGGCGAATCACCTAATCTCTCTATGTCTTTCCTATTTGTTTGTTCATCTAGAAAAAAAAATGAGCATTTTAAGAGTAGATATTTTGCTTACTTTACATTGGATTTTTCCTATAGTAGATGTTATTTAAATATATTTATCTTAAATATATTATATATAATATGCATTTATATATAATTATTTACATATATTATATTTTATATATATTCCTATATCATATAGATTTATATATTTAAATTATTTAAAAATTAAGCTCATTGGGAACAATCTAAGATCTAAAAATTTGGAAGGAGGCTGTCTTCGCTCCTAGAACAGTTCTTCAAATAGTTTAACGACTCCCTCCCAAGGAAACTCATTCTTCAAAACATCAAAAATGAATTTAAGAAAAATGGAAGTTTTGACTATAGAGTTTATATTGGACATAAACATGTAATCAAAGTGATAGAAATGGCCTATTTGCCTTTAAAGTTGGCAATCCCACCCTGCTTCAACTATTCATTCAATATCACTATACCATACTATACAGCTTAATGTTGGCAGCTATTTCAGCATCACCCTCAGGCATAGTTAAACCATTTAGTGTTACTGCTGTCTTTCTGCCAGCTCTGATCACCATCACGGTGTTCTCTAACATTATGAAGCTTTGTCCATAGAGGTCTGGTTTATATAAGCTGATATTTGGAAACAAGAAATAGTGTCATCCCTTTTCCATCATTATTTTTAAATAAAAGTGGTCAACAACTTGGCATCTATATAGAAATGAAAACAACATTTTGGAAGATTCATTTGAAATATGTACACTGTAGCAGACAGCTAGAGTTCTCAAGCTGTGGTTCTTAGTTTTTCTTGAGGCTCAGGGTTATATTTTCACTTTAGAATTTCATTTGGGTTTTTTGGGGGATAAGATTACATTATATGCACTAATTTACATATTATATGTAATATATGCATGAATTTGTATCATATAGCAAAATAATTAAATTAAATATGAACTAGACTTCTCATTGGAAATTGATCTCATAAGTGACCAAATTGCCACAATGATTTCCTTTAGTCACTAAAACACTCAAGGAAACATGGCAACCATTGACCTATCAGGTAAGAGTCTTTCTACTACCTTGATGTTTCACTGATTTTTGTTTTTTGTTGTTGTTTAACTTCTTCAATTTGGAGGCACAGCACATACTATTAAACTTAGACATTTTAATACTATGGTATCTAGAAACAACTTACCAGAAAAAAAATAGCTCATCCAGCAGTTCAAGAGTTTGTCTTGAAAAAAACTCAAAGCACAGATGAGTGAGCAAAGATATGTTTTCCATATAGACATGGATACTGACAGGCAATCAATCAAAGATAAAACTAGCTTCAAGAAAAAGAACTCCTGGATGCAGAGAACAGAGCCAGGTATGAAGTCAAGAGAGAGCTAACCCTAGCCATCAAGAATTGAGCTGAGGAGAGAAATAGAAACAGGGAACCCAGCTGAGCAACCTCTAAATGTAGGTGATATACTCAAGATGAGCTAGGTGAGGATTCTACAAAAAAAGAAAAGACTTTTCCAACTCCTGCCATAAAAGAAGTTGTGGATTTCTTCGACATGTATGTATCCTACAATGCACTCTAAGTTTTAACCTTTTTCTTCTTATGAATGCTATATGTATTTGAGAATGATTGTGCCCCAGGATTATGAATATTATATAACTATCATTTTTATTTTGCTATCTTGGTAAGTGCATTTTTAAGAATTGTGTCTATTGGCTGATTGTTGATGAGGACACTTGTCAGGGCTCATATAGTTTTAGGAGTGGGTATATTCCTTGAATCCTGAAGAATTCACTCTCCTAGAGACCCAATCTGCAAATCTATGAATAGAACTTAGGGAGAAGCTCAAACAGGATACTGCAAATGTTAAGAATCTAACTGGAGCTATGAATGTGTCCAACTCTCCAGGAAAGCAATTCATAATCATGTTAAAAGGTTAATATGATAAGAAAGTGACTAGGCAACTACCCCAAAGATCCTATATATACTAAAATATTTTTGACAGTACTTTTTAGAGTAATAAAATGCTGGTAACATTTTAGACTGGAGGCTTAATTAGAAAGGTATGCTACATAAATGTACTTGCACTGTGCTGTGCAAAAGAGTCAGTATAACATAGAAAACCAGAGTAGAATGTATATGAACTGAGGCAATGCAAAGTAAGCAAAATGAGGAAAATAATATATGCACAATGACTGTGACAGAAGAAGAAAGAAGAAGATAATCTAAATAATGCTATAAAATTACACCAAAGAGGAGGCTTTTTAAAAAGCACCATCTTTCTTTGAAAAATTGCAGTACTACGAGTGAGGAACACCATATAAAATGTAAAATTTGGTTGATGTATTGATTAGTTTTGCTAAATTTTATTTTTTTGTCCTTTTATTCTTTCTTATGAGGGATGGCACTCTGAGAAGAGTATAGAACAGTGGCTTATTGGGAAATGTAGATGATGTAAAAATAAAAGATACGAATAAAAATTTTAACTGGTTGCCTTGTAAAATAATAAGCTTCCTGTCACTGAAAATATTCCAGAAAAGATTAGATGATTGTCATTTCCAGGGATGTTATAGATATTATAGCAGATTACCACTAATGTCTCTTCTAACTCTAATATTTTATGATTTTATGTTTTCCACTCCAGAGCACAGACCTCAATTCAGTTAACTCATTTGTGAATAAACACTTCTAATGAAAAATCATAGGATATTAGAGCTGGAAGAGACCTGTGAGAACATCTAATCAATATCAATAAGCATTTATTAATTGCCTACTATGTCCAAGGCATTGTACTGGGCCTTAGGGATATATAAACAAAGTTGAAAAATTACTCTTGCCCTCAAGGGGATACTGCAGAAGTATTAAGAAATTACCTGTAGAGCTATGAAATCAGTCCAACTCTTCAGCAAAGCAATTCAGAGTCACGTTAAGATAGAAGTGAGTAAAATGTCCACACCTACTAGACATCTACCCCCCCCAAAGATGTATAAAAATAAGGATTATAAAAATAAAGAATATATATATTTTTATATATACATTTTGCCAGAATTCTTAGCAGGAAGGCTCTCAAGGACCTTTAACTAAAAAGGCATAAATATAAGCCATTCTATCCATGCCCCAAACATATCCTATGTACTTTCTCACTTCTGAACCTTTGCTTACATTATTTTCTAGGCCTGAAATGTTCCACCTTCCTTCTCCATCTATTAAATTCCTATCATCCTTTTAATTTCAATTCAAATGCCACCTTTCCATGAAGTCTTCTCTGACTCCCATATGACATTTTATTTTGCAGCTCTCCAATGCACTTATCATGTGGCACCATGTATTATGAAGGGCATGACTGAAGTTAATCTAGACAATTTCGCAAGGATAAAGCATTTGTTTAGAACTCTGGGTTTTTTTTTTCTTCGATTGATATACATCTCTCCATGAAGATGATGATGTACAACCCAAGAAGACAATCCAAGGGACGTCATTAAGTCCCAAACAGGTCTAATTCGTGTTGTTACTCCTATTCACACTCATTCTCTTTTCTCAGTCAAACATTTACAGCCCCTGACAATCACAACAGAATTCTGGATGCATGGACTTGGATCCCCAATTCTGAGTATCTCTCTGGGGACCTAAGAAGGTTCCACAATGTCAGGCAGCTCACTCACTCCTGAATAATTTATCCAGTGCTTTCCATCACCTTTAAAAAGTCAAGAATAAAAGTAAAGTTCTTTTCATGGTATGATAGTTCTTAAACTCTTTAAAATTAGCAATCTTTGGGAATTCCGAACTTACAGAGATGAATGTCTGATATTTATACTCATACAACATACAAACAACAATATTTCTCTAGTATCAAGCCAGGATAATGTTTGCAAGGGTTTCTTCCAACCCTTCCCCCACAAACAAAAGAAAAAAGCAATTAAAAAACTGGCAAAAATTAAATTGAAAATAACAAAATTTTAAAATCTAAACAAAGTCTTCTTCATACAGATGTTCTCCTGGTAATACCAGAATATTACTCTTCCCTTCTCCTCCCTCCTGGACTTAAGTTCTTTGAGGATAGGAACTGTATCTTCTCTAAATTTTATTAGTTTAAAATAGAGATGGTATGTCTAATTAGCATTTGTTGAATTTTAACCTTTGTAGTGAGTATGCTTTTAGAGCTAAAACCCAGGTTAAAGTTTTACTTTCCTATTTTGCCCCTTGGTTAGAGCTGCTTTACTTTCCATGGCTAGACATCAGTCTCAGTCTTTTGTGAAATGCAAACTATAAAATTACTTCAAAGACATTTACAGTCATCAGATGAGGAATAAATGGTATAATTTAGTTCTTTCATTTTTAAGACATCTGAAGGATCTACAAAGAGTGTGCATGTGCATTGGTTGGCCAAATATGTACATTTTTTTAAAATATGTTATAGTTCAACATTGGACTGTTCTTGTAGTCAAAGAATCAATCCTTAATCAAAAGTCCCATGGCTCATCAGAGTCAAGGTCTAACACAAGGTCAGAAAAACCATAGCAAAATGGTGTACCAAATGAAACCATTAGGAATCAAGGTTGGATAACTTAACAGGATAGGGTAAGACGTTAAGGAACTCAGGCCCCCTGGTGAAACAAAAGCAGAAACAAGGTGAAAATTTTGGGAGCCCAGGATCATATCATAAAACTACCACTCTCTGGTAATGTGTTAAGTTGCTGAGAAAATCCTACAGTAGGGAAAAAAAAACAAGTTTAACAATCAGAATTCTTGACATTGTTTAGATACAATTATTGATATATACTTATATAGTTATATTTTTATTTATATATATTCATCATAAATATGTTTATATATAGACATATATATGAAATACAAAAAGAAAGGAAATGACGAAGAGAGGAGAAGGAAGAAAGGAGAAGGGAAGAGGGCAGGGGGAGAAAGGCAGTAGGGGGAGAGAGAGAGAGAGAGAGAATTATAACTTTCTGGAATAATAAAAAGAATAGTGAAGTCAGAACCAGAAAACCTGGGCTTGAAACCTGACTTTGCCACTTATTTGTAGAATTTCATCTCTCAGTCTTTTGCTTCTTCAGTTAAAAGCAACCACAGTATGAATCTAATGTAACTGAATGGGATCATGGAACTACCTAGCAGAGTCCCCTACTACCTTAAAGTACTCCCATTCCCAGTCCGCTAGGGACTCCAGCAGGCCCCAAGGATGGTGCTTGTGAGCAGGCAAAGGTAAAGAAGCAAGGCAAAAGAGTTTGCAGAAACGGAACATGTGGTCTCAGAAAGGAAAGAATGACAGAACCCAAGAGATGGCAGCACTCATGGACAGAGGTAGAGCAGAGAGTAGTGAGTGGCTAGTATGCTTTGATCCTATCTTCTTGCAGAGAAGAGAAACAAACACAGACATGTAGATGAAGATCTCTTAAGGAATTGTAATCCCTCAGGCATGTGGTAATGAAGATTTATAATCAGAAAAGGACAAGGGGATAGAGGGAAGAGGAGAGATACGAGAGAGATTTCAGAGCTCAAATCAGCAAGGCTCAGTAACTATATATCAGGAAATATCAGGGGGAAGGAAGTGTCAAAAATAATACAAATTATTTTCTCTTTTCTGCAATTAGATATGAATTATATCAATTTTCCAAAACTCCCCTTCAACCTATTTCTTTTGACTCAGAAAAGGTTTTCATCTATACATCTGTAATGCCAATACCATCTTAGTCATCAGGTTGTCAACTGGACTGAACCAGCCTCTAACCTATGGATGGCCAGAGTCAAACAGAGCAAGGTTAAGACAGGAGAGCCAGAAATCAAATAGAAGTTTAATTTCAAAGTGAGAGAAACAGCTTGTAATCAAGGAGGGAATAACACTCGACACATGTGCCCCACCCTTAGTGGGATCCAAGGCAGTAGGGCTAAACCTTGATTTATATACCTGTGGCTAGACAAAGAATCAGTGTAGCGTAGCAAGAGTGGTGAGGCATAACAACAGCCACAGTGAGGCAAGGTTGTCTAGTGACAAAAAGTCCATTCACAGCAAGGCTTCCTGTCTGACCCTACTGATGCTTGCCCAAGTCCAGGAACATTAATTCTGTATTTAGCTGTTGCAATGTTCATCCAGAGGGTGAGTGCAAAGGACTATTGTTATGCCAAGCTCAGGCACAGCTTACTTGCTGGGGCTTAGCTCTAGAAAATGCTGTCTTCTAAGAGTATCTTGACAAGGCTAATAAAATCAGGCCAGTACATTGAGGGTTACAGACATTTCCGGTAACTATTCCTCAAATAGAGAAGTTTCTGGTTTTTACCCTGGTGCTTAAGTCACTAAAGAGGCCACTTAACCCTTTGCCTCTACTCCTTATTATAACAATTGATTTCTCCTCCTTCCCTCCAGAGAAATCACTGGAAAGAAGGGGGTGAATTGGAATCTCTCTGGTGGTATTAAACTGTAAGTTTTACTTCCCCAGGATCCTCACTCTACCCAAACATTTGCATTCACTAATGCCTTCCCTACATTCCTTCTGCAGTTTCCACTCGTGCTGTGGCTCATTTCTGATGAAATCCTCCTGAGTAAAATAAAGAGAGCAGATGAGTAAATGACAAAGATGAGGATGTTATTTCCCTCTTCCTTTGTTAGTTGCAAAATGTGCCATATGGACATATCACAATGTGCCTTGTAGGAATTCAGAATTTCTGATAAAGGTTTTTTGTTTTGTTTTGTTTTGTTTTTTAAAGAGGGACACAAAGTAGTGATGATGAATGAATTCCAAGCAAGAGATGATGAATGAAATTCGGAATAAACAGCCTTTCAGAATTTTTATTAAGTTTCTAGCAACATATGCATATGAGGTCTGCTTAAGTGGTTTAGGCTTCAGGTCTTCAAACAAAGATGATCCTTCAATAGTCTGGTATTGCTATTCCACCAGCTGACTGGAGAATAAACCAACCTCTTATGAGGTTTACATAATGAATACAGACCATAAGCACTTAACAACTGTTATTTAAAACTCATGCACTAAGAACTTCTGGAATGAGGGGAGTCAAGTCTTTTGTGATTAACTTTGCACTTTATATCTAGTAGAAGCTAAAACCCCCCTATCAAACTATTTAGAATTCATCCATTTAAATACCACATTCAGTGGCAGGAATTGTTACAATTAAAATAACATAATCTTGGGTAAACCAAAGCTGTGTTTGGCATGCTGCAATCAGAGATGATGTAGATCTCAGTCATCCATGTATAAAACTGACTGTCACTGTGGCTCACAATGGTCTACACCCTCAGCTCTCCTCACCTTCCCCTCCCTTTTAGAAATTCCCCATAGTTATTGGGCTGACTCAAAGGACAGACTTTCTTCTCTACTCCCTCTTGATTCTCCCTTCTCCTCCACTGCCTTCAATTAAAAGGTGAACGAGTTTAAACTCTGGACCTTGCAGCCAATTTCAGTTGCACTATTGTTCCAATGGCTTATTCCTCTTAGGTAAATCTAGGTTCAAGTTTTAGGATTCTACTTGGAAAGGAGTGAGGGAACAAACACTTATTAAATACCTATTATGTGCTAAGCTCTGTGCTAAGTGATTTACAAATATTATCTCAATTCATCTTCACTACAAACCTGAGAGGTTATTATTCCCATTTTACAGTTGAGGAAACTGAGATAGTGGTTGAGTGACTTGGGCAGCGTTTTACAGCTAGTAAATGCCCGAGACTGGACTTGAATTCAGGTCTTCCTGACTCTAGGACATGCTCTGTCCAAAGTACCAGCATTCATAAATGAAACTAAAACTCTATAAACCCCAGGGAATTCTTTTTATCCTCCTATATTAGCACAGCAAGATGCTAGCACAGATATTCTGTGAAATAAATTCCTCTAGGAAATGCCTCCTTCTATACTCTGATCTCAAGGAATGACATGGCTGTGACCAATGGGAACAAACTAATTAGTAAAAAACAGAATCCAGCTTACAAAATACCATCCACAGTGAGGCATATGAAAATAGGACCTTTGGTTTGGGTTTTTATTGGAGTTTTCTCCCACAGCTGTTCTTGAACAGATAGAAGGAGAGAAGGGGGGAAAAAGATGACACTGGGCTGTGTAACAACTAGAGGAAGAGAGGGAAGAGGTAGAGTTCATTACCAATCAGGCCTTTCCTTCTGCTTAGGTTGCTATAGTCTCATCTTCCAACCTCGTGGATAATGGTTGTCCCAGGGGAAGCCTTCCATCTCCACTAAACCCTCTCTGTCCTGATTAATGCTACCTTTCTATCCAAGCCCATCTTCTGCTTTACAGTCTGTGTTGCCAGGTCTCTCTCATCTCAAATTTTGCACAGCCAAAATCTTGAATTTCCTAACTTCTCCAACCCCAACTCCCAACTATCTCATTATTCCCCAGAAATTTGTATGAGGGTTTTAACAAATATTTATGAGTAGCTACCTTGTGCAAATAAGAGTGTTTGAAACTTTGAGGCAGGCCCTGAAGGGAGGTCAAGATACCATTCCTTCCCTCGAGGACCTAACCATTTAGTAAAGAAGACAAAACACATATGTAAAATGCTTTATTAGCACTACATGGAAGTCCAAGTGACAAAATGAGATGTAACCATGGTATAATGGAAAGAGCCCTCAATTGGGATCAGGGAGACCTGGACTTAAAGGCTCAGCACATGAGCCAGGGCCTTACTTAGCCTTGCTGGGCCTCATCAAATGAGAGAGTTAGACTAGAAAATCCCTAAGATTTCATCCAATTCAAGCATTTTATGATCTGGCCTCTGAGAGGTAGGAAAAATGATTGCTACATGTCTGAATACTAACAATGCATCAGTGGATATGTTTTCAAATTTGCAGATGGCACAAAGTTGGGAGGGAGAGCAAATTACTGGATAACAGATAAGATCCAAAAAGATCTTGAAAGGCTTATATAATGACCCAGCTATAACAGGATAAAATTTAATAGGGAAGAAAATAAAGTTCTACACTTTAAAAAAATCAACAAGTATGGAATTGGAGAACAGACAGCTAAACAAAAATTCCTGAGAAAAATATCTAGGTTTATAAATTTAATGACAAACTCAATATAAGTCAACAGTGATAGTCAAAAGAGTTGTTATCCTAGGTTGTATTAAGACAGGTACGCCAAAAGGTAATTTCTTCTCGGTTGATCTATTTCATTTATGACGTGATCTTTTATATCTAGGTTATACATCCGTTTTATATAGCCATATGAAACAGCTCCAAATTACTAATAATTAGAGAAATGCAAAGTAAAACAACTCACCAACAGATTGGCAAAATTGACAACAGAAAAAAATAACAAAGGTTGGATGGGACTACAGGAAAACATACATATAGATGTTCTGTTGGTGGAACTATGAATTTATCTAACCATTTCAGAAATTAGTTTGGAATTATGTCCCAAAAGTTACTAAAAAGGCATATTCTTTTACCCAACAATACCACTACAAAGTCTACAACTCAAAAAAAAACAAGTAAGAGGTAAAGGTCCTATATGTACAAAAATACTTTTAGTCTCTCTTTTTGTGATGGTAAAGAACTGAAAAGTAGGAAAGTGCCCATCAATTAGGGAATCATTAAATAAATTATGGTATATTAATGTAATGGAATATTAATGTACTGTAAGAAATAAAGAGATCATTTTAGAGAGGCCCAGAAAGAATTATGGGAATTGACAAAGAGTGACATAAGCAGAACCAGAACAATTTATACTATAACATCAATATTGGAAAAAATGAATAATTCTGAATGATCTAGTAACTCTGATCAATGAAATAATCAACTATGATTGCAAAGGACTGATAAAGAAAAATACTGCCCATTTCATAGCAAAGAAGTGATAGACTAATATGGAGAATGACTGACTAGTGACTGAGAGAATGCAAATTAGCCTTTGTTAGCCTATTATATGTCTACTGACTGACAACACACAAGACCATGTTTCATTTTCACATTCCATCTAGCTATGAAGCCATCTACCTAGGCCATCTTAACATCTGCATCCTTTGGATATGAGTAATCTTTTCCTATCTACTTGTGAACACCCTGAGGTAAGAGAATATCTCTCTTTTATATTTATATCACTGCTACTTAGCATCGTGCTTGGCATATAGTAAGTGCTTTTCTATTCATTCTCTGCCTCAATTTCTATTCTTTATATCTCCATGGAGATGCATAAGTACAAAACTATGACCTCTGTATTCTAATCTGCCACCAAACTTCTCAGGATTGGGGTAGAAAGGAAGTTCGGAAAATCAACTCAGTACTGAGTTCATCAGACTATGTGAACCTCAGAAGATGAGACTCTTCCATGAATCTGAATAGCTTATGTTAAGATCATAATAGTAATCCAAACAAAAGCATTAAATTTTAAAAAATGTTTTTTTCCATTTAAAGGGGCCTGAAGAAGACATTCAGAACCAAGACACAAAATGAGTTGGTCTACTCATTAACACCCTCTTGCAATTTAGACTTTTTGAGACTAAAACTCTATCCAGAAGATCCCAAACAATGGCATGAACTCTAATGCTGAGTTTCAGCAAGATTTTTTTTCTGAAAACTTTATATTTTTTTCCAATTACATGTAAAAGCAATTTTTAACATTTTCTTTTTAATTTTTAGTTCCAAATGTCTTCCCCTCTTTCTCTTTCTCCCTCTCCTTAAGAAAGCAAGTAATTTTATATAGATTATACATGTGCATTCATAAAAAATATATTTCCATATTAGCCATGTTGCAAAAGAAAACAGACCAAAAACAAACAAGAAAAATTAAATTTAAAAAAAATATGCTTTGATCTGCATTCAGACTCCATCAGTTGTTTCTCTGAAATAGATAGCATTTTTCATCATAAGTCTTGGAATTATCTTGGACCACTGTATTGCTGAAAATAGCTAAGTCATTCACAGTTGATCATCATACACTATTGCTGTTACTGTGTACAAGGTTCTCCTGATTTTTCTCACTTCCTTTTGCATCAGTTTATGTAAATTTTCCCCAGTTTTTCTGAAAGCATCTTGCTTATCATTTCTTATGGCACAATAGTATTCCATCACAATCATATATCACAATATGTTCAGTCATTCCTCAATTGATATATATATATATATATATATATATATATATGTCCCTTTCCATATATAGATATAGATATATAGATAGATAGATATATCTATATCTATCTATCTATAGATAGATAGATAGATAGATAGATAGATATAATGTCCCTTTCCCTTTTTTTACCCTTTTGGATACTGACCTAGTAGTTGTAATCCTAGGTCAAAGAGTATATACAGTTTTATAGCCCATTGGGCATAGTTCCAAATTGCTCTCCAGAGTGGTTGGGTCAGTTCACAACTCCATCAATAGTGCATTAGTGTCTCAATTTTTCTACATCCCTTCCAACTTTCGTCATTTTCTTTTTCTGTCATATCCAGTATGATAGATGTGAGGTGGTGCCTCAGGAACTTTACTATTATTGTTGCTTTCTTTAAAAATTTCAAATAGCTCAAAATACCACATTCCTCAGTCCTCTAATTGCCAGAGATATATCTCCAACAAGAACATTATCAGATGCCACCAATTTCTTTCGTGTATAGCTGGTTTTCTTCTATGTAAATATTTCCTTCATTTCAAGGTTCAACCAATCTATCAAAAGAGTTTTCTTTTGTAGCACCGACACATTGCAGGAAAGGTCCTAACATGTCTAAGCATAAGGCCCATGGAGCAAAGTTCTCTTTCCATGAATCATCTTCCAACAGGGGCATGCTACTCATCATGCAGGCTGCAAATTGGAGAGGGATTTTATCGGCAACCAAGAAGAAATGCAGGACCATGTGAGACCAAAGGAAATGATCTATATCTGAAAGCAACATTATGTCAGTGGGCAAATCCCACTGGAGCCCTAGAGGCACATCTCGATCTCCGAGTATGATTGCAAGGCAACAGTTGGAGAAGTAACTGTGATGTTGAAGGACTTTATTGTAAGTCTGGGAGTATTGATCATATGGATTGGCCATGATCTTCCTTTGTTAGAAGTTCTTTTAGGCTAAGTTAGAATCTGAAGCTGTTAAAGCTATACTCCCTAGGTTGTTGGCAGTGTTTCCACTGTGGGGGGAAAAGGACCTTGAAGTCCTATAGAAATCTCTATTATATTCCATTCAACAAACATTTATTAAGCATCACACTTGCTTTGAACCACGCACTGTGCTAGATGTTAGTGATACCAAGAGAAAAATGAAACAGTCATAGGACTATAGATTTAAAGCTAAAAGAACGATAGGGGGCTACATTTTACAGAGTAAGAAAATGAGATCTCAACAAGTCCAGCCCTCTCCGCCCTACACCATGCTGCCTCTGCCTCAACCCTGTTTTCAAGGAATTGGAATTGTACTAAACTAGGAGCACATACATAAATAAGAAAATACAGAACATATACCAGGGAACACAAAACAATTTCAAGAGAGATGTAGTGATAATAACTGAGGGAATCAGAAAAGTCTCATCTAGAAAGTAGCACCTGAGTTACATTATGATGGGAGCTAAGGATTCTGGGAGAATAAGGTGGGGTGGGAGTACATGCCAAGCCTAAGAGACCACTTCTGTAAAGGTACAGAGACAATAGATTAGGATACTGTATATCTCGGATGGGAAGTGTATATTAGGTGGGTTATATGAAATGACTGACACAGTGGATAGGAGCCAGATCGTATAGGGCTTTAAATGATAAGCTGAGGCTATTTTATTTTGACCTAAAAGCAACTGGGATCCATCGAAGATTTTGTGAGTAAGGGAATTATAATTGGAGTTACAATCCAATCAAAATCATATTTTGATTTTATGCTCAACACACACACAAAAAAGCATCCATCAATCTCTGAAGCAGAAGGTTATTGTGCATGAAGATATAAAAGAACAGCCATTAGGTCAGTGTCCCAAAAGGGTAAAAAAGGGAAAGGGACATATAAAAGAACATAACATAACAATTGAAATAAAAACCTTATAGTCTTGTTTCAATAGTTACTGCTAATTTGTAATAGTATTAGAGCTCAGGAAAAAATATAATTGCAATGTTTCGAGTCTTTCTATAAAACATACTAAGAGAAATGAGCATGTCCATCACAAACATAGGAGTACTGCACTAAACAGAAATGAGAAGTCATATTATGACTCTTTGCTTTCCTTCATCACTTCAAAGCCACCTTTAAAAAATGTTTTCCAATTATAAAGTAGAATAAATTATTTCTGCCCATTTAACCCAAGAGGTATGTTAACCCACAGTTCTGTAATTTTTACCCAGATTGTACTGACTGTAGGAGTCTGTTCACATACACACACACACACACACACACACACACACACACACACACACACACACGAGTCCAAGCCAGTAACTCATCTACCACAAAAAAAAAAAAAAATATATATATATATATATATATATATATATACATATATATATATATATATATATAAATCCACTATACATGGGGGATACATGTATATACACATGGTATATACATAAGATGTGACTATAAATGAATGATGTGTTCTACTTCATCCCTTCAGGGATCCATAATTTCTTTCTTTCATGATTTCCTCCATTGGAGGATATAGGGTGTTAAGGAAGGACAAGCATCTCTGGTGTAAGAACTTACCTTGCCCTTTTCAGTGCTGCTCATCCACCTTTCGTGTCCAACCGGTCACTCAACTCTTACCTGTGGCTCCAAGAAGCTGTAACATGAGCAGTAACCACACCCCAGTAAAACCACCTCAGCAGACAGGCTAAACCAGGTTAAAGGTAAGCAACAGGCCTCAAACTTGTCAGTAACTTTGGGGGATGTCTACCCCAAGCATATGAAAACCTTCCCCCTGGCAGAATGGGCAGGTGAGAACCATTTATACCAACAGCCATGAAAGCAGCTGAAGTAGGCATTGTAGAGCACACAGAGCTTGGTTAGACATCAAAGATGCCAGGGTCATCCACTGCAACCTCAGCCATGGCCAAGACTTTTGCCTTGCCACAGGGCTTTGATGACTGAAAGCGAGAGTGAAGCTGACAACTTTGTGAAACTCTGACTCACTTAAATACAATTCACGTGCCAGTCAGGATCTCACCCCATAATATCACCAGTCCTCCTCAAAAATGAAGGACAAACAACAACTCCTCCACTGATACAGAAAACAACTTATCCACCACACAGTACATGGTTTCATGAGTTGCTGAGGTCAAAGCAATTCATGACTTTGAGGCTACCCCCTCCATATTAGGGGCTCTTACAACTTGGTAGGACCAGTAGAAGTTTGTGCTCTGCTGGGATAACCTTTGAGAACCCAAGGTCATATCTATGCCATGATTAGGCAACAGAGTATGCCCACTATATTTCAATGAACCATAAATTATGCACACAAATGAGTATTATCTTTGCAAATAGTCACACCTGGAAGCTGTACACTTTGTCTAATGATATTTCAATGATTCAAAAAATATTTTGGGAGTTCCTCTTTTTGAAAGGTCTTTTAACTTATTTACACAACACACATGAAAATCAATTTTAGGTGATATTAAACTAGGAGGGGTGGTCTCCCTAATAAAGTCAGGATACAAAAAGAAACTGACAATCTTTAAATACTAGGTCAAATCTGGAAGATTAAATCTAATAAGAATAAACCCTTGGATGCAAAATATTAACTTCATAATTAAGAGATGGGGAAGGGGTAGCTTAAATAAGTACTTATGAAAAGTTTCAGAATGTAAGCAAGATACAAGCAAAATATGGGTCAATGGTATAATATAGCAGGCAAAAAAAAATTTCTCCTTTGTTAGACTGTGAGCTCTGAGGACAGGGAATGGTTTTGTCTTTCTTTGTATCTCAGTGCTTAACATAATGCCTGGGACATAGTTGGTGTTTAATAAGTGCTTACTCATTGACTCACCAAAAAAAAGATTCAATCTATTCATGCATTCTTTCCTAGGTCACTTTGTGATTTACTGGTAGAGACACCAACTTTTCTGACTCCCAATCCACTTCCTTTTCCATCATCCTGTTTCATTTTAGATCTTCATTTTACTATACCAGTGACCTTCAGAAATTTCCCAATTCCCTTGTGCTTTTCTTGCTGACCATCCTGCTTGCATTTCTGGTTGCTGCATCATGCACAAAACAAATGCCTGAAGCACCAGAGCAGTATATTTACTTTACAAAAGACATATTCACTGAACTAGGAAAATTGTTTTGGCTCCAAGATTCCATCATGTTCCATATGGGATCATTAGCCCTATCTTTCTCTGGCATCTGCTTTTAATCTGATTGCTTTTTATGGACCACTATTGATGCCCTTGGATATTGCACTGACTTATTATCATAGAACCCTTTCAGTTACAATGACCTTTCCAATATGAGATCTTCTTACCCATCAATAATTATTGTATTGTATGGGAGCTATTTTCCATTAGGAAACACAAACAGAAATCAATATTAAGATCTTTCTCTATTGTAACTATTTGCATCCTTTTCTCCCCCACCTCCTAATAAGTAGTTACTGAGTTGTCAATAGCATTTGCTATTTTCTTCTTATAAATTAGTGACAAACAAGTACAGCATTGAGTTATAAATATTAAAGTTGGATTTTTAAGAAGCAAGCCATCAAAAACTTGAGACAGTCACTATTTCCTTTGACAGTCTCTTACTACTCTATTTATGGTTTGAAATACCACACTGAACAGAGGGAGAGTGATTGCTTTTTGTGCCCGCACTATGGATACATGAATGAATGCCTGTGAACCATTGCTGGAAGGATTGCCTTGCTTCCCATTTTCCCAAGTGTTGGGCAGTTCCTTCCATTACTTTATAGACAAACAATTTCCTTCATGAAAATAGGGCTGGAAAGTTCCCAAGTGCTAGAAATAAAATGGTCTAATGGAACCCTTATTGTTTCCCTTCACCCTCACTCCCATCCCCATCCCCACACTCCTTTTGGGTCATTTTCATACTTCAAAATTCACCAAACTCCTCTATTTGAATTTCTCTCCCTGATTTCAAGCACAAATTGAAAGGAAGGCACCTGTAGTTGAAAGCATTAATCAGAAAACAGACAAAAAAATATTGTGACCTGGTTTTCTTTGTGTCAGGTCTATGCTTGGGAACAGGAAGTAGCTCAAGGGCACAGAACAAGGCAGACCGACTGCAGAGGGCTTGATAACTTACAGGGTGAACCTGGGCATCTGTTACAACATTAATATCAATAAGTTAAATATCTGCTCAGGGTTTCAGAAAGCTGTGGAGGGAAAAATGAGACAGAGCAGTCAGTTGTCAAAGCTTATTAACCTGCCTGGATCTTTTAGCTACTTTACTAAATAGCCAATAGGCAGGTAAATTTCTCAATGAGTGCTACCTTCAGCAATCACTCCAGATTTATGAACATGTGATTGGGGGGCAAGAGGCCTTTCTTGTTGTCTTTTTTTCTTTTTTCTTTGTCTTTCATTTAAGATAGTAATGATATATTAATTTGTTGGTGCCTTTTATTCATTCTAGAAAAAACATCCCCCAGTGATATAAAAAAAACAAAAACTTCTATACCTTGGGCAAAGTATAAGACCTATTCACAAATTCACACTTAGGATCTGAGGAGTGTTGAGTTAGATCTGAAAGGGACATAAGAAGCCAGCTAGTGGCTTCATTTTACAGATGAGGACTGAGACCCAGGCAAGGGAAATGACTTGCCCAAGGCTGTCACATAGATAGCAAGTATCGGAATTATAACTCAAACCCAGTATTTTGCACTCTACTATACCACCCAGTGTGATAAGAAAGTCGTAAAGGGATATCGAACGGCAGAGAGTTAGGAATGGAGTCAGAGGAGCTGTCCTGATACACTCTAACAACCTCATGCAACTAATACTGCAGACAATACCATACTAATACAATAAAAGGAATATCAGCCCTGTATGTGTTTGTCCTTCATTGCAGAATAAGATCACGCCATCAGAGAAATAATGACATGACTTGCACTTGACTTTGTTTTGAGTGAGAGTCACCAGACTCACTTCTCCCCCGGAGTCATCTGAATCCAGTGACCAGATATTCATCAGGATGACTGGAGATGGCCCAGGATGAGGCATTTGGGGTTAAGTGACTTGC
This sequence comes from Potorous gilbertii, assembly GCA_028658325.1. NCBI lineage: Eukaryota > Metazoa > Chordata > Mammalia > Diprotodontia > Potoroidae > Potorous > Potorous gilbertii. Next base: position 397,652,339 of record CM053770.1, on the reverse strand, counting down.
CCAAGGTCACACAGCTAGTGAGTGTCAAGTGTCTGAGGTGAGATTTGAACTCAGGTCCTCCTGACTCTTGCACTGGTGCTCTATCCACTGCACCTCCTAGCTGCCCCTCTGAAAGGGTTAAAGAAAGGAAAAACATACATACATACACACAAATTTAGGGTGTGCTCCTTGGATTGGGACCTCCCTTTGCCTCAGTGTCACCTGTCCAGCTCTTAGGACAAAAATAACAAAAATATCATCATCACCATCAACAACAATAAAAAGCTGACACTTACATAACAAAGAATTTTATATCTATCACTTCATTTGCTCCTCACAATAACCCCGTGAGTTTAGTGCTGTTTTACAGATGAGGAAACGGAGGATGAGAAAAGTTAAATGACTTGCCCAAGGTCTCATAGTAAGTGTCTGAGACAGGAATGGAATTTATATGCTATGGTTTATGAGAGGAGAAAAAAGATAGAGAAGTATGCTCTATGTAAATGTCTCTAACCCAGTCTCCATTTTGGTAGGAGGTGGAGGAAGGAGTTTTTGCAGTTCTCTAGGGTTATTTAGAATATCAAGAAAGAAATCTTAGTAGTGGTCTCCATTTCTTAGAAGCTGGGAGTATAGCTCTTGGTCATTTCAGTCAAGTCCAACTTTTCAAGATCCCATTTTGGGACTTTCTTGGCAAAGATACTGGCATGGCTTGCCATCTCCTTCTCCAGCTCATTTTACAAATGAGGAAACAGAGGCAAACAGGGTTAAGTGACTTGGCCAGGGTCACTTAGTTACTGGGCATCTGAGGACAGATTTGAACTCAGGTCTTCCTGACTCCAGGCCTGGAACTCTATCCACTGCACCCCCTCATTGCCCCAGCAAGAGGTTCAGGACTTGGTTGAAGAGCAGGGTATATGTGAGTGTGACTTAGCATTTTTGGAGCTGTGCTATGTTTGAAGAATTCTTTGAAGGGAACTAATAGAGTTGAAAATAGAGACTGTGCTGGGGTTAAGAGCTCATGCCTTCTTCATCCCTTCCCCTAAGCAACCTATACTCATATATAATGAAATGAAAATTATGTAAAATCAGATGATATCCAGAATAGCTTACCCAAATCATAGATTTAGGAGTTCTTCCTGGTTCCTGTTGGGAACAGAGTGCCCTAAGATGGAGGGAAGGGATATTTAGTGACCTAGTTTAACGGTTTTTAACCTCAACTCCATGAACTTATTTTTTTATTGTAATAATTGTATTTTGATATAATTGGTTTCCTTTGAAACCCTTTGTATTTCATTGTATGCATTTAAAAACATTATTCTCAGAAGGGGTTAATGGGCTTCACCAGAGTGCCAAAGGGGAATAGGACCCTGTTTGTACTAAAAATGATTAAGAGACCCTACGGTGACTGGTTATGTTGAACTGAAAAAAGAACCTATTCTTTCTCCTTTCCTACGCCCACCTCCAACATCTAGGGCACATTTCACGCCTCCTTCTAGTCCTGGGACAGAAAAACCGTATCAGTCCATACTGTCAGCTCATAGTCAAGGCTAACTGCACTAAACCAAATGAAGGTAGAATTCCAAGTATGAGGCTGACTCATACCCTATTTTCAAGCTGAGTCTAGTTATCCCACCACTATTGTTAGGTTCTCCCATTGGGGTAGTATAACAGAAGTAGCCTAGACTAGTAGGCAGGGCACTAGGCTTGAATTCAGTAAAACCCATGCTCAAATTCCACTTCAGACAAGCCACTTAAACTTTCTGTGCCTCAACTTGCTCATCTATAAAATGAAGGGTTAGTCTTGATTGTCTTTAAAGTCCCTTCTAGAGCTAAGAGTCAGGGAGGGGTCAGTCTAGAGAATTATCCCATCCACTTTAAGTAGGTGCTTATAATATAAAGATCTGCCCCACCCAGATTAAGGGCCTCAGATTAAGGGAGGCTTGTTGTGTGTGTGTGTGTGTGTGTGTGTGTGTGTGTGTGTGTGTGTGTGTGTGTGTGTGTGTGTGTGTGGTTCATGTGCCTGAGGAGAGTCTGGAGTCTGGGTAGCTATGAAGGAGCTTCCCCACCACTGGAGCTTCCCCACCACTCCCCCTGCTTTGAAAACCCAGATGTTGGTGCTTCTCTCTGCTACCTATAATGATGGACAGATAAATCTGTCTATTGATCTGTGACGTATGTATTGCTTGGGGCAGCTAGGTGATGCAATGGATAGAGCACCTGTGCAGGAGTCAGGAGGATCTGAGTTCAAATTTCACTTCAGACACTTGACACTCACTAGCTGTGTGACCCTGGGTAAGTCACTTAACCCCAAATGCCTCATCCTGGGTCATCTCCAGTCATCCTGATGAGTATCTGGTCACTGGATTCAAATGGCTCTGGAGGAGAAGTGAGGCTGGTGACTTGCACAGCCCTCCCTCACTTAAAACACAGTCAAGTACAAGTCATGTCATTAGTTTTCTGATGGCATGGTCTTTTTCAGCAACAAAGGACAAACACACACATGTATTGCTTAGGGTCAGACAGTTAGAATTCCTGCCTGTTGGTCTTTATTTCTCTGCTTGTATTTTCTCTGTTGGTATATGTAACTAAAGAAGATTGTTGACCCCTCAAGAGTTGCTTTCCTTTTAGAAAAGCAGATCTGAAAACCTGTGCTAACAGGCCATCCTGGATGTGTCAGGGTGCTTGCTGCTACAGCGCTAAACCCTGATATCTTACCCAAGCAAGAGCATGCAGCAATCAAAGACTTTTGACTAAGTGTGAAAAGTTCTTGATCAAGTTAAGATGTCTTTGAAAACCAATGAAGGAACTGTATTGAAGTTGACATGAAATCTGTTATCATTGGTCAAGGGACTTGGTCATGTCCTGGGTGATTGTATAAACCTAGAAATTTCAGTTCAATATGGAAGAGATTCCAGAACCAGGTAGCAAATGCCCTTGAGAGAGAATCACTTGGTGGGGAGCAGAGAACTTTGACTATCTTTAATATGTTCTCCTCTAACCTTAACTGGAAGGAACCTTGTGAGCTTCAAAGTTTCCGGAGAATTTTGGACTTGAAAGGTTTGAGTGGCTGAATTCTTTCAAGGGAGACCCCTGCCCTGTACCCTTGCATTTCAGGGTCCCTAGCACCCCTAAACCACATCACCTTGTGATAAATCCATAAATTGAGGCTTCAAGATGGCATTTTCTATCTGAATTTCTTAATCTCTTGAGTGCTCTAAGAGACTTTTAGAACCACACAAACTACAGTCCTTCTACAACTTCAAAATGATAATGAACTCCTCATACTATATGAGGATACTGTCAGTAACAGGAAATCAACAACTTCTTTTTAAATTCCCTTTTCAAATCTGCTCAACAGTCAGTCTCCCCCAAACTGAACACAGGGTAGGCAAAGCAGAATAATGATGTCACTATTCAATAGCATCTCCCCCACCCAATTTTTCTCAAACATCCCACCTCAAATGCATTTTTAAGGGGAAAAAATAAAAGAAAAGGATTCTGGAAAACTAGTATTTCCTTGTTTGCCCTATTGAACTGACAAAGAAAAGATGAAGCTAAAATGACCAAAGCATGACAGACAGGTATGTTACAAGCTTTCTGTTCTTTTTGTATGGAAGACCTAGGTTTCAATAGAATTTCATGTCAAAAATAAAATCTAGTTCCCAGATACAAACAGTGCACATCAAAAGCCATTTGTCCTTGGAAGGTCAGTGTGGCTGCATGTTTATTGATGAATCTGCTTCTTCCTGATCTGTATTCAAATCAGTGCGTTGGGCTTCTTTTAAACCAAATTTGACTTGCAGCATAGTTGCAGGAGTTGTGAGAAGAAAAGCCCACAAGCAGCACAAAACAAGCATGGGAAAACAGAAGGTTTTGCAAAGACTGTACAAAAAAAAAGCAGTGATTACTCAGGGAAAAAAGATCTTTGAAAAATATATTCTGCATAGAAACAACAATTCTGCTGATGTGCCATGTCTTCCAAGTTTTTATGAGGCATCAGTGTCTCTTTAAAGGAAACATTTGTCAAGAAGGGTAAGTTCAAAATTTATCATCTTAATTATTACATAAGCAACCTTTAGATCCAAAATGATTTTAAAGCCAGCCAAAGTACTTTAAAAAAAAAAAGTCATTCCTGAGATTTTTCACTTGTGTGACTCCAAATCCAAATAGCCTAGCAATACTATAATGGAGCACAAGTCTTCTAACAAACTCTACTCCCTGAACCGTGCAAAAATCAATGAAGTTTGCTACTGGAGCAATGGGAGTGAGGAGATGACTCTATCACTGATGTCTGTGGTACAGGGGGGAAGAGTTAAGCCTCTTGCCGGTCCTTGTAATCAAAAGAGAATTCTAATGCTCTTTTTAAGGCCCCTCTAAGCTCAGCAATCTCAAGAGATAAGAGCTTCTCAAGAAATGCTGTTAGTTTCCTGTCTTTCCTACTTCTGCTGCTGTGACCTTAGCCTTTCAAGTTGTTCATCGGCATCAATTCAACCAGGACAGAAAAGTAATGTGTTTTCCATGACTTGGTCTCTATTAGTCAAGGCTAGCAGGGGTCTGCCATGCATAAGGATTATGCCTTTAAGACAACCTTCTCATAACCATTCATTGTGCTGGTACATAGCTTGTAAAGGGGAATAATGCTGACTGCAACAACATTGGTGCCCTACACAGCACCGAAGCAATTGCATTAGGGCTAACAGGATGGAAGGGCCCCAAGTATGTGTTTGCTGATGGAAAGCCTTAACATAGCTCAGCAAGCAGAAAACTCATTTGCAAAGCTTATTTCATTCCTTCCTGAAAAAGAGTAGATGGGAAGGCATGGGAAAGAGGGCAGGACTCTGGGAGGATGTACTTAGATGAACAAACACTTTACATGCAATCACATGAGACAGTGCTTTCAATTGTGAAGCACTAGCTACAAAGATGATTGTTGCCATCGTAATTTTCAGTCAGCATGTCATCACAGATAGAATACTAGTCTTATAAGAAGAAACCAGAGTTTGAAAGCCAACTCAGTTATTCTCTCTATAGACCTTGGCAAATAACTTAACTTCTCCGTGCCTCAAGACTTGTCCACTAAATATAAATAAGTTGAGATCTACCAAGTTAGAGATAGGCTGGTAGAGCTCCAAAGCTAGTAGTTCCCCATAATAAGAAAATCACTGATCCTTTGCATATTCCTGGATTAGCATCATTATAATGGCTGGTGTTGTCTGTGGACAAGATATACATATGAGGTCTAGTATGAGATATAAATCCAGCTACATAGTAACTTCTACTGCAAACTCTGTCTAAAATAAGTATTGTGTTTTCTTTAAACATGGAGCACCTTAGAGGCAGCTAGAAGACATGGCATAGTGCCAGACTAGCTGGGAAGACCTGTATTCCTAACCCTAATCCTGCCTCAGACTCTAATAGTATGAAAGTAGACTCATAATAGAACCTCTCTGCCTCAGTTTCTTCACCTTTAAAAGGGACAGCTAAGTGGCACAGGGCAGCTAGGTAGTAGTACACTCCCTCCATTATTTCAGACTGCAACCCATTCATGCCAGAGGTCTCCCTTTAGATCTTCTAATATAGTTCATTGATACCAATATTATGTTCAGTGGGCCTCTGTTATTCCTTGATCTCCTACCTCCTTGTTTAGTCATACTTGTCCTTAACATCTTTTATGTTGTTCATTATCCTCTGTGGTAATATAATTCAACCTATCTGAAGGCACCTACCCTGAATTCTTCAGATTGTCCATTAAAAAATCTGAATTTTGGGGGCAGCTAGGTGGTGCAGTGGATAGAGCACTAGCCCTGGAGTCAGGAAGATCTGAGGTCAGATCCAGACTCAGGCAGCTAGCTGTGTGACCCTAGGCAAATTTCAAAAAAAGAAAGAAAGAAAAGAAATCTGAATTTTTTATTCTCCTGAGAATATGATGTTCCATGATTAATGAGCATATTGAATTACTGAATGGATTGGACTGATCCTGTGATTTCAATGATATCAGGAACTTCCAACCAAAAAATTCTCTTTTAACAGTGCATTGGCATCAGGAACTGTCTGTGAAGAAAATCTCTTTCTACTCGTTCTGAAATTTATAGTGTTAGAGAATTACCCAAAGCACTAAGAGGTTAAGTGATTTGCCCAGAGTCACACAGCCAGTATGTGTCACATCCAGGAATTGAATTCAGTTTTTTCTGACTTCAAAGACAGTTCTCTGCCCCAGGTCCACCTCCCTACACCTAAAAAAAATCACAGGTTTGGACCAAAAAGAAAATGAGAAAGAAAATGCTATGTGCATTGTTCTAGGCACTGACGATGCAAAGATGAATGTAAAATAGTCCCTGTCCTCAAGATGCTTATATTCCACTGGAGGGATATGCCACATACACAGTAAAGTAAATACAAAATATATGCAAAGTAAGAGGCTGGATGACACATGAGAAGGAGCACTCATTTCAAATCCTGCTTCTCACATCTAACTTCCTCTGTGACTTCGGGCAAGGTGACCTCTTTAAACTTCAACTTCCATATCTGTAAAATGAGAAGTTTGAATTGGATAATCTTTAATGTCTCTTCCAGCTCTAAATGTATTATCCTATAATCCTAATACCAAGTAATCTCAAGAAGAAAAATGCTCTAATACTTGATCTTTCCCAGAACAGATATATTATTATTTCTGAGACAATGTGGCATAATGGAGAAAGTCCAGGATTTAGAGTCAAGATAGGCCTCAGTTTGAATCCTACCTCTAGCATAAACTGTATTAACCTGAACAAGTCATTTAACCCATAGGAGCCACAGTTTCTTCCTGTATCAAATAGAGAATATCTATAACACTTACTTCCTTTGGTTGTCAGCAGCCAGGTGGCACAGTGGATAGAGCACAGACCCTAGAGTCAAGAGGATGTGAGTTCAAATACGACTTCAGACACTTGTGTGACTTGGGGCAAGTCACATAACCCCAGTTGCTTAAAAAAAAAAATCCAATGAAATTGTTTATGTAAAGTAATTTGTAAACCTTAAAGCCTACATAAATGTCAGATGGTATTATTACTCTTTAAGTTATCATAATGTAGCGTGATAACAGCAATAGCACCGACAACCATAAATCCATCTCTTTCTGCTAGGTGGCACAAGGGGGAGTTTTGGATCAGGTAGACCTTTGAAGGGTCCTGCCACGGACACTGCCCCACCGTGACTCGGAGCAAGTCCCTTAAGCTCCCTCAGACCTATTTTCTTATCTGTAAGAAGAAGAATAATAAACAATAATAATAGAAGTAGTTTTTATATAGCTTTTATATGTATATTTTATATATATTATATTTATATATAAATATACTTAACATATATGAAGTAGCATTTACATAGCACTTTAGGGCTTGCAAAGTACTTTACATATATCTCACGTGATCCTTAGTACCACCCTGAGAGACTGGTGCTATTATTAACAACCTGTACTTGGCGAATGGGACAGCTAGGTGGTATAGTAGCTAGGAAGCCAGTGGCTAGAGCACTGGGCCTGGAGTGAGCAAGACTCATATTCCTGGCACTTAGTAGCTATGTGACCCTGGGTAAGTCACTAAATTCTGTTTGCCTCAGTTTCCTCATCTGTAAAATGAGCTGGAGAAGGAAATGGCAAACCACTCCAGTATCTTTGCCAAGAAAACCCCAAATGCGGTCATGAAAAGTCAGACATAACTGAAATGACTGAAAAACAACAATGACAACGTAACAGATGCACTTGCCTTTTGTTTAGGTCTTGCGTATGAGGCGCTGGTCCTGACCCTTTTTCAAGATGAGGAGCTTCAAGCTAATAGCTTGACCAGGACAACATCACGAGTGAGTATCTAAGACCACATTTGAATTCACCAGGTCCAGCCCTCTGTCCACTGCTCTACCTAGCCTCCTTCCATAAAATGCGCATAATACAAGCACCTACATCAGAGCGCACTGTGAAGATTAGCAGTGATAACATATATAAAATGTTTTACAAGCCTTAAAGTGCTATATAAGTGTTAGCTATTGTTCTTCCTAACTCCTATAAGAATCTTATCAATATTTCTTTGGTTTAATGATATCTGATCTACTTTTTCCTCTTCAGATTTTTAATTATCCTGATATTACCTCTTAAAGGAAAATACACACACACACAAAGTGCTGTAAATCTTTGAATGCTATATAATTGTTGCTATGTTATTACTATTGCATATAAATTCTATTTGGTGCACCCCTTTAGCACTTAGATGTACACTGAATACCAATAATGAGACAGGGAGGGTGGTCCAGACTGAAATCCAATCGGAAAAAGACTGTGCTTTTTCTAAAATTAAATAACTAAGCCCTCTAGTCAACAGATAGTTTCTTTTGTGGAGCAACTGGAAGAAATAGAGGCAAAACCAAGGAGACGGACTATTGTGCTCATCTAATTATATTTCCCATGATGCCTGGGCACAAAGGGCAATCAAAATATGAATCTCTTTCAAAGTAAAGAATCTTACCTTAAAATCTTACATATTAAAGACAATTGGAGAAACGTTAAATATTAAATAATAAATATCCTTAGTATCGACATTCTTGCTATGGAGTGGCACGAGAGAAATTTTAAAATAATACTTTTGAGCTGTTTTCTATTTTCCATGTTCTTTGTGAGTTTCCAATGAACAATAACTTCTCAAAACTTCAACATTTGCATTTAATATTTCATATCATGTGTTCAGTTGCCTACTCACAAGATGTACTCAACACATTGGAAGCCTTTCTCTTCTAACGAAGAGAAAATTATTTTCCTTCACTGATGACTTACGCAAATATGATAATAACTTAGTTATATAACTATTGTACATAAATTCAACTTTGTAAAACCAACATAGATAAGCAAAATAATTTTCTTATGAAAATATTTCATAAAAGTTTAAACAAACAAGATGATACTCTAGGATTTTTTTAACCCATTAAGAATGATAGCATCATTAATAAAGAAATATTTTAAGATTTTGAGAGAGAGGGAAAGGAAAGAGGAAGAGGGAAAGGGAGAGAACAAGTTGAGCTGCCCAACTGACTGGGTCCCCATTCAGGCAGCTTGGATTACTCACAGGTTGTGTTTGTCCCTCATTTTCAAAGAGGACCATGACATCAGGGAAATGATGACATGATTTACAGTTGACTTTGATTTGAGTGAGAAAGGGCTGTGTGAAGTTATCAGTCTCACTTTCTCCTCCAGAGTCACCTGGGTCCAGTAGCCAGATGCTCATCAGGATGACTGGAGACAACCTAGGATGCAATGGGACCCCTTGATCCTTTTAGGCTAAGACCTCTTCAGGTTCTCTTTGCTTGAGGTAACATGCCATTCAGTGAATAGGCCTCTTTAAAAAGTGAGTCTTCCTCTCTCTCTCCTTTCCCTCTCCAAAGGAAGGTAAATTTTGATGACTGGAAGCTGGTCACTTAACTTGCGGTTTACTGGTTAGATTCCTTCCTTCCTTCCTTCTTTCCTAACTTCTTTCTTTCTCTCTTTGTCTCTTTGTCCCTTTCTTCCTTCCTTTCTCCCTTCCTTCCTTCCTTCTTTCTTTCTTTCTTTCTTGTTCTTCTCAAAGACCACACCTTAAACCCATTTCACTCTGGAGCTCAGATTTTAGACCACAATAGGTCCCTGCCCAAACTCCACTTAAAGGCTATATTTTGGGCACTCCTGCCTCAGACAGAACATCAATAGTAACTGTTTCTCTTTTGATCAGCAACCCTGAGGGCCTTCCCCTCCCAGTTTGATTTTTTTCTTTTTTTTTAATTAAAGGGAACATCCCTTGACTCACTCCTTAAAGAGACCTATTCGCTGAATTGGGTGTTACCTCACTCAAAGAGAGAACCTGAAAAGGCCTTAGCCTAAAAGGACCAGGGTCTCTCATAGAATCCTAGGCCATCTCCAGTTTTCCTGAGGAGTATGTGGATCCAGATGGCTCTGGAGGAGAAAGTGAGGCTGGTGACCTTACACAGCCCTCCTTCACTCAAATCCAAGTCAACTGCAAGTCATGTCGTCATTTCCCTGATGTCATGGTCCTCTTCAAAAATGAAGGACAAAACACATGGAATCAATGTGTTCACTTTCAAATACAGGGCAGAAGGTGTTTAAAAAAATGAGAAATTTGACTAGTAGATACTTTGTGAAATCTGCACTGCCATTTCCTTTGTCTCATTCCCAAATGGTGAGGAATGACACCCTGGCACACTGACTTGCCCCTGATTGGGTTTGGTGTCTGAAGCCCTAGTCCTGACACATTCAAGAACATTCTCTGCAAATATTAAAAAGACTTTCTATAATTCTTAATTACTGAAATAAATAGCTTGCCTGGAAAAGAAGATCCCCATTATATATGAAGGAAATGTTACTCACAACATTTTTTGGTTTACATGAAGTACTTAATAAATGGTTTTTTATTCATTCATGATTATTATTCGTAAAGAAGGTTTTTGTCATGGAGAAGTTTAATTTCTTTGTTTGGCACACGATGATCATCCAAAAAACACATGAGAACAGGGTGACTAAAAGAAATCTTTACTGTTGGAGTAAACCAAAAAGTACTAAGTGACTCAAAAGCCTGCTGAAGCGGACTGAATTCTTGAAAGGGTCAGCTCTGAACAAAAGAGCACTTGAGCTAGAAATCTCCAATCTTGGGAAGCCTCCAGGTTTAAAATCTGAGGAGTTGTCTCCTGGTTGGAGTTATCAGAATGGGGGGAAAAACTCTGAGGATGTACAGCAACATCACCGTTTGCCAGAGCAGACAAGGAGGGAGACTTGGTCATTAGAGAACAACCAAATGAGGGAAATGACGTGGATATGAAATTGCAGCTATTAGTGATCTCCCAGTGGGGGACAATCTGGGATTCATCTGGGTTTGTTGTTTTTTAAGTACCAGCACATAAACATTGCTTTGTTACAATCAAATGCACACGTGTATGGCATGTGTATGGCACTTGGAAAAAGTAGAGATTCTCTAGAGCATGCTGACTGAAGCAAAGGGAACCTGGGAATAACACCTACCAGACTCCTCTGGGATATTAATGCCAATCGCCTACGCTGATTACAACTCATTCTACACTTTATGTAATAGACACGTTCATGAAAATGTAGGGAAATCCATATTTCTTCACAAATAGAATACTGTTTTAAATATAAAAATGAAAATTCATTATTTAAAGGCACCCAGGAGTGAACTCCTTTGTAAAGCAAAGAATATTTTTTGTATTATGAATAATTGTCCTCTAATTTATCTTTTTTATAAGTTGTGACTTTTATATCAGATTCTCTTAGAGCACCACACAACCTATAACCAACAATGCATTTATTTTTACTATGTGGTTTATAGCCTCTGAAGCAACATAAATCAGTTAGAACCAGAGAACTAGAGAATGTTAGAGTTGAGAAAGACCTGAGAGGTATTTGATTTAGATGGGGTGTTGTGAATCAAGATACCATAACTTACTTTCTCTTAGGGCATTTGCCAGGACCTGCCAGGTTGGTGAGTTGCTGCATTGCAGCAGCCTCCAAGCCTTCTGGCCTGAACCATAGTTACACATGAGAAAATCAAACACTGGTTCTTGCCATGGTGGACATGAGAATATTCCCTGTTTTTGACTGATTATACATGCTGCCTTAAAATGGACTTGATGGGTTTGGCTTTTATCTGCCCAGGTCTGAACATGTCACTCCTCTGCTCAATTATCGCCTTCAGCACTTAAAACTCTCACAGCCTAAGATCTCACCCAATCTTCCAGGCTTACTATCCCTTGTTTGCTTTCATGCACTCTCCATTCCAGCCCAACTGGCCTTCTTGCTGTCCTTTCCACACAATACTCCATCTCTGTCTCTGTGCTTTTGCATAGGCTGCCCCTCTCATACTTAGAATTCACTCCTTTCTCAGTTCCACTCCTTTAAATCCACTCCTTCAAAAACCAGCTCAAACACCACCTCCTATATGAAGTCTTTCAAGATCTCCCTACTCCTACCATCACCCCTCTACCATGTACTAATGGCTCCCACATCAAAGCTACCTCAGATTTATTGTGTGTATGATTATATGTATACATGTTGTCTAGCCAAATAGAATATAAGCTTCTTTGGCTTAGAATTTTTCACTTTTGTCTTTACATATCTGATACCTAGCATATTGCCTGATACATAATAGGGATTTAATAAGTGTTTGTTGATTGATTCATCGACCTACACCTCTTTCTTAATGTCTAGTTTTTGTGCTCTCATTCTTAAGATCTTGATAATTTGCTAGAATCATTCTATCCTTCATCCCCACCCTTTACTTTGACCCTCCTAGTTTTGACTAATATTCCTGAACAATTGTTTCCTACCCACTGCCTGGCATGAAAGGTCTAATGTGTGAGGCAGCCTGGAGGCACTTTCCTTCCCAAGGTCAACTGAATAAACTCCATATTGCTATATGAAGGAAAATAGCATCAGAAAGCCTTTGGCATCAATGGTTCCATAGTACAGTGAAATTGTCTATAGATGGAATCAAGAATAGTCTATCTTCCCTTTATGATGCTATCACCTTGGTTGCTTGAACTCCTAACCCTAAACATACAGAGAAATTTTCAGCTGTGTCTGCCAAAAGTCACTTTCACCAGAAAAAGTGAAGGAAAACCGTATGAATGAAGTGGTCACCAGGAAAGAAGCCAGTAAAAAGAAATAAATTCATAGAAAGCAAAGGAGGCATGAAGCCTTCTCAAACAAATCTCAACTAACCCAAAACACATCTCTCAAGCAAATTTTCTCCAAAACTTTCTCCAAAAATAGTAATAAAGCCACTACTACCATTGCTTCCAGAAAAGGCATATCAATCAATTACCCTATGGCAATTATCTCTTGGATGAACTTAGACAAAAACTACCTTGCCATCATTCTTCTTCATGTGATGTCTTCTTCTATTAGAATGAAAGTTTCTACCCATGAGCAATTTATATTTTTCTCACTGTTTAGATATGACTTTACTTGTATGAAAAGTGCCTTTTAATTGTGTTTGTATACTTCCTGCATTTGTCTTGTGCTATAAGAAATGACAAACAGAATGATTTCAGAAAAACCTGGACTTACATGAACTAATGCAAAGTAAAGTGAGCAGAACCAGAATGCTGTACAGAGTAACCATAGTAGTGTATGATGAAGAACTCTGAATGACTTAGCTATTCTCAACAAAACAGTGATCCAAGAGAATTCCAAAGGGCTCATGATGACATATGCTATCTACTTCCAGAGAAAGTACTGACACTGTCTGAATACAAACTGAGTCATGCTGTTTTTTCACTTTCTTTCTTTTTCTTTCTTTCATTCTTTTTTTTTGTTCAAGTCTTCTTGGAAATGTTTTGCATAATTGTACACGTAAAACCTGTATTGGATTGCTTACCTTATCAGGGAAGGAGAAAGGGAGGCAGGGAAGAACAGAATTTGGAATTCAAAACTTTTTTTAAAATGTAAACAATTGTTTTAACATGTAATTGGGGAAAAATAATTTTTAAAAAAGAATGTAAGATTCTCACTTTTTATATTTGTATCTTTAGAAACTTTAGAAACTATTACCCAATACATAGCAAATTATATACAAATGATTTTTCATTCATTTGTTTACAGCCCTTCACAGTTTTAATCACTAGGTCAGTTAATTCACTCATCTACCTCCTCAATAAACTTTTCTAACCTTTATAGAATACAGGTTCTAGAGGAGATGTTAGAGATCTAATCCAAGTCTTTCACTTTACAAATGAGGGAATTGAGGCCCAACATCACTCATCTAGTCAGTGTCAGAACCCAGGAACAAAACCCATATGTCCTGAATACTTTCTTAGTTCCTAGCCTATGGTGCCTCTTTTTGAAATTTAGCTAAATATTACCCAACTTTGATTTGTTTACTGCCTCCTATTGTCAGTACTATTTTTATGTTCACCATGTTTGTCCTATCTTTCCTATCATACTATTAAACCATAGTCAGAGTTGTTTAGTTGGGCATAGTGATGCCCAACTCTTCATGGCCCCATTTGGAGTTTCCTTGGCAAAGATACTGGAGTGATTTGCCATTTCCTTCTCCAGCTCATTTTATAGAGGAGGAAACTGAGGTAAACAGGCTAAGTTACTTGTCCATAGCTAATAAGTGTCCAAAGTCAGATTTAGATTCACAAAGATGACTCTTCCTAACTCCAGACCCAACCTTCTACCCACTGCATCACCCAGCTGCCAGGGATCATTTCTAAAATTTCCTCTTTGTTTCTCCACAGAACTTAAGTTGATTATCATACATTTCAAATACTCAATTATTGTTGACCAGTGAAAAAGTCATCGTTTCTATCTCAGTCTGAGAAAAATCAAGTTGTGTCAAAATTCAAAGTCAGCATTATTCATAGTCACAGATTTATAGCTTAAAGCTGGAAAGGGTCCTAGAGGCCATGAAATACAACTCAGCCATTTTGCAGAAGAGGAAATTGAATGAGATGGTAAATGACTTGCTGAAGTCATTTAACTAGAAAGTCTAAGTCTTCCTCATTCCAAATCTACTACTCTATGCTACCTCCCAAATGACTTGTCCGAGGCCATTCATCTATCTGTATGTAAGTAGCAAAGTCAAGATGTGAACCCAGCTTCATATCTTTAAATCCAGTTATCTTTCCATTGTACAACTTTTCCTTCCCAAAGATGAGGGAACAGAGACTAAAAAGAATTAAGTGATATGCTCAGAGTCATATAGCTCATAAATGTCTGAGGCAAGATTTGAACTCAAGTTTCCTGATTCTAAGTTGAGCATTCTATCCACCACTAAACTTGGCTGTACAAAGCAAGAGTGCATGGAATTTCTGGGATGGCTTCAATTTTCCTCACCCAAAATATCCTCATACTCTTCTCTTACTATGACTAGGTTATGCCTGAAATTCCATTTAGAACTCCATGCCTTTCTCTAAATTATAGCTTTGATCTCTTTTAAACATGCAAATACTCACAGAAAAGAGAAGACATTAACTGATTAATAAATTACCATTGAGTTAATAATAGATGACATTTATATGACACTTCAAGGCTTACAAAGTGTTTTACACATGGTATGTCTTTTGATGCAGCAACATTATTATAGTGGGTACAACCAACATTATTATTCCCTTTTTACTATTGAGAAAACTGATGATCAGAGAGATTGCTATTTGCCCAGGGTCACACAGCAAGTAAGCATCAAAAGCATAGGTCTCTCTAATACCAAGAAGGAACTCTGCTACACAGTATTGCCTCTTCATGAAAAAAGTCTGTGACTACAGGTTTGATAAGGTGGAAGAAACAGTAACTTCAGAGGGCAGCAAGTAGATTTAGAAGAGGAAGAGACCTTCAAAGTCATCTGCCCATCCTCCTCTTCTGGGATGTAAGCCTTCATGTGACCAAAAAAGACAGGCCCAGAGAAATAATTTAGTGCAAGCCACATAGAGAGTAAGTAATAGAATCCAAACTTTTCAAACCTAGGACTTCTGCCAGCAGATCAGGGCTCTTGCTACAATTAATTCCCCACTGACCCTTAGGATGGAAGAGAGGGAGTCCCACCAAGGTAAGAAAGAGTGAGTTAAATGAAGGCTAGAGGCACTGAAGGCAAACTATATCCATTTCACAATTTTTCCATATGACTGGGTGAGTCACTAGACTTTTATTGTTCCTAGTTTCTAAACTATTTCCCATTATAGGATATTTTTGTAAGGCTTCTAAAAATTCCTTCAGGAAGGAAGGAGAAAGAAAGAAGGAAGGAAGGAAGGAAGGAAGAAGAAAGAAAGAAAAAGAAAGAAAGAAGAGGAAGGAAGGAAAGAGAAGGAAGGAAGGAAGGAGAAAGAAAGAAGGAAGGAAGGAAGGAAGAAGAAAGAAAGAAAAAGAAAGAAGAGGAAGGAAGGAAAGAGAAGGAAGAAAAAAGAGAAAGAAGGAAGGAATTTTAAAATATTTTTAAATTAAATAATTTTAAGTACATATGTAGGTATGTAAATTTTAAAATAAGCATTTGCAAGATAAGCCCTCTCATCAAGTCACTCCCACTTTTATATTAAATATAATAACAGTAAATAGTAACTGATAAATTACCTGGCGTTTTCAGTAGAATGTGAAAATCTCAAGACTCTATCAATATTAAAAAAGGTTCTTTTTAAGCTACATTTTTAAAAAATATGTTCTTCTCCCCAAGAAACATTAAAAAAAAAAAGAAAATTTAAGCTCCAACCTGGTGGAGATTTTTGCAGAATCTCCACCTATGTATCACACAAATACACACATATACATATATACGTATATATTCCATTGTATTGCTTTCCAATGCCAAATAAGGATTTAGCATTTCTTTAAAGCTGAGAGGAAGTTATGGCATAGTGGATAGTGAGCTAGCCTCAGAGCCAGAAAGACCTGGGTTCAGGCGTTTCCTTTGATGCATGCTGGCTATGTGACCCTGGGCAAGTTACTTCAGGACTCAGGGCATATTTCTAAGACTCTATTTACAGAGAAAGTGCTGATTTGCATTGATAGAGGGAATTTCCTCATCCAGAAGCTTCCTATATCATTGAAATCATAGATCTAACTGTTATCCTTTTATACAGTCATTGAAATTTTCGTTTTGCTTAGACACAACTCACGTTGAAATGCTAAAAGCATCTTAGTTAAATTTTTCAGGCTCTGACAAGATCCTTTTTTAAAGTAACAACAACACAAATACACACACACACACATACACACACCCCCTTAGACATTATCCTGTATAACTCAAAGGATGAGGAAAGCATCCTGCAACCCACGTGTAAACTTTCTAGGTATTCTGCCTTACAGTATCCAAGGTGTCTTCTAAATACAAGCATTTAACTCCTGCAGCCATGTGCAGAGAGGAGGAAAAATGTTTCTGCCATATCAGGCAATCTAAAAGCCATATTTCACATTGACAGATTCAATCATGCACTCCTCCTCCGAGTCAGAACGGAACAAAAGGGGAATGTTAAACATAAGCTAAAAACAGGAGGGATGCCAACTATAACATTTTGTTCAAAAGATTTCCTTCTAATACTGACAAAAAATGTCTCCTTCTTGTAGGTTTTCAATTCCTTTGATCTACCTACAAAGATGCTGAGTTCTCCCCAGTTCCAAATCCCTTCAGCCTTCTGCCCTATTATCAAGTTTCCATTGTCCCTTTCACTTCTAAACTTATAGAAAAAGTTATCTGTATCAGATGCCTCTACTTCACCTCCCACTCTCTCCTCAGTTTTTTGTAATTCATTTTCCTCTCTCAATGTGTTACTGAAACTGCTCTCTCAAATGTCACCAGTGATCTCCAAATCACCAAACCCAATAATTTTTTCAGTTCTCATTTTCTATGCGCTCTCTGTAATACTTAATAATGCTGACTCCTTTTCCTAGAAATTGTCTCACTCGTAGGCTTCAGAGGTACTATATTTTCCTAGTTTTCCTGCCTATCTGAACTCACACAATCTTACCATCTTTTGGGATTCAGGAGTGCATATGCTTACTATTAATTGGATTGTCAGCCAAACCAACTCTCCCCTCCAGCTAAAATCCCATCTTCTACAAGGAGCCTTTCCTAATTCTCCTTAATGATAGCAGCTTCCTTCAGTTGATTATTTCCAATTTACCTTACATGTATGTAGCTTATTTGTGCATAACTTCATAATGCTATCTCTCCCATTACACTGTGAGCTCCTTGAGAAGACTATCTTTGGTCCTTTCTTTGTATCACTAGAACTTAGCACAGTGCTTGGCACAAAGTAGGCACTTAATCAGTGTCTATTGACTGAGAGACTCCTAACTTAGCTAGGAACTATAATACTACTGTCTTCCTTTCTATCTCTTATAATATCTAATGGCTTCCTATCTTTTCTCTGACCCTTAAATGTGGGTATCCAAGTTGGGTATCCAATCTGTCTTACTCTGTCACTCTGTTCTTTCTCTTTTGACTACTCATCCACATCCAACAGTTTCAACTATTATTTCTATGCATAAAACCCCCAAATTTCTATTTCCTGGTGCTACCCTCTCTCCTGAGCTTCAAACTACCTCCTAGACATACTGGGCCAGTTCCTCCATGTCAATATGCTCAGCTCCCTTTTAATAGCTTCCTCCCTAAACCTCTAACATCTCCTTCTGACTTCATTACTTCTATCTGTGCACCACTATTTGTTCAATCACCCTCTGATGCTTGAAAAATTGGTCCTATCTGACTCCTCTCTCCTTCATCTTCCATATCTAGTCAATTACCTCATCTTGCTAATTCGACTTTTACCGAATCTTAAAATGTTTAAGCTTAAAGGACTTCAGAATCATCTAGTTCAAACCCCTTATTTTATAGATAAGGAAAATGATGACCTGAGAAGTTGGGTCATTTATCTATGATCACTCAATGACTGAATGGCACAAGTGGAACTCAAAACTAAAATCTTTATAACACATCTGGCTTATTTTCTGCTTACCAGACTAGATTTTTGCAATTAACTATTGGCAGGTAGTAAGATTAATCTGGCAGCTATTACAAGAATGGATGAGAATGGAAGCAGAAGGACCTGCCAGTGGTCAATTGCAATTGTCCAGACTATTGGTCTGGTACAAACAACCCATATACACTAATGTCCTACTAGTAGCAATAAAGGGACAGACGTCAGAAAATAGGTCGGATTTGTCATAAAGACTTTAGAGGGTGGGTGAAGATTTCACTTGGTAAGCAATTGTCGACTGAAGAAAGAAAAAGGCTTGGAATCAGAGGACCTGAGTTTTGAGTTTTGGTTCTGCTATTTAGTATAATACATATTCTTTTCTTTATCTGTAAAATAAGGGGCTTGAATTAGATGATCCTAAAATCATTTAAGGTTTAACATTTTAACACTGTGCATGGAAAGAAAGAAGGAAGGGAGGGAAGAAACAAGCATTTATTAAGCACCTACTACATGCCAGGTACTTTGGTAAGCACTTTACAAATATTATCTCATTTGAAACTCACAACCATATCGAAAGGTAGTTGCTCCTATTATTTCCATTGAGGTAAATGGAGCAGATAAAGGTTTCACATCTTGCCAAGGGTCACAAAGCTAGTATCTGAGGCTAGATTTGAACTCAAGTCTTCCTGACTCAAGGTCTAGTGCTTTAACCGCTAGACCATCCAACTACCTCTAGCAGTATGAGGATAGAACCTGTCTTAACTAAATTTTGCCCTCCAACACACTGTTCTAGTCTCAATAAACACCTGTTGAATTTGTATAGTGATAATTCATAAATGTGTACCACTTTCAAGTTTATATACCACTTTCACAACAGTGAGGAAGTACAAGGACTAGTATTATTATACAGATGAGTAAACTGAGGCTGAGAAGATTTTCAACAGAAATCCACTTCTAGCCCATGTCAGATTTTGTTCTCAAACCCAGATCTTTGGATTCTGAGTATGGTACATTTCTACTACATCGTGCCACTGCCTGCTACTTTTTGAAATCACTATAGATATATACTACCTTAGATTATAACCCTTAACTGGTTACCCAGTTTGGACAAGGAAGACACAAATCATTGTTATATACTGGAAATCTCAGATAGCAGCCTAACCAATACAAGAGAGTATAAAGGAGTTTTGAAAATGCTTACTTTCAAGACATAGTCAATGATTTTTCTAGCAAAGGATATTTTCAACTAGCTGAGAATAGAAACATCTTACCTGGTTGTCAGAATTATTCCAAGATGCTTGAATTCTTCAAGGATATATAATTTTGTTAGCAAGAATACTCTTTCTACTGTCACAGAATGCAATACATACATAACTGAATAAATGGTCTTTGAGGACTGCTGTGACCAAAAACTTTATCACTCTGTAACCAATCTGGAGATGAGATGACCCAAATTGAAATAAAAAATGTCCCCTGTCTACCAGTCATCTCTTGATCTACATAGATTATGGGTCAGATAGTGAGAATATTTTCAATTTGTAGTTTACCTTCTCTGGTAAATCACTTATCTTGGCTCACTGTGCCTCCATCCCAGTTTTTAAATGCATTAACTTGTAAGGTCAAAGAAATTCAGTTTTTACAATGCTAGCAGTCCAGGCAAGGACCATGGATTAAATAGTAAAATATTTAATCAAGAACAAATTTCAGGATAAAGCAATAGAAAACCAATCTCATCATCCATTCCTGAGTGAATGCAGTTTCATTCATTTTCCCCAACAGAGTAACTTGGGTAACGAGTCCCTAAAAGACACAGGTATCTGAAATGGAGAAAGCATTGCACAGTGCCTGGCCAAACTAAAGACTGTGAAACTTCACCCACAGAACATGTGAATCAATTCCCCATTCTATCTCTTTTTTCCAATTAGCTTCTAAGAAGCCTTTCACAGTTCCGTACACTAATACTCACAAACACACACATGCATGCACGCACATACACACACACACACGTCTATGCACATATACAACCAGAGTTGGAGCTCTGAGATTACTTTCCCTTTACTCTGTACATATTTTTTTTATGTTCACAGATCTCTACATGTTGTCTTTTCAGAATATAAGCTCCTTGAGGATAGGGGCCTCATATTATTGTGTCTCTTCACAAGAAGTTAGCATAATGCCTAGCACATAGTAAACATTTTGTAAATGTTTGTTGACTGACTGACCTACAGAGATCAATTGAGATCAACCCACGGTCACAGGGAGATCACACAGAACAAGTTTATCATCTTTCTTGTAAGCCTTACTCTATACCTTACATCACCCTCCCCAAAAAAATAATTCCACAACATTATGTAAAACCTTTTCAATAAGTTCTTCACCACAATTAGTGGGAACCCCTGAAATGTATAGTTATCATTGAGGATCTTGTCCTACTACTGAGCACTAGTCTTTCAGTAACTAAGGAGTCATAAGATAATTCACCCCAACACACAATTTTATAACACCAGCCCCAGAGATAGTCATATAAAACTCCTCTGAATCATCTTGCATTGTTTGCTAGCATAGGCTTTACTGAATAAACCAATACCAAAATAAAATTTAGACCTAGAAAACGTCAATGTAACCTACTAGTATACTAATACGAACAATGTAATTTACCAGTTCAAGCACACTCATGCAAACAATTTTAGAATTTCTTCGTATTCTGAATGTCAATATAAAATGTAACCTTTGTGCTCATCTCTGAATTCACAGGATAATGGGGATATTTTCAATTTATAATTTACCTTATCTGATAAATCAATCATCTTGGCCTGCTCTATGCAGCCCAAGCCAGCATAAAAAATGAGATGCCTGCAAGTCAACTCAATAAAATTTTCATCATTCTGACCATAAATGAAATATTCATTAAAAGATAAAGATACTTAATCAGGATAAAAATTCAGAATAAAACAACAGAAAATTATTCTTCATTCCATTTCCCAATTGAATTAATATCTCCTTCCCATTGCCTAAAAGAGTAGCAAGGCTCTCTAAAATTACTGTCTCCAAAATAGATAAAACAAGGCAAATTCTCAAGCACAACCTGAGCCAAGTTTCAGAAGCTCACCTACACAAAGCCACCTGGATCACCTCTAGGAACAGCTACCAGTCTACAAGTTTTAGTTACAATTGTTCTTTCCTTTCCCTCCCCTCAGTACACTTTTTGTAGACAGTAAGAAAGCTGCTCCAGTTTCCTACATTGCACCTCTTTTCCCACACTGGTTGCTGCCATCACAGCATATTTTTCTCTCAACCGGTTCCTCAAATACACAGCATCATGAGAAGTGTAGTCTTGGCTTGGCCCAATTAGTCTCATGCTTTAAAGACAAATGCCTCATGGAAAAGCTAGCCTTCCTATCACATGTACTTCTATTACAATAATAAGCACACTTATAGAATTGTACACATAGAATTGTACACATCTACAGGACATTGTAGAGATTATCTTTAAAAAAAGACATTGCATCACAAAAAAAAAAAAGTCCTGAGATTTCCAATAGCTGTTCAAGTCTGATAATTCTAGGCTACAGAATGACTCCTCTCCAATAACTCCTCAGAGATTCCCTGCCACCCCTGCCAAGGGCTAGTACATTCCCCATGGATCATCTCTCACAGTTAAATGTGAGATCATCAAAGACAATGAATATTTCACAGTTTTCCTTTGTTTCTCCAACAAAAAAAAAAAACACCACAATGCTTGTTACATAACAGGCACTTAGAAAAAGCTTGTTGGTTGTTCACTGTCATTTATAATGGTTTGAGATATTTAAAGTACAAATAGTTCCATGCTTTATTCCAAATTACCATCACCCAACATTACTAAATTCAATGTCTTTTCTCAATCTAGCTTTCTCAATTTCTCCAAAGCTTTTGATACTGTTGACATTTGCCTTCCCCTGGACATAATCTTTTCCATGGATTTTTATGCCACTGCTCTCTTCTGGTTCCCCTTCTACATTTATAATTGTTGTTTTTGGTCACTTTTGCTGAATTATCATCCACGCTTCATACCCTTTATATGGGTTCTCTCCTGGACTTGCCTCTCTCTCCCTCTTGCTCTTTCTCTCTCTCCTTTTCTCTCTCTCTCCCTCCCTCCCTCTCTTTCTCTTTTTTCTTAGAACCTCCATCGTGGGTGATCTCATCAGCTCCCACTGATTTTATGCAAATGACTCCAAAATATATAAATCCAACCCTCAGTTCTGTCTTGAGCTCCAATCTCATATCACCTGTTGTATATTTCTTCCCAGATGGACAGTAAGCATCTCAAACTGAGCATGTCCATAGTAGAACTCATTACCTTTCCTCAAAAAGTCAACTTTCCTTCAAACTTCCCTATTTCTCTCCATGGTACCAACCTCTTTCTAGTCACTCAGGTTCACCACTTTGGAGCTATCCTTTAACAACCCCTTCTTTCTATTCACATAGCTACCACCTTAGTTCAAGTTCACATCACCTCTCACCAAAATTATCACAGGCATCCTAACTGGTATCCCTGGTGAGTTCTCTTCCTACTTCAATCTATCCTTCATATGGCTGTCAAAATGACTTTTCTTAACTCAGATCTGACCATATAACATCTCTGTTCAACTCCAATGATTCCTGATTGTCCCTAGAATGAAATATCAACTCTTTTACTTCAGTTGTAAAGGCCTTTCCAACATTGCCCCCAATTTACCTTCCCAGGTTCATTAGACAACAATCGCCCTCACATACTCTTCAACCCAGTTACACTGACCTTTCTTTGCTTTTCATATACAACACTTCACCTCCCACATCTATGACTTTGCAATAGTTGACCTCATTCCTGGCATGTATTCCCTCCTCACCTCTATCTCATAGAATCATCTCTTCCTTCAAGATACAGCTCATGTAGCACCTTTTACTGATCCCCTTTACTACCAGTGCTCTCCATCTCAAACTACCTTATATTTAACCATTTTGTATTTATTTTACTGTTTCATATATATGTATATGTGTGTGTATTATTGTTATGTATACATAACAAAGAAAATAGATACATGCATGCATACATACACACACGTGTGTGTGCTTTCTTTCACTTTGCTTCTTTCACTGAATCTGTATCCCTAGCACGTAGCATAGTATGGGGTAGGTATAGAAGTTTCTGAACTACTTGTTGATTGATTTATTCATTCTTTATTTTCTCTCATCCAACATTCTGTCAGTTGCCAAGTCCTGCCAACTTTATCTCTATCATATATCACTACATTTGTCCCCTTATCTCCAATCATACAATCACCACACTAATTCATGTTTTCATGACATTTTGCCTTTATTATTGCAAGAGACTCCTAACTGGTCTCGCTAACTCCAGTTTCTCTCCTAATCTTAGTCCTTACTCTACATACTACCAAACTGATATTCCTCAAGTCCAGGTCTAATCGTATCATCCTCTTGCTCAAGAAGGTTCCAGAGGTTCCCTATTGCTTCTAGTGTAAAACAAAATCGTCTGTCTGGCATTTAAAACTTCCCATAACTTTTATATACTGATGGCATTACTTCTTTCCGTGTGTTCTATGTTCCAACAATATTGTCCTAACTGCTTCCTGTATATGATATTCTATTTCCATCACATTCTATCTCCAGACTCCATGCTTTTATACTGGCTAGACCACATAACTATGAAGATTTCCTTCCTTGCCTGTGTCTTGGAACCCCTAGTTTTCTTTGAAGTCTAGTTCAGGTGCCACCTCCTAAAGCAGACCTTTCCTAATCCTCCCAAACATTACGTCCACCCACCCACCAATACTATGACCACTGCACTTGCCCTAAGATTACTTTGTATGTATTCTGTTTATAGCATAAATATATTCTGATATGTGCTGTGTATTCCTCCAGTAGAAGTTAAGTTCCTTTACAGCGGGGAGCATGTTTTTTGCCCTGATATCCCTAGTGACTAACACAGATACTGAAATATAGTTGTGGTTGTTCAATCATTTTTCTGTCATGTTTAACTCTTTGTGACTCCATTTGGGATTTTCTTGGCAAAGTTACTGGAGTGATTTGCTATTCCTTTCTCTAGCTCATTTTATAGATAAGGAAACAGGCAAGCAGGGTTAAGTGACTTGCCCAGGGTCACACAGACAATAAATGTCTGAGGCCAGATTAGAATTCAGTAAGATAAGTCTTCCTGACTTCTGGCCCAGCACTTTATTCACTGTACCACCCAGCTGCCCAGGTATATAGCCTTAACAAATGTTTGCTAAATTGAATTGAATGAAGCTCAAATACTAAAATTCTCACAAGAAATATACAACATAAAGGAGAAATGCCCTATTGTTAGTATTACTGTCCCAGTGGTCCTTGAGTTAATTTTCAAAAGAGAGTTCCTGTGGCTTAAAACAAAATATATTTTCAATAATATTTGTCCAGTGTTGAAAAGCCCCTGCACTTCTGACTGTCAATGTCTATTGATGAAAGGTTACTTTATTGGAACTTTCAGAACTCATCAATGAAAACCTGATGACTTTGCATACTGATCCCAGATACTACAAAGGAAAAAAAAATGACTGAGCCAATAACCAATTTCCAAGAAACCAGTGGGAAACAGGCCAGTTCCAAAATGACCAGAGTGGGCCCTGAAACTAGTCATCTCTGAATGAATCAAAGTAAATAGGACCCTAAAATTTCACAACAGCCATAATCTGTTTTAAGTAATTGGCTTACTTCCACCACAAGGATATTGTGTGCCAGGATATAATGTAGTGTTACCAATTCAATGTTCTTGATGCTAGAAGCCAGGCCAGTATTCTTGCACCTTTGACAAGATGTTAAAGAATTTGGAGAGTCTCCATTCTGGAGACATAGATTGAAATCTGAGATTTTCTTAGCATAAAAGATCTTCATGAAAGATCTTATTTTCTCCTCTGTTGAACAGCATTTCTCCACACTACTATGATGTTCATTGCCAGGACTGGTGAGTTTGTAGTTTATCCACCAAAGGAAGAACACTAATGAACACTGTTTTGTTTTGTTATTGTTGCTGTTTGCTTGTTTGTTGGTTTATATGGAGAGGAGAAGGGGAATGTCTGGATCTGTAATTCTATTGGTAATTTGGACTAAACCTGTGATTTCATTAATGTAGGGAAATGACAGGTACAGAACCTCCCTCTACCAATGTAAATCAACAATTTTTCTTCAATTTACAGTCTACAATATTTGACTGTGGCAGAGAGGTTAAGCAATTTGCCCATAGTCACACAGTATGTTGGAGGCAGGAAAATCACCCAGACCAAGTCAAAGTCT
Source organism: Potorous gilbertii (assembly GCA_028658325.1). Classification (NCBI taxonomy): domain Eukaryota; kingdom Metazoa; phylum Chordata; class Mammalia; order Diprotodontia; family Potoroidae; genus Potorous; species Potorous gilbertii. Next base: position 397,626,620 of record CM053770.1, on the reverse strand, counting down.
ACGATGACTCTCAATCCACAATTCCATAATATCTTTCATAAATACTGGTTACTTTTCAACAGAATTCCCTAAGATGCCTTTATCCTATTCACCTAAAAAAATTTAATTTGAAGGTACTGTAATTCATGCTAATGAGTCCTAAAGGGACATATCTAAGCTTGGCGCAACCTGGTCTAAAGGATAATTAGCCAGCCTTGGCTTTAGGAAAATCTCAATTCAATTCCTATCTGTAAGAACCATTGGTTGCGTGATCCTGAGTAGGTCTTTTAACCACTCAGACTCTAAGTCCCTCAGATGATAAATCTCAGATGCGTGGTTGAACTGAATCAGTGGATTCATATACTGATGAGTTACAGTAATGTGTGAGTTACTTAGACATGCAATAATTTGATAAGATTTCATTTCATGACAGGAAAAATTGTACTTATGTGCTTTTACTGACACTAGACTGACCCAGGAAATCTGACTCAAATAAAATCAGATTTAGTCAGTCCTTTGTCAGTGGCATGTTGGCTTTCATGCCGGACACAAGTGTTTTATTGCTTTCTTTTGTTGTGTTTTTATTTCTATGGTTTTTAAGATCAGATATTACTCCGAGGAAACATACAAAAGTTGTAGCTTTTAAAGAGCACCCTTCAATAACTGGTAGAGATATTACAGCAGATGTTGGTGTGGGGAAGTCAAGCTTTTCAAAGATTATTTAAGCCCACAAGAAAATGGGACCAGTAACACTATCACTGTAAAACAGAAGGAAAAAAAAAAAGCAAAAACTTTGAGAAGGTCCTGGAAGCTGTAAAGGGCATTACTACTGTGTTGATTCCTACAAATATTTTTGTACATATAGATCATTTTTCAATTTCTTTGGAGGTGTAAGCCTAGTGGTGACATAACTGGCTCAAGGGGTAGGCATGTTTTTGGTAACTTTGTGGACATAGTTCCAGACTTGCTTTCCAAAATGATTGGACCAATTCATAACTCTACCAACAGTGCATCAATCAACTTATTTTTTTTATAGCCCTTCCATCATTTGTCATTTTCTTCTTTTATCATCTTTACCAGTCCAAGAAGTATAAAGTGGGACTTCAAAGTCACTTCAATGAGCATCTCTCTGTTAATGATTTCGAACATTCTTGTGTATAATTGATTGTTGATAGCTTGGATTTCTTCCTTTGAAAACTACTTGTTCCTATCCATTGATGAATGGCTCTTAATTTAAATCAGCCCTTCATATGTCTTGAAAATGAAATTTTATCAGAGAAACTTGTCACAAAGACTTCTTCCAAGTTACCTGTTTCCCTTCTCATTTTTAATACAATTTTTAAAACTTTTCATTTTACATAAACAAAAACCCCCAAGCTCCAATCTCCTTAATTCTGAATACTTTACTTCACATCTCACCAAAAAAATGAGGCTATTCACCATGAGCTCCCTCTTCTCTCTTCCTCCTGATTTCATCCAGATGCCTTGAGCTACTATGTCCTTTTTCACCCGTGTTACACAAAGCCAACCTCTCTACATACACAAATGCTTCTCCAGCACATTGCTTCCTCTCTTATCCCTACTCTCTCATTAATTTTTTTAATTGCTCCCTATCTTCTGGCTACTTCCCTATTGCCTACAAATATGCCCATATATCCCGTCCTCAAGAACCCTTCACATCTTCACATCTTCCCCACTAGCTGTCATTCCATATCTTTCCTCCCTTTCGTGACTAAATTTCTAGAAAGGGCCATCTACAATAGGTGTTTTTATTTTTTCCACCCACTTTCTTCTTAACTCTATATCTTTGCTTTCGATTCGCTAGTCAACAAAAACTACGCTCTCTAAAACGACCAATGACCTCTTAATTACCGATCTTCATGCTTCTTGACCTCTCGGCAACCTTTGACATTGTTAATCACCTTTTCCTAGATGTTTTCTTCTTTTAAGGTTTTCCTATTCTCTTCTCCTAGGCAGTGGGCTGTGATAGCAACATGTATCTTTCTACTTTCTTCACTTCTAGATTAAACACTTAAAATTGGGATTCAAGTGACAATCTGTTATAATCATGTTTCACAAATACACGTATCTGCATCTTTGTTTAAGGTTTAATTTTTAAAGTTGTAATATCTTTAGCTTCTGTTTTGTTGCAATTACTTTTACATCTTTGTCATTTTTTTACATCAGAACTGTCTCTTATCACAAAGGAAAACTTAAAGAAAACCAAACAGTGACCCTATCTGAAATTATATCTAATATTAAACATGTATATTTTACCCCTAAACCACCTCTCCACTGAAAAGGGCATGCATTTCATCTCCTGTACTTGGGAACTAACATTAACCATCTCTTTTCATCTGAGTTCAGATGCATTTTAATGCTACTGTCTCATATCATAATCAGTCTGTGTATTAAGAAGTGTGTGGTATAGATGAACAGAGAAGTAGCCTTGAAGTCAACAAAAGTTTGGGTTCAAATCTTGCTTCTTCTATGTCCTGGCTGTGTGTTCCTGGGCAACACATTTAACCTCTATCTACCTCTATTTCCTAAACAGTAAATGAGGATAAGAGTACCTATCTAAAGTTGTTGTAAGGATAAAATGAGACAGTATTTGTAACACTAAGCACAGTGCCCAGCACATAGTAGGCACTTAATAAATGCTTATTTCCTTCCTATTTCTTCTCCTTGAAGTCTTGGCTAGATGTTTCCTTTTTACTAGCTTTTATTTCACCTTCTGCTACTGGGTCTCTCACAAAAACACTCTTTAGATTCCAAGTCCATCCAGCTTAAATCCTGAATGGTTGAACCACAATTATATGGGGAAAGCTTGGAAAGGCTCCCTAGTAAGATGCTTTAGAATCGCAACCCAAAATACGAAGTTAATTTGAATTAGTTTTTCCCCCCTTTAGGACTGTTAAGACACTATTCATATTCTCTCCAACTGTTCTAAGTCTGGGGTTCTTAACCTAGCATCCATGAACTGTATTGACAACTGTATTTCAATACGATCAGTTTCTTTCATAATCTTGTATATTTTATTTTATTCATTTAAAGACAGTATTCTAAGAAAGGATATATAGGCTTTAGTAGAGTGCCCAAAGAGTTTATGAAGCAAAATGTTAAGAACCTCTGGTATAAATGGTATCCATTGCTGAGTGGTTACTACATTATATTTTATCATAAGATATTTTTGTAACATGTTCTAATAGTTTATGTATTTGTAAATACTTTTTTCCAATAATTTATTACACATTATTCTTCTTCATTTGCTCTGTGGTTTAATCAGTGGGGTTCCTTGCTATTCCACTACAAACAAAACTCCATCTCCCATCTCCATGTCTTTGCATTTCCTATCCCCCCGGCTTAAAATTACATGATGTCCTTAGAGATGCCTCCCAATTTCCCCAACCCCACTCTAAAATTGCTTCTCAATATTCCTCAATACCTCTCACACCTGTATATACTCTGTATAGACTCTGCATATATTCCATGTCTACTTTGATATGTACATGTTATTTCCTCAATGCCCCTCTTTGAGGGCTGCGACTATCATCATTACTAAGGGCCTTGATTTAGTCTTCCAGAAAGAAGTGGAGGGGGAGGTTGAGGAGGAAGGGAAAAACTAGTCCCTCAGGGCATCATTCCCTTGTTGAGAGAAGCTTTAGAATTTCTTATAGATCCCATTAATTTTGCCAACTTGGACTCAGACACTCAAAGTATCAGTGACCAAAAATCCAGAGGAGAAAACATTGTAGAGAATGAAACATATGTGAAGTCCTCTGATCTTTAATAGGATCCTGGGTAAAAAATTGAGTTTGAAGAGACTAATTTAAAAGGCAAATGAAGTGAAACCCTGAGCTGCCACTTGTTCAACATTCTCATCACAGAGTAAAAGGAGCCATTTTCTGAGCAGACACCTTGCCAAGAGTCATGATCGTTAATACATATTCAACTGCTCCCTATTAACAATTAGCAATTGGACTAGAAAGATTCCTCTTTGGCCATCCCTTCATTTACTGTCTCTTCCCCATCCTTCCTTCCCCTATTATTCTTACTACCCTATGGACACAGATCATTGAGGAGAAAAGCTATAATGCTGAATTTGAAAAGTGTCAAGCATCATGGACCTCAAGCAGAATGAGCTCCAGTGCAAACGGAAAGCAAGAAGACAAACCAAAGAGAATCCCATGACCTCAATTTGTCATTCTGGGGCTTTCTAGGCAACTTTAATTCATTTGCTTTTGAGGGGTAATTCAGAAACTAAACAATGTGCAGTCATATTCTCAAGTTGAGGCATGGAGAAGAATCCAAAAAAGTCAAGGGGCAGAACGCCACAGTGGATCAGGTGGAATCAGGAAGACCTAAGTTCAAATTCTACCTCAGATACCTATTAGCTATGTGATCCTGGGAAGGCAAGTAAAATTCCTAAGTCTCAGTTTCCTCACTTGTAAAATAAGGAGGTTAAGCTCAATGGCCTTTAATTCCCCTTCCAGCTCTAAATCTACAGCCTTGTGAATGCAGGGAACTTTCAGTACCCATCCATTCCAAATGCATGAGGTTCCTTCTAAAAAGAGGCATGTGTACCATTTTTTAAAACTAATTGCTTCACATCAGGGCTAAAGAGTCTTGCAACTAATAAACAAATGTAGTCAAGACTTTCTCATATTTCAAAGTGTTTAATTTTTCAGAAATAAGAAAGCCAACCAAGCTACTTAAAAATTAAAAACACAAAACACAGAAATAAAGAACTAAAACTTGGTTTTTTGAAAAAAATAGGATAAAAAACCATTATTAAAGGACTTTATGAAGGCATAAAATTCACCTTATGGTATAATTTGTAATGCTGTTTTATAGTGTGTGGTATTTGTTTGGTCATTACATCTAGTTCAGTAATAGCTTATTGAATACACAGTATGTAAGGGTGAAAAAATAATAAAACAAATAGGAAAAGTTTTCAAGCATAGAATTGAAGGTGTATGTAGTTCCTCACCCTGATGTTTTACAAATCCAGCTAATCAGACAGTATTTCAAAGGGGGTTGTCTAGCTACAAGTTTTTCTACCTTATCGATGAGACCTAAAACTAACTAATTAGCCAGTCTCAATGTAAATCCTGCTTGAGTTGTGTTCTGGGGATTTCTAACTAAATATGCCCGAAATTATTATTTCAAAGTGTTTACTCTCCTAACCTTTGATGCACTCCCTAATGACATACTTTTCAACATACTAAAAAGTCATATCTTTTAATACCATTTGAGTCATTAACTACCACTACGTTATCTGCCATCTCAAGATAGAGATAGAACAGTGGTACATTGGAAAGAGCCCTGAATTTGGAATCAAAGGACCTAGGGTAAAATCTTTTCTGTCACATTATTTTGTTATATTGTACAAGTCATTTAACCATATTGAGCCTCAATTTTCCTCATCTGTAAAAATGGGTGGGTGGAAGCAGATAACCTTCACTCAATCCCTTAATCAATGATCTTGTAATGTGAGAGAAATGATTCTTAAAAAGTGTGATAAATTCCTTGAAGAAAAGTAAGGCAATATTCAAAGTTGGATTGCCCCAGTGGGCAATCTTGGTTCTTCCTCAATTCAAATCCTAGCTCTTACATTTACTAGATATAAGATCAAAGGAAAGTTGCACAAGCCCTTTTGAGCTTCAGTTTCCTCATATGTTAAAGGAAAAAAGATAATATTCATAGAATTGAAGTAAGGAAAACACTTTGTAAACCTCACAGTACTATATAAATGTAAGTTTTTATTACCTTTTCAATATCAATATTTTACTAGTGATACTATACGGTCATGAAGCACAGACATACACATACGCTGAAAAATTTAACTTGTCGGTTGCCCAAAAAGAAATGGAGAAATTCATAGTGAGCAAAAATTGGCGATAATATATTGCCAAGAAAGAATTATGCAGAAGCAAAACAAAAGGGTGTTATCAGAAAATACATAAAAAATTGGTAGGCCTGCCATACAGCAAGAGGAAGGAATAATCAGGGGCCAGCTTGGATGCTCTATTGGTACCTATGCCAAGTTAAGACAGCTAGCAAAAGCCCATCCACATGTGGGATGGATGACAGGTTGAGGACTTATTGGAGGATCAGGATGAGCATCAAATAGGATAAGAACAGATGGAGGAGTTGTGACCAACTCCATAGCAGAGAGAACTCACAATGAGGAAACCACAGAAAGTTCTGAAGTATTTCACTGCTGTTCTTTTTTATTTCCTACTGACCAGGGAGTAACCTATAGGTTTTGGGTAGGGCTGACTAGGAACAGCTATAACCCTACAAATTATACATAAGGCCCTGATATCATAGGACTTTGTAGGGAAGTCATCAAACCCTCTTTCAGTTTACATAGTCTCTACATCATTGGTGCCAAACTCACATAGAAATGAGGCCACTAAACAGCTTGTAAGGATTCCTACAAGATGCATATTACTTAGAAAACCATATAGTATCAATATGAGTGTTATATTCTATTTTCATTTGTTTTCTTAAATATTTCCCAATTACATTTTAATCCTATTTCACTCCACTCAGGAGTGGGGTAGGCTGTATGCAGTCCAGACTGCATTTAGACACTTCTGCTCTAGAAGAAGGGTTCATAATCTGGGGTCTTCAGAAGGGATTCATGGATAGATTTCATGGAATTAATGTATTTCTTTTTTTAATATTGTGATAACCATTTTGATATAATTGGTTTCATTTGTAATCCTATGTAATAAATGAATTTAGAAACATTCTTCTGAGAAAGGATCCATAAGTTTCACCAGATTTCCAGAGGAGTCCATGAAAACAAAAGGATTAAGAACCTTTGCTCTAAAGAGACAGTACACTAAAGCCTTACCATGCACTGATCTTGGAGGCTATACTTCACGGAAAACAATATTAAATAGCAGTTATATAAATATATATGTGTGTGTGTGTGTGTGTGTGTGTGTGCGTGCATGTGTGTGTGTATTAAGGTTAATAAAACTCTTTATATAATTTTATTCAATCCTTAAGACAATCCTGTGAGGTAGATACTAATATTAAGCTCATTTTTCAGGTAAGGAAAGAGGCAAATAGAAGTTAGGTGACTTGCCAGGATCACACAGCTAGTAAGAGATTGAAGCAGAACTTGAACTCAAGTCTTCCTGACTCAAGTTCAATATTCCATCCCATATATCGGGTATAAGGAAGAAACAACCACCTCACAAGAACCAACACCTTTGGACAGGTTGTTCAATAACTAAACTCCCACGAATAAGGTATAAGACTATAATCTTTATCAAGGCCTATTCCATAAAGAATAATAATCACCACAATGATATAGTGAACATTACTTGGGTTTCTAAAAACAATAAAATTCTAAGGTGATTTTCTACAGTAATCAACGTCTCATAATGAGATTACCAAGCTACTTGCCTCAGTGATGTTGCCTTGCTACTCTTAACGTAAATTTGAACATTGGAATGATGAGATCTAAAGTCTCCCGGAGTTTTGAAAACTTCAGAAGGTTAGATTTAGCACAAGAAAAAAATTATAATTCCCATGAAGAAAATATGATCATAAGGACTCTACTAGCTGACATTTATACAGTTCTTTATGGCTTACATATAATATTCTTTTTGGTAGAATAAAAATAACCATTGCCCAAAAATGCTGCTTCTGAAATAAAAGGGACTTTAGGGATATTCTCATCCAAATCTCTGAGTTTACTGACAAGATAACTGATGCTAGTGTGGGGGGTGGGGGGGAGGGAGGAGCCAAGATGACAGAGTAGAAAGATACATATATGCTAGCTCCTAGCCCACAGCCCCTAAAATACATGTAAAGAAGAACTCTCAACAAATTCTGGAGCAGCAAAAGCCACAGAACAATGGAGTGGAGGAGATTTCTGTCCCAGAGAGACCTGAAAGACCGACAGGAAAGATCTGCCAGGCACCAGATGTGGAGCAGAGCTCAGCCCTGCCTTGGCCACGTGGCACTGAGAGGAGCAGATCCAAGCAGGCTTCAGGGATGGAATCTCCAGTGGCAGCACAGATCCCTCAACCCACAGGCACCAAAGGTCAATGAGAGGGTCTTTTTGGTTGGCCAAGAGGGGAGTGGGGTCTCCCCATAACTCAGGTCTCCTTAGGAGGCAGCAGTAGAGGCAGCAGACAGGGCTCCCAAAGCAGGCAGTAGCCAGCATCCATTGTTGAAGGTCTCATCAGAAAGCCTCTGAGGGAACTGAACCCAGTGTGGTGGCCCTGCCCCCACCTGAACAGTTGATCTTAAACTCACACTGAATAGCAGCCCTGCTCCCGCCTAAAGCCCTGGGGCTTGGGAGCAGGTCATTTAAATCTCAGCCCCCAAGTGCTGGCTTGGTGGAGCTGGAGGCCAGGAGATTGTGGAGAAGAAACTCAGAAGTCAAATAACTGGTTGGGAAAATGCCCAAAAAAGGAAAAAAAAATAAGACCATAGAAGGTTACTTTCTTGGGAAGCAGATGTCTCCCCTCATCCTTTCAGATGAGGAAGAACAAGGCATACTAAAAGAGGAAGTCAAGGTCTCTGCCTCCAGGGCCTCCAAAGGGAACTTAAACTGAACTCAGGCAATAGGAGACCTTAAAAAATAAGTTAGCAGTTTACCAAAGGAGAACCAAAAAAATGCTGAGGAAAATAATAGCTTCAAAAAGAGGCTAAGTTCAAAAGCTCATTGAACAAAATAATTCATTCAGTGATATAGATGACTTTCAAGAATTCATGTTGAGGAAAAGACTAGATCTGTATTTAAAAATTTGACTTCCCAAGACAAGAATCAAGAGAAGCGTGAAAAGATAAACAGAAAAGAAAAATCATAAAAGACTCTCTAAAGCTGAACTGTTTCTATTACTACATAGAAAAACAATATTTTTAACTCCTAAATCTTTTCTCAGTATTTAGGTAGTTAGAGAGATTGTACATACACACACACACACACACACACACACATACACATAGATAGAGAGTACAGGGTGTGTTATATCAGAAGAGATGGTATCCACATACAAAAAATAAAATAAAATAAAAATTAAGTGGCAAAGGAGGAAAATTCCAGAAAGAGAAAGGGAGTAAGGGAACAGGGCAGGCTATAACTCATAAAAGAGATAAGAAAAATCTTATTCAGTGGAGAAGATAAGGGATAAGGGGAGAGGGGGAAAAATAATGCTACTCTCCCCACCTGAAGCTGAAGGAGGGAATAACATGCTCACTAAATTTGATATGAAAATTTATATCACACCAAATAAAAGTAGGAAAGGAGGCAACAACTGGAGCAAGGGGAATGTTAGAATGGAAGGCAAATGGGAGACGGGAATCACTAGAAATAAACACTTTCGAGAAGGGACAAGGTCAATTGTAGGGGGAAAATACAAAGGGGGATAGGGTAGGACAGAGGGCAATATAATTAGTGTTATACAACATAATTATTATGGAAGTCTTTTGCAAAAGAACATATATTTAGCCTCTACTGAATTCCTTCCCTTCTCATTGGGCTGGGGAGGGGGGAGAGGGAGAGAAATTGGAATTCAAAGTATTAGAAATGAATGTTGAGAATTTTTATTGCATATAATTGGGAAATAAGAACTGTAAGGAATGGGATATGGAAATTTATCTTGTCCTGCAAGAAAAGAGAGAGGGGTGGGGTATGATGGAGGAGAGGGTACATTGAGGGAAAGAGTAATCACAATGCAAGGTATTAGGAAGCAGAGGGAGGGGAGTGATGGGGAGAAAACTTGGACATGTTACAAAGTGAGGTAAAAGCAATTAGTATTAAAACAATAGACTGAATTAATTACTGAGAATAAATCAATTACATCTTTAGTTTGGAGAA
>CM053770.1:397568666-397607563 GCA_028658325.1 Potorous gilbertii | reverse complement strand
GGTGTTATTTTCTTCAGCATTTTTTTGGGTCTCCCTTATCAAGGTATTGACCCATTTTTCATGCTTTTCTTGCATCTCTCTCATTTCTCTTCCCAGTTTTTCCTCCACCTGTCTAACTTGATTTTGAAAATCCTTTTTGAGCTCTTCCATGGCCTGAGCCCATTGGATATCTATTTCCGATGTTTGGGATACAGAGGCCTTGACTCTTATGTCTTTACCTGATGGCAAGCAGTTTTCTTCCTCGTCAGAGAGGAAGGTTGGAATTATTTGTTCACCAAGAAAATAACCTTCTATGGTCTTATTTTTTTTCCTTTTTCTGGGAATTTTCCCAGCCAGTTACTTGACTTCTGAGAGTCCTCTCCACCCCTGGCCTAGGTCCACCCAGCTAGTGCTTGGGTTCTGAGATTCAAATTCTGCTCCCCAGCCTCAGGGCTTTCAATGGCAGGCCTGGTTGCTATTCAATGGGAGTTTAAGTTCTGGTGCTCAGGTCGGGGCAGGGCCACCACACAGGCTCAGTTCCCTCAGGAGGTTTATGCAAAGACCTTCTGTAATGGAGTTGCTGCTGAGCTCCTGCCTGCTCCAGGAGCATCTGGCCACCTGTTGCCTCTGCCACTGCCTCCCAAGGGGGCCCGAGTCATGGAGACACCCTGCTCCCCTCTCAGCCCGTCTAGACGTCTCTCTCACTGACCTGTGCATCTGTGGGTGGAGGGACCTTCACAGCTGCTGGAGATTCCATCCTTGAAGCCTGCTCAGATCTGCTTGCTCCTCTCTTTGCCATGCAGCCAGGGCAGGGCAGAGCTCTGCTCCCGTCTGGTGCGCGATGGACCTTTAGGATCGGTTTTTCAGGGCTCTCTGGAACAGAAATCTCCTTCACTGTGTTGCCGCGTGGCTTCCACTGTTCCAGAATTTGTTAGGAGTTCTTTTTAGAGGAAATCCATGGTCTGTGGGTTCAGAGCTAGCATATGTGAGTCTTTCTACTCCTCCATCTTGGCTCTGCCCCCCATTTAAATGGTTTCTTCCTTCATCCCTCCATCCCCACCTTTTCAGCTCCCTTTTGTCTTCTCCAATTAGAATGTTAAGGACCAGAGCTGCCTTTCTTTTGCTTGTAAATTTGCACTTCTCACAGTGTCTAGCATACAATAAGTACACTGTACCTATTGCTTCTTCCTTCCTCATTCTTACCATTTTCCTCCTGGGAACACAGGCTCTCATAATATACCTTTCTTCTTATCTTAAAAAGAACCAAATCTCCATGTCACTTCCCAGATATTTCCATGGCAAAGTCCCCTTGCCTCCCCTGTTTTCTAGCTTGGCTTTATGTGCTATCTTCCCCAGTAGAATGTAATCTCCTTAGGATAGGGATTGCCTTGTGTGTTTGCATTTATATCCTCAGTTTAGCCCAGTGCCTAACCCATAGTAAGTACTTAATAAATTCTCTCTCTCTCTCTCTCTCTCTCTCTCTCTCTCTCTCTCTCTCTCTCTCCCTCCCTCCCTCCCTCCCTCTCTCTCTCTCTCTCTCTCTCTCTCTCTCTCTCTCTCTCTCCTAATAGCCCTGTATAACACAGGTTCTAAAACTGACATGGAAACAAGGAAAAAAGATCAATGAGAGAAAAGTAACTATTTTGACCTTGAAGTAAATGCATACCTTACCCCCAAAAAATGTAAATATAAAACAAATTCTTACCATGATATATAAAGGGAGCTACAAATCACTCCATGTTTTGATAATTTCTGGAAAGTAAGCTGTGCTGATTGATTTCTAATCCATATAAAGTGCAGTCTGGGACATAGATCTAATAACTTTTGTTCCCAATAAAGTTGATCTCATAAGTGTTTAAGTATCTGTACATGTGACACTCTTAGAAGGATGTTAGGCAGTCTCCCTGACCAAAAATACCTGCCACTGTCTTCATTATGAGCCTGAAATTCCTTTGGCTCTAGAGAGTTTGTCTATTCAAAGGTACAACAGCATTTCATAGCAGGTATTTGCAATTTAAACTAGTTAGCACATTTTCCTTCAAGTAAATTTCAGCTGCAACAGATAGTATTTCTCTTTGCAGTTACTGAATTTCCTTATTTCCCTCTTTCTAACTTCAGACACATTCTTGGGTTAGCATCTCAGAAGTGACTGATCAGGTTAAGCTACAGAGGTCCCTTGAAAATTAGATATAAGAGAACACAGGAAGATTAGCAATCATTGGGTCAGAAGATGCCTGGAAAGGTCATCTAATCCATTCCCCACACAGACACAGACTTTCAGGCAAGTACCATACAAATCATTCCAGAAGATAAAAATCTATCCTATTTTTAAAAAGCTTCAAAAAAGATATTGTTCCACCTTTGCTGGGGCCTAACCAATGTTTAACAACTCTCACCATCAGAACATTTCCCTTCTGTCTAGACTAAATTCCTTGTACTCACACTTAAGCCTATCTCCTCTTTCAGTTTTCCTGGATATAGGAACAGGTGGTTGTTATTAGTGTAATTGGAGACAGCTATTAAATTAGCCTTTAATATTAGCTTCACCAAATCATATTGGCTGATGACTTCCTCATCTGTGTGGCTCTTAATTGAATCCACAGAGGCTTTTCTTTAGTTAAGGAATCTAAACTGGCTAGAATCTGAGTTGCCGCATCTGTAAAATGAAGTCATTGAACTAGCTGACCTCTAAGATTTCTTTTTGTCTTTAAAGTTCAATAATCCTATGATTCTCTAAGGTTCTTATCAGTGATGAGTCAAGTTTTGCCAGTCATCTGCCTCTCAAGTTCTACGTGCCTGTTGATACATGTCAGTATCACATTCATACTCTCTTTTTTAACTCATCACTATATTCCTGGGTCCTATTTGGCTTGCACATACCCTAACCCACCATTTTCTTTCTGCCCTTTGTGCACATTTAATTAATTCCCAACTAGTAGGATGAATAGTCAGTCAAGAGTATTTATTAAGGGCTTCCTGTGCTCAACACTAGAAATACAACGCAAAGCAAAAGACTATCCTTGCCTCGAGAAGTTCATAATCTATAGGAGAGAAGACATACAAATAACTATGTACAAACAAGCTATATACAGGGTAAATAGGAAGTAAGTAATCAGAGCTTCAGTCTTAGAATTAAGAGAGAGGAAAGGCTACCTGTAGAAGGTGAGATTTCAGCCTGGATTTGAAGGAAGCTAAGAAAGGGGGTAAGGAAGGAGAGCACTCCAGACACAGCAGACAGTGAGTCAAACCCAGAGTCAAGAGGCAGAATGTCTTGTTTGAGAAACAGCAGGGAGACCAATGGAGGCCAGATATAATATACAAGAAGACTGGGGCAGGGGACTAGATTATGAAAGATTTTGAATGCCAGAGGATTTTATATTTTATCTTGGAAGTGACAACAAATCACTGGAGTTTATTGAGTAGACAGGCAATATGATAAGACCTGCACTTTAAGAAAGTCATCTTGATAGGTGAATGTAAAATGGGCTAGAGTGAACTTGTGGCAGGCAGAACAACCAGCAGGCTGCCACAATATTGTCCAGACCTGAGAAATAGAAGTCCAGAACCATTGTGGAGGTAATATCAGAAGAAAGAAGTTATATTTGACAGATGTTACAAAGGTGATATTCACAGAACTTGGCAACACATTGGATGGGGTGAGAGATAGTGAGGAGCTGAGGTAATACAATATTTTTAGAGATAGATATTGATGATACAGATAGAGATGTACACATAGACGATATGGAGGTAGATAGGGATAAACACATATGCTGTATGTCTATACATGTATATACTTTTTTGGGTTTTGTTTTGTTTTGTTTTAGGCAAGCAGCACAGTGTAATGAATTAAAAGCTGACCTTAAAGCCAGGGTTTGAGTTCTGGATCTGACATACTGTGTGACTCTAGGCAAGTCAATGTGCTCTAGATTACTCTTCATGATTATAAGGTACAGAGAAAATACAATCTCTATTGGTAAGGAAAATTCCCTCTCTCATGAAATGAAACAAGTTCCATCCCTATGCCAGATATTTCAGGAAAGGCCAACCCTAAGCAGAATGGTGACGCTGACAAAATTGGATGAATTCACATTTCTTTCTGCACTTTTTACTTCATCCTATAATGGCCCCTGCTTCCCCCATAGATTCTTATTACCCTTAGAGGTCTCCTCTCTGTTGTTTAATCGCCCAGGATTATGGATGATGGAGAACAATCTCTTGCACCTTATTGTGAATTCAATGTTTAGGCTTCTCTTGGTACGTTTGGATTTTATCCAGGCTTTTTTGGCCCTTGAAATCATGCTCCTGAAGGGGATGCCTCCTAAGGCCTGCTCCGGTTTCAGAAATGACCCCCAGAATGTTCTCTGGGGGCAATGGATAATCTCTACCCTTTAGTCAATGTTACTTCAAACTACATAGTGACAAAATTCTGAGTTCCCCATAACACAATTTCTAGACTGGTTACTTTTATCTTCTCATTTTTTATTCATATAGTACCCAAGTGAAAAAATGAGGAGTCTAACAGATTTTCTTCCCTATTTCCTAATCTGATCTATTCCGAACTTTGGAATTCCACTGATTTGGGGGAGAAAGGTGTTTCTCTTTTCTTCTTTTGTGTGGACCCCTCAACTCTACTGCATGTACATTTATCTCCTTTTCTAAAGAGGCATATGTGTTTCTAACAAGTGAAATGTGCTCCAACAGAAAATCAGTCTTTCTAAGTAGGGGTCTTACTTAGCGTTTGAAGAATAAAAGAGCCGTAAACAAGGCTATCCTCAAATAGTATGGTATTTACACATCTTCAAAGAAAGTAAGCAAGAAAAGAATTTTATGGTTACTGAGATAAACTTGTCACTCTTAATGCTGAGAAAACCTATTTGAAGAAATCACCTGATCTGAGTGGAAAATACAACTTCCCCTTACAGCTTCATTACAGCAATCCAGTATTGTTATTAGATTCCAGGTGAAAGCACCAGGATGTCAAACACTGAAAAAAAGACATTAAGGCAAATAGTAGTTATTTCTATCCTGCACCCAAACACCCTTAAGAGAAAATTGGACTCCCTCCTTCCTGCTCCCAGTCTGTAGTCTGATATTGGGTTGATGATCTGAGTTTGCTGTACTTCTCTAGGTCTTGAAGTACCATCCCTGGAAATCTCTACCTACTTGACAGACATCATAGGAATTTCACAAAACCCACTCTGAATTGCAGAAACTATCTAATCCTATTCCAAAAGCATCTGAGTCCCAAAGATAGTCAGTCTCTCAAAATGACAGAGTAGTGGGCTCTGAAGAGTGCAGGGAAAGTCCATTTGACCAGTTACAGTTGAAAAGATAATGACAGCAGACACTAGAAAGAAGGCAAAACTACTCAACTCATATTTTACTTCCATTTTCTCTAAGAAGGATGATTCCTATGCTAGAATTTGTGCAACAAATAATGGTTAACAAGAAATTGAAATCCAAAATAAATTACAAAAGGATAAAGCGTAACCTAGCTACTTACAAAGAGTTCAATTGCCCAACACAAATACAGTGCATCCAAGGACACTGAAAGACGTTCCAGACATGTCTGCAGAACTATTGTCATCATTATTCTCTGTGGAAGAAGGAAGATCATGCGATCATAGATCTAGAATTGGAAAGTATCCCAGAAATCACTTAATCCTCATCCCTCTCCAGGCTGCACTCTTGACTTTCTCCACCATGACCCAGAAACCTCTTCATCCAGAAAGCTCACTTCAAGTCTGGAATTCATACACTGGAAGTTTGGTCAGCCCCAGTGGCCTCTCCCTCTGATTGAATGACTCCTGCCAAGTGGCTAGGGTAGCCATGGATTCTTCATCCCTCTACTGACCACCAGACTTTGTCCACCATGTCCTCTCTCCCTCTCCTGCTGGTCCTTTCAACTTTCTTTTATGTGTTATATTCCCCCATTTAAATAGAAGTTTCTTGAGGGCAGAGGCTATGTTTCTTCATGCTTGTGATTTTGTATTCCCAGCACTTGCCCCAATGCCTGGCATATCATAAATGCTTAATAAATATTTGTTAATTGATTGTCTAATCCAGGGGTGGGAAACCTGTGGCTTCAAGGCTACATGTGGCCTTCTAGGTCAAGTGCAGCCCTTTGACTGAATCAAAATCCTGAAGTTTGGATTCAACCATACTTGAGGACCTAGAGGGTCACATGTGACCTTGAAGCCACAGGTTCCCCATGCCTGACTAGTCCAACCTTCTCATCTTAGAGATCAGAAAACTGAGGCCTTTGAAAATTATGTGATCTGCTCAAGAGCACATAGGTAATAAGTATTAGATGTGGGAGAGACTTGTCAAAGTGTTGGAGATGGTCAAATATCTCAAAGGAAAAAGAGGAAAGGTTGAAACAATGGATTAATGATTTTGACCTTGATTCTTAGAAAAGTTCTAGGATACATTCTTAATAAAATGATCAGGTAAGCACTAAGGTATAATCAATCTAAGACAGTATGAAATGATCAAAGTAGATCATTCCAGACTGATCCGACTCCATTTTATTTTTGGACAATGTTGAGAGATTGAACAGACATGGATTTCAGGAAGACATATGACAAAATATGACATAATATTCTTATGGAAACCAAATAGATCAAATGTAGATTAGATGAGTTTATACAATTAGATGGATACAGAACTGAACTATCAGACCAAAAGAGTTAAATTAATGTCAACACAAAGGGTTGACACTCTACTAGGGGAGTGTCCCAAGGTTAGGTCCTTAATTGTTTTGTTCGATATTTTTAGTCAGTGACTTGAAGACATAATTGGCATACCTATCAAATTTGTTACTGAAAAAGAAAGCTATCTATCTGGAGTAAATGGGATGATGATATCAGATGACCAAAAAAAAAAAAAAAAACCAAGGCAAAACCACTCAACTTCTATATTTTTCTTCTATTTTTCTTTACTAAGGAGAATGAGCCCCAGGAATAATGAATAAATTGAATGGCTTGACTAGAATCCAAAAATATTTTTGGTAGCCCAAAAATGAGCTACAAAACTACCAAAGTGATATTTAAGTCAGACAAATATGGTCTTACACTTGGACTTGAAAAACCAACTGTATAAAGTCAGAATGGCAAAATACCTGGTTGGACTACAGTTTATCTGAAAAGATTCGCGGGGTTTTAGGGAACTATGAACTTAATATAAATTGAGTGTTGTTGACAACCAATAAAACTGTGATCCTAGGCTATGTTAACAGATGTGGCAAAATTAAGGAGAAAATTCAGCTCTATTTCATCCAGGTCAGATCATTTCTGAACTATTACATTCCATTTGGAGGCTGCATTTTGTGGAGGACACTGAAAAGTTGTAGGATGTTGAGAAAAGGGTGACCAAAACAGTGAAGGAACTCTAAAACAAAGCCCAATGAGGATCAGTTGAAATAAATGAAGTTGTTTAGGTTGGAAAAGAAAAGGGGGAACAAGATAGCTATTCTCAAATATTGGAGGGGACATCAAAAACATAGAAGAGGTATTATGATTTTTCTGCTCAGCATCAGTGTGTAGAGCCAGAACAATGAGTAGAATCTGCAAAGAAACAGATTTTGTTTCATAAAGAAAGTTTCTGAAAAATTAGAGCTATCCAAAAGTAGAATGGAGAACTTTGGTGATCTATTATTGGTGGTTTTCAAGTAGAGGCTGAAAACTCCCTTTTCTAGCATGTTATAGAGGGAATTATACGAACTATTTTTGAAGTCTCTTACAATCTGTGAAAACATTTCCCTCATCTGACTTTCGGTTAAGGCAAAAAGTCCATTAGAAGTTATTTATTTTAATTGATAATTTCTCAAGCATACTTCCTGAAAACAACTAAGCAAACTTGCCTACTAGAATAAATTGACTAATGTTACATATCACTTTCCATTTTAGTTGCCTACTAATTGCTTGCCAATAGAAGAAAAAGAAAGGGCAATATGGCCTAATCATCAGAGACTTAGCCTCAAAGCCAGAAAGCTCTGCATTTAAGTTCTACCTCTGACATGTAGCTCTATGAACTTGGACAAGTCACTTAATCTATCAGTACTCTAGGCCAGCAATGTCAAACATTGACTTCATGGGCCTCATGCCCTCTGAACCAGGTTAGAAGGTAATTGTGAAATATTTAACAAAATAAAAATAAATAAAACATATATAACATTATATTTTAAAACTAAGTCGCTATCACCCTGGCCCATTTCTATTTGAGGTTGACTTCACCATTCTAGCTAATAATCTCGTGGCAACAAAGACTCTAAATTTTAGAGAAAGTGCCAAACTGCATTCGTAAAGAGAGTTTCCCCACCAGTGAAATCAAAAGTTAAATTCCTATCCCTTATAAAAAGAAAGGATTTGTATTTTAACTTTAATAGCTCAGTACCATTACTGTCTGTTACATTTAAAGCAATTTTTGCTGCCTTTTAATGTAAAATAAGCTGGAGAAGAAAATGGCCAACTACTCCAGTATCTTTGCCAAGAAAACCTCAAAACGGTTCATGAAAGGTCAGACAAAACTGAAAACAGAGCGAGTGTCTTTATTTATGGTGTTGAAGCCATTGTTTATACTGTTCTTTTGGCTCTGTTTTCTTCACTTTGTACCATGTTGTCTTCTCATGTGTCTCTGAATTTTTCATATTCCTTATTCCTTATGGTGTGATACTATTTCATTACACTTATATTCCAAAGTTTGTCCATAGTCCCCAATCATTGAACATACATTTCATTTCCAAGCTTTGGTTATTATAAATCATGTTGATATAAACAGTTTTGTTCATGTGAGTCTTTTCTTGCTGTCACTATCAAGAAAAAAGCCCAGTAGTAGAAGCACTGAATCAAAGGGTATGATCAAGCTAGTTATTTTTTCTTACATATTCTTTTTTCAAGACTCATTTCTTTGCTGGTGGAACAAGACCCATTCACAGCTTACCAGCAAAGAACTGCCATTCCCGCTTTTCCATGGTAAAAGATAAAACTTTTCCACCTCTGGAAGTTTGACTGGTGTCAAGATATATTTCAAAGTTGTTTCAATTTCCTTTTCTCTGATTATTGAATAACTTGTACAATTTGTCAGATAGTGTCTGTAGTTTACATTTCTTCTTTTGAAAAATGTTCCTATCTTGTTAGAGGAGTTATGGAAGATAGAAACAACTATTATACTCTTGGTAGAGTCTGAAATTCTCCAATCATTCCAAAAAGTAATTTGAAACTATACTCCCCTAAAAGTCACTAATCTGCATATACTTTTCGACCTAGTGATACTACCATGAAGCTTATGTCTTTCCTCCCCCCACTTCTACCCTTGCTGCAAATATCAGACATAGCAAAAAGAATGGTAAGTACAAAGTTATCTATGGCTGCTTTTATTGTGACAGCAAAGAACTAGAAATACAGTAGGTGGTCATCAATTGGGGAATGGTTGAGTGCAGTATGTTAATATGAGTGTGATAAAATATGATTGTGCTGCAAGAAGTTAAAATATTAACAGATTCAGAGAATCCTGACATTTGTATGAACTGAACCCAGTGAAGTTAGAAGAACCAAAATAACTTTTACATATAATAATTACAACAAAGTAAAGGAAAATAACTATGAGAGACTTAAGAACTCTGACCAATGCGATAATCACAAATGTAGAAGACCGATAACAAAGCATGCTTTCCATCTTTCAGTAAAAAGGGGATAGGCTAGAAGTGCAGAATTATCCATACATTTTCAGATATGGCCAATGTATGGATCTTTTTTGTATGACTTTATCTAGTTATTATATGAAAGGGCTTTGGGGGTAAGAGAGGTGAAGATGTAAGAAAGGTGAGGAGAGCTAGTAATAGTCATACAAAAAAGAAAAAGAAGAAAACCAATGTATTATTTCTTAAAAAAACAAATAAATAGAAGAGATGAAAAGAAAATTTAAAGGAGCCATAGAAAAACAAAGCAATGTTGGATCTACAATGTTAAATTTTAAATATTCAAAGAAAAGGCAAACTGTACATAGTAGAGATGCATAGTTATACATGCAATTCTTTTTCTCTTTTTTAAGGAACCGTTTGTTGATATTTGTCAAGTTCAAAATAATAAGGAAATTTTTGAAAAGAAAATTGTTCACATCCCTTAACTACTTGTCTATGGGGAATATCTCTCTCTTTTATATGTTTGTATTAGTTCCTTGTAGATTTTAATGCATACCTTCAGGTTAAGAAATTATTCTGCCATTAAAATGCAGAATTGGGACGAGTTAACAAAGCAAGATCCCATCATTACACCTTAACCTGAACAGTTTTCTAAAAGTGAAAAATAGAGAGAAAAAGAGATAGGGTATGAAGGAAAACTGGAGGGAGCATAAAGGCACAGGTCCAACCTATAGAGATGCTGTAAGACATTGACCATCCCAGTTTTCCTCAAGCTATGATCCAAGTGATTAGGTAGTTCCAGGAGTCTAGTCCACCACTTAGATTGGTGCCATAATGCCCTAAAGCTTCTGTAAAACAGAAATGATTTGTCTAAGCCCAGAGCCAGAACTAGGGTAGGGCAAGCTCCTTGTCCAAAAACTGAAATTTAGATCAGTACCCCTTCCTACCTCAATTAGTAATCCCAGACATTTGAGCTTTGGGCATCAAATGTAAAAATTGCTAGATCACCAAGGGTTTTGCCCCCAGACCACTTGTCTAATATAGGCAAGTCTTCCTGCCCCTTGACCTTAATCTCTTCAGATCCAAATACACTTTACATTTTTTTCTTCAATCCTCTGTTCTAGCTATACATTTTAAAAACATTCCTTTTTAGCATTTCTTTTTAGGGATTCACAGCTATATTGCAAGTAACTCTCAAGATTCTACAATCCCACAAATCTTATCAGCTAGAACAGTAGTGTTAAATAGAAACAGATTCCTGTAGACCACAAATTAACTTTGAAAATCAAAACCCAACATCTATGTTGTATTTTTATTTAATTTGTTAAACAATTTCCAATTACATTTTAACCTGATTGCCACTGAGGAATTTTGGGGGCCACACCTCTGAGCTAGAATTTTGCAAGTGAACTGAAGGGAAGTCACCTAAGATATGGAAACCAAAACAATCCATCATACAGAGATAGGCAGGGGCCCCACTTTACCCATACACCCCTGACCTTCCCCCCTCATTCCGTCAACCATCTGCCCACAACACCCTACTGATAGACCTGTCTCTCAGAAGCACTTTCTACTACTTTGGGATAGTCCCCTACCTATAACCTCACTATCTATTTCCTTGGCAGAAGTATTTGGGGGCTCAAAGGTCATCAGTAATGCTACTTTCTGAAGGACAGACTACCTTATTCTAACTGCACCTAACCACAGGTGGCTCACCCAAAAGCAGCCCATGATGCATTCAGGGATCATGAAGACTTTCTATATCACAGGTGAATTCCTCCCCAACCTCTTCCCTTCCCACCTGTAGTCTATGTCATATTAATTTTACCTGTATTAGGCAGGTGGTGACACAATGGATAGAACATTGAGTCAGGAAGACCTGAGTTTAAATCCATCCTCATTTACTTACTAGCTGAATGACCCTGGGCAGATCACTTCAGTGTCTGCCGCAGTTTTCTCAATTCCAAAATGGAGATAGTAATACCTACTTCACAGGATTATCGAGAGGATTAAATGAGATATTTATCTCATGGAATGTAATAGACATATAAATGCTTATTCCCCTTCCCCATCTCTATCACAAGATACCTTGCACTTACCCCAAGTACCACAATTTCACATTATAAGAAAGTCTAAGACTGAGCCCATGCCAACAAGGATGAATAAGTGAGTGGACCACTCTTCACTGTGACATGTCGTGCTTCACAAGGAATTCGAGGCACATATCACTTAATTGCTTTCTAATACTTAGTTCGCTCATCTGTAAAAAGGGGGTGGACTTGATGGTCTCCAAGTCCTTCCCAGTTTTTTGTTCATCATCCCATAGGTGTCTGACCACAGCAAGGTAATTGAAATCTCTTTCATGTTTTTCAAATGTCCAAAGACAGAGATGAATAAATTCACATTTACTAGCAACTGAATAATTCTATTTCCTGTTCCACCCACTTGGCTAAAACACAATTTTCTTTTAAAGACCTCAGTTATATTCCTCAACCAAGTTCCTGGTTGTCTTTAGAACACCAGTCTTGGAAAAAAGAAGATCTGTCAGTGCACAATTACACGATGAATCTTTGTGCGTACTTTGGCAATGTCAAGAGTACTAAAACAGTATTCTTTCTGGATACAGGTACCTTTATTCATTTTTCAACAACTCTCCAAATAAATCTTCCTTATTAACCTTCATTGCCATTTCATTTGGCAATGAGGACATTCCAGAAGAATTTATAACTCTTTTGAGAATATGCAAGCTGTTCTGGGTCACAGGGATTCTGAAGTCTGTAGTACTTAAAATATTTTAGGTTACATAATAAAACATGTAAAAACTACCATTTCTCTATATATGAAAAACTATACCTCTGGTTTTAAAAATAAATACTTTCCATCTTCAATTTCAGGGGTCATAAATTTCAGCATCCTCTTTAGAAAGCTACACAGTTTATAATGTTTCACTGACCATTCAATGATCTACTTCAGCTAATATGTCTTGAACAGCTCTATTCTGAACAATATAATAAACACAATATTCAAATTAAACAATATATCACAAAAGAGTTTACAAACTAGAAGCATATATGATAAAGAGATCATGGAATAATAAGGTTTTCTTTTTTTCCTTTCACAGGTGGCAGAGAGAAAAGGGCCCTGGTTTTGAAGTCAAAGGGCCTTGGTTAAAATTCCAATTTTGCCACTTGCTACTTATATGTCCTTGGATAAGTCACTTAATCTCTATTTGCCTATTTCTCCATCTATAAAATGAGGGATTAGATTACATGACCTATAAATTTCCATCCAGCTTTAAATCTATACTCCAATAAAGCCAGAGAGCACAAATGATGTGCTCAAGGTCACACAGGTAGTAAACAGTAAACCTTCTCACTTCTAATTCTATCCTGAGTAAACTAAAACTATTAAATTCAAACTGTTAGTTAAATAAAAACTATTTTTAAACTATTACCAGTCAACTTCTTTATGCAATTGACTAATAGTTGTGAACCATTCAATGACTATATTATACATCTTGGTTAAAGGTGGTGAGTCCTCAACGTGAAAATGTGTTTAATAGGAATATATGTGTAAAACCCATATAAGATTATATGCCATCTTGGAAAGGGAGAAGGGAAGGAGGGGGAGAAAATTTGGAATTTATGGAAGTGATTGTTGAAAACTAAAAAAAAATTGGGGAAAAGTGATGAGTCTTTTTTTCTAAGGAAGAAATACACAAGATTCGAGCATATCAGATCCACCCCACACCCATTCACTAAGGAGAAGTTGAATCCTGATTTTACATCATAAAGTGAAGAAGGGGCGATGAAGGTGGGCCAGTAAAGGGACCTGTCCATGGTTCCTAAGGCAGGTCAGTTGCAATCTAGGAGTAGCTAGCTTCAGGACCTTCAAAGTCTGATCTCAGTCTACTGCTCCCTGCTGACTCTCAGTCTACAGTAACCCAAAGGAAAATCCCAAAGTTAGGGTTCAGGAGGCCAGCTTCAGTCCTCCCCCTCCACTGCTGATTCTCCCTAACTCTCTTCTCTCCTCTCTATGACCATCTATGGTCTTTGTTCTGGATGACCCATTGTAGCCATTGATTCATATTCATATTCATTTTACCACTTAATGTCATCTGCTATCTTATAGTTTCAAATTATCTCATTTCCCAACAAAATTATAAAACACCTTGAAGATAGAAATGCAGTCCTCCATTTCTATCTACAAATCACCTCCCTAAGCAGTAAGTAAATACTCTTTTAATTGAGTTAAATGATGGTGTTAATGTTGATTAGAGTGTTCTGCAGAGGCTTTTTTAAAAGAACTTTTCAAATCCATTTCCTCTTATTCATATAGTGTGCAAAATCTAATCCAATAAGTTAATGGATAAGAAAAAAAAGTTTTCACATAGATCAAAAATGAAATTTGCTTCATCAACATCTTTGATTTTTAAATCTTCACTTATTTTCCAAAAAAATAATGAAGACTTTTCCACCAAATTGACCTGGGCCAGGATAGGTTGAAGTTTATTACTTCATCCTGATAAAAGCTACACACACAAACAGACAATCAGGAGTAGAGTAACTTCATCAATCTGCTAATCAAAGAAGTCCCAAGAAAGCTCAAAAAGCCAGAAATAGCACAAACAAAAAAAGTCAACCTTGAGCTACACTTTCAAAACAATGCCTGCATTAACTGCCAAAGTCCCCTTTTCCCACCAGAGGGAGTTTGAATATCAGCTAGCTACCAATTTTCCCATCTGTGCCCCTAGCATGTTCAGCCCTAGACCTAAGCCTTACCCTATCCATACCCTAGATAAGAGTTTCCCATTCCCTGCTGCCCTCCATGCCAGGTCCTGTTTGACCCAGATAAGAACCCTACAAAATCCTACTCCATCTTACCCATGTTAGGTGCTTACCTCCATCCAAGACCTCAGTGAACTTCCTGTCTTTATCCTCCTAGGCCACCCTACTGCTTGCTGCCTTTTTTTCTCTCTCCAATTCCAATCTGTGCTGCATTTTGTCCAGTGGAGGCTGTCTCTCCCATACATGTCATTTCTCTTCATAGAAGTATGAACCATTGTCCAGGGCTGTGACTAGGGGTCCTAAACCCAAACCTCATACCCCTCAGGGTTTTTCCCATGGCAGATAAGAGAGAGTACCACTTCTCCTTATACTGACACTTGGATATTCCCAACCTCCCCAAGTCTATGTTAAGACACACAGAAAGACACATAAAGAGTTATATTGTTTTGCCCAAAGCAGATGTTTTCGTTGTTGAGTTTTCACTTAGTCCAATACACCGCACCTTTTACAAGCCTCTGCACACACACTGGGCACCTAATACTGACTGATTTCCCCTACAGTGAATTAGCTGTTCTAAAGTAGCTCACCGTCCCTAGAGAACTCAATCTGTTGCCTAAAATTAAGTATGAAAAAGAAATACCAAAGACCTTGTTATTTTTTATGAGTAAGCACATAAAAGGTGACTGCCAAAAACAGCATAGAGTCAGAGCTTCCTTCCCTGCCCCCAGCCTGCTTGTCAGAATGCATCTGCAATGATAGCTAATTTAGAGCTTTTCTCAAGTTCAGCCATTTCCACTTCCCCTACCCGGCAGCTGGGGGACCAGGTGTGCCCAAGCTATACATTACATATATTAGAAAATGAGATAGTATAGGCAAAAGCACTTTGGCAGGGGCGAGAAGTACATAAACATTGTTTGTTGCTAGTAGGGATAGGGATAGCGACTAGACCTGTAATTTCATTAGTATAGAGAACTCTCAGATGAGAAAACTGGAACTGATCAATCAACAAATATTTATTAAGTACTTGCCAAGAACCAGGCTGAGGATACAAATATAAACACTGTAACAGTCCCTACCTAAAATGAGTTGACATTCTAGTTGGAGAGGTGTCTATAAAAATATATATGGCAAAAAGTTAATTTCAACAAATGGGTAAATGTGGCTAAATGTATAGTATTTAACTGAGAAGTTAAGTGACTTTCCTAGGGTCATGGAGACAACACAAGCTCAAGGAAGGGCTTGAACCCAAGTCTTACTCATTCCAAGGCCAGACCTTCATCCACTACCTTAGCTGCTATTTTCTTTATCATTGTCATCGTTATTGCAATTAATAATAACATTTATATAGTGCTTTAATGTTTGCAAAACACTTTGCCATATTATCTCATTTGATTCCGATAAGGACCCTAGGAGTTGATTGCTATTTGTATTCTCATTTTACAAAAAGGAAACTGAGGCAGGCGTGGGTTCATCCTTTGTTGCCAAAGAAGACCATGCTATCAGAGAAATAGTGACATGACTTGCACTTGACTTTGTTTTGAGCAAGGGAGGGCTGTACAGGTCACCAGCCTCACTTCTTCTCCGGAGTCATCTGAATCCAGTGACCTGATATTCATCAGGATGACTGGAGATGACCCAGGATGAGGCAGTTGGGGTTAAGTGACTTGCCCAAGGTCACATAGCTAGTGAGTGTCAAGTGTCTGAGGTGAGATTTGAACTCAGCTCTTCTTGACTCCCGCACTGGTGCTCTATCCACTGCACCACCTAGCTGCCCTGAGGCAGGCAGAAGTTAAGCAACTTATCCAGGTTCTCATAGCTACTGTCTGAGGCTAGATTTGAATGCCTGGCTCTCTGATTACAGATTCAGCACCATATAATGTTACCTGGGTCAATATGGTTATATAATAATTTCAATTATACCTCATAACCAAATCCCACTGCAATTTGCAAAACCTGTCTGCAGGGACAGTGATTCTATCTCGTGCCTGAGCATCAGTGATGATAGCTGCCTTGGCACCTGCCTACCAAGTTTTCAGCCTTTCACAGAACCAATTAACATTAGGGAGTCAGATAAATTCAAAGAGCAGACTCCCTTTGCCTAAGGCAGGCTGCATCCTCCCTCTGGAGTGTTGCCATGACTGATTCCTCCTCCTTAATCACCTAAATTGGGGAATGCTTGTGGCCCCGACCTCTGACATCTGATCTTTCTGAATCTCTGCTCACAGAACCAAAGATCTTCATTTGAGAAGGTACCTTCCAAGGTATGTTGTCCAAACCACAACTGAAAGTTTCCCCATTGTAACACCTCTGACAAATGGTCTGCCAACCTTTGCATGAACAACTCTACTCTAATACTTTCCAAATAAGTCCCTTCTATTTTTTTGATGTCTCCAATTTTTAGGATGTTTTTCTCCACATTGAACCAACATTTGCCTCCCTACAACTTCCAGCAATTACTCCCACCTGTGGAGCCAAGCAGAATAAGTTCCTATGCTTTTCCCCATGATATTTTCTCTCGAGGTTAACCTTGGCGTCTGCCTTGTTCCCAAACGCTGGTACCTATAGATTCTCCCTAGATTACAGATGCTTGACTTGTTATTGACCTCTGACCCCTGCATTTTTCCTGACCCTGTCTGGGTTACCTTTGACTTGCCCCAACATCCAATAACTCTAAGTTCAGTGATCTAAGAAACACTGTGGCCATAGTATAATAGATGGAACCCTGGACTTGGAATTAGAAAGACATGGGTTTGAATTCTAATTCAGATACCTCCTAACTTCAAGAACCTGGACAAGTCACTGAATAAATAAAAGGAACAAGATGGAAAAGCATTTATTAAGCACTTGCTTGTATGATGTACCAAGGACTATTCTAAGTGCTGGGGATAATAAATATTGAAGCACAGAGAGTCTCTGCCATCAAGGAACTTACATGATAGCAGGAGAAACAAAACATGTAAAAGAAATGATAGCTAGGGAAAGCAACTTTAAGCAGGTTACTGGGATAGTGACTGGACCATAGTCAATAAAAGTTCTTCAGATACCTTGAAAGTGTCCTTGTACCACTGCTTCTGACCACCATGTGAGTGCTCATATTGTGCTAGTTCTCTGTAGTCTTGCTGGGAGCATACATTTGACACTAGAACAAATACATGTAAAGTGTGTGGATACAAGAGTTGTGTGAACTAAAAACACAATGGTAGTAATGCTTGTGGCCAATGGAACTCACAACTCCACAACTAAACAGCCACAATGTCCTTTCTTTCCCCAGAGGTTTCTCCCAAAGTTCTCTACAGCTGTGGCATCAGTAATGGAGGAATTTCTCTGTTCCTCATAGGACATGAGCTCTGCTGGACAGATGGTAACTCAGCCTGATTTGCTCTTCATAGGGCACACTGTGTTAGCCAGATGGGCCAATTTGCTCCTGGACTGAGTCAAGCAGGTCACTCTGCTTCTGCTCTGGCTTCTCCACAGGCTCAGAAGTGTTAGACTTGTGTGGGCCGTCTGTCTTGCACCTGGACAGTAGCTGTCATGTGGGATCTGGAAGGCTGCTCAGCTATTGATCTTTTCTCAGAGTGCAACATTCTTGCTGGATGAATAGATCTGCTGGACTCCCTGAGCTTACTCTTTGATGGACAGCTACACTCTTTTCTAGAGGCAACTAGATGACAGTGGATAGAGTGCTGGACCTGAAGTCAAGAAGACTCACCCTCTCATTATTGGACACATAAGTTGCAGTATTGTAGTTTAACCCCCTGTAGAAATAATCATTTGGCCTTATGTGTTACAATCAATTCAATTCATTATCTACTGGTATTACTTGATAGTTACTAAAAATGATCCCTGCTCGTATTCCCACCTCTGCTGATAAAGGCATGAAATTCTGCTATTAGAAATTCATTTTTTTAGATTAACACATGTACTCCTTTCAGGAATTATCTTTTTAAAATATAAATATTCCTTGAAGAATTGACATCTTCACTGTTACAATCATATAATCTCCTGAGTTCAAATTTGGCTTTAGCCACTATATGACCCAGGGCAAGTCTTTTAACCCTGTTTGCCTCCGTTTCCTCATCTGTAAAATGAGCTGGAAGTGGAAATGATAAACCAGTCCAGTATCTTTGCAAAGAAAACCCCAAATGGGGTCACTAAGAGTTACACATTACCGAACAACAATATTCTCTTTTCCACTTTTAACCACTAGTTGTATGTAATTTCTTCTATTGAAGCGTTATAGCACACTTTTTGAGCTAGAGTGCAAGAGCTCTTTTTTTAGAAGAGCTCTTTTTCTTTGACTTCCTCAGAGCCTCAGCTCTAAAGTTTATCAGCTCTGGGCAGGAGGTGGGAATGGGTCCTGTTCAATCCTCTTCAGACTATCCTTTTAGGTTCAAAACCTTAGCAAAATCTCTCCATCTTACCTTACGGTGATCAATCTGGATTCAATCAACTCCTCTTCCGCTACTCCTTTGTGCATCATTCATAGTCAAGTGCAAGTCATGTCATCATTTCTCTGATGGCATAGTCTTCTTCGACAACAAAGGATGAACACAACCCTGTGAGTTAGAAACAGTTGCCTGAAATGGGACCCAGCTAGCTGGGTAACTCAGCTCCTCCTCTCTAGTCTGCCTCCCCATCTCCTTCCTTCTCCTCTCCAAAAGAAGGTAAATTTGGATGACCAAAAGATGCCCAGGTGACTTGCGCTTTACTGGCTAGTCTCCCTTCCTTTCCTTTCCCTTGCTTTCCCAAAACCTTAAACTTTCTGTACTCTGAAGCTCAGACACCATGGAGCCCCTGCCTAAGGGCTCTTCTGAACCTTCCTGCTTTTAAAAATGATTATCCATAGTAACTGTTATTGTTTCCCTCCCAACCTGATGTCATCTTTCTTTTTCTTGGCCTCATTAAAGGGGCCATGCTCTGACTACTTCTTAACAAGCCTATTAAATGAATTGGGCAGCTAGGTGGTACAGTGGACAGAGCACCAGTGCAGGGAGTCAGAAGGACCTGAGTTCAAATTTCACCTCAGATACTTGACACTCACTAGCTGTGTGACCTTGGACAAGTCACTTAACCCCAATTGCCTCATCCTGGGTCATCTCCAGTCATCCTGATGAATATCAGGTCACTGGATTCAGATGGCTCTAGAGGAGAAGTGAGGCTGGTGACATGCACAGTCCTCCCTCACTCAAAGCACTCAAGTGCAAATCATGTCATCATTTCTCTGATGGCATGGTCTTCTTCGGCAATGAAGGAAGGATGAACACAACAAATAATTGCGTGGCTAGAGACAATAGTATGAATACAGTCTGTGTCCGGAAAATTCATCATCTCACTGGCCTCTCCAGAAGCAGACCGTTGAAGGGTTAGGGAATTTTTATTTTGCATCTGAAGGTCTTCCCCTTTACATTTCCATGTCTCTTATTTTTAATCCCTTGAGACCTCCAGCTTTTGCTGAAGTTTTATGAGGTACCCCATCTTCTACAAAGATCAAGTGAAATAATACAAAGTGATATACAAATGCCAGCAACTAGGTGCACAGTGGACAGAGTACTGAGCCTGGAGTCAGGAAAACTCATCTCCCTGAGTATAAACCTGGTCTTAGACACTTGGGAGCTATGTGACCCTGGGCAAATCACTTAACTGTTTGCCTCAGTTTCCTCATCTGTAAAATGAGCTGGGGAATGAAATAGCAAGTCATTCTGGTATCTTTGCCAAGTTAACCCCAAATGGGGTCACAAAGAGTTGGGCATGACTGAAACAACTAAATAACATATAAATGCCAGTTGTTACTATCACTGCTCTTCAGCTTATTATCTGGTTCACCCCTTGGTTCCTTCTGATCATTTTAGCCCTACGGCTGCAGGGGATGGGAGAGGAAGGGCAGCCAACCTTACAGCTTCTCCATAGTTCGTTTTTATTTCTTAACTACCATTTGTTTCCATAGATCATTAGTTCTTCCAGATGTCTTTGTTATCATGAATTTTGTAAACATCTTTAATGATATTCTATAACCATCATGAATAATCAGAATAATTGAAAGATCATCCTAGTTATATCTGACAAATATTTTACGTTCATTATTGGACACATAAATTACAGTAATATAGTTTAACTCCCTGTAGAAATAACCATTCGGCCTTAGGTATTACAATCAATTCAATTCATTATCCACTAGTATTACTGGATAGTTACTGAAAATCATCCTACCCATATCCCCCCACTGCTGACAAAGGCAGGAAATTCTACCATTAGAAATTCATTTTTTAGATTAACATATGGACTCCTTTCAGGAATTATCTTTTTAAAATATAAATATTCCTTGAAGAAATGACATCTTCACTGTTGCAATCATATAATCTCTGTGGTATGAATTAATTGGTCATTCCATTTTCCTTCAGCAGCTCCGCTTGGCTTCAACTACAGGAAACAACATGCCCTCCCTAAACCCCCCAGGATGAACTGATCACCTGAAATCTTATCACTATGAAGAATGACTCTGCTTTGGATACACTTCTCCATCTCAACTCAACTTCAATTGCTTCTCCTCTCTGTTGGAAGGGCTGGCAGGTAAATCACTACCAGGGTGGGGAATCTGCAGCCTTGAAGTCACACATTTCCCAGCTCTGATGTCCTAAACTCTTTCCAAAGTATTCCTTTGTAGAGGGCTAACTTACTGGTAACTCCATTCTCTATCAGCAGTTCTTCCTGGATTTGGATCCATGGAACAATATGCCCTCATACCAGGTACTCCCAGGTTATCTCCCCGAGTTTTCAGCTTCCTTTGGGGTGGTGTCTTCTCCAAATAGAGGAAAAGTTCCTTGAGGGCAGGGACTATCTCTTTTTCTTATGTGTAGTCTCAGCTCTTAGAATAAGGCCTAATAAATTCATCAGAGCTTTAATCTATTCAAACATTCAATGAGCCCTATTATGTGTAAAGCAGTCAGAATGCAGAGACAAAAATATAAAAACAGCTTCTCAAGGAACTTTCAGTCTACTTTCCTCCTGAGTGATATCTTAGCACTGTCTCAGAATGAGTCACTAAAGGAATAGAAACTCTGGTGAGATATGAGGGAAAAGAAAATTGTAATTTCGAAACACTAGTTAGAGAGAATGCTGAACTGGAAGTCTAGGAAACCCCAGAAGGTTAGGAGGAGAGGACCTTAAGAAAGAGAAACAAATACTCAGTTTCACAATTTTGCCTAAGGAGGGCCCTAGTGTCTCAGTATCCCAAATGAGATTATTGCGAACATTGTTTTTAATCCAACCTATGATTTAGTTGGTAACTTCTGAGGAGGAATCTCTTTTTTCTAATGCATATCGGAACTTAATAATCTTAAAGAATTTCCCAAAGCACTAAGTTAAGTGACTTATCCAGGGTCACCTAGCCTTTATGTGTTAGAGCCTTTTTTAACCCAGGTTTTCCTTAGTCTGGTTCCCTATCCACTATACCACACTACTTTTGTCCTCAGTTTACCTACTGGAAAAGCAGAAGATAGAAACACTTGAGATTACACATAGAGTGGAAGGAAAGGAAGGAGAAGCTGGAATCCTTCTGTAGCCTTCTTTAGACGTACTTTTCATTCCTTCATCTATCCAAGAAACCCTACGGGAATCCTTTGTTCTTAACAAAATATGAAAGAAAAAAAAGATCTTCAATTAGTTCATAAAAGATATTCAATTAATACCTACCTATTTGGTCCACCTTGTTGAAAATTATCTTCCAGTTTGCTATTTCTTCACCTTTTAAAATTTCCTACCAAAATCACTGTACTAAATGTCTCTTTCCTTGAAAATGGACTCTAGCATTGGGATGATCGCAACAATGGTATCATTTTGAGAAAAAATGATACATGCTTACAGGTCTCTGAAGAAAAAAAATGCTTTCCATGGTATATTCCTTTCATTTCAAACAAGGATCCTATGCATATGTCCCAGCTTAGTGATTTTCTAGCTCTAATCCCTCTCCTCTGAAAAACTAAAGTCCTCTGTTGGCTTTAAATAGTAATTTCATCAACACACACAAGCCAATGCAATCCTTTAATTTAGGTTCCTTGATGCTTTGCACAAGGCTCCCCAGGGGAAAGAAAATACATTTGGCATCCCAAAAAGTAACTCTCAATCCACAGGCAATCAAGACTAAATTCTTTTAAACCTGCTGCCCTTGAAGCTACATCCATCCAAGGGTATTAGCTCAACAATGAGGTCCTTACACAGTCCTGTCATCTTCCTAATTCTCTTTTCACATTGTACTGTCTGGACTCTTTCCTGCTTACCGCACTGTCTCTTCATTTGATTCCCACCCCTCTCTCCTACCCCTGAGTGACAGAATAGTTCATTCCTCACACGTTTGGAAGGCTACAGCTCTTTGGTTGTGACCATCAAGATCACTACCCTCCCCCGGGTCCGGGCCCCATTACTTACATGCCCTGTGTGCCTTTTTCTTATCATACACAACCCTTACTTTTGCTGCATGAAGGTTAGAGCGGATTTTAAGAGGAATACGGAAACTTTAAGGAACCCCAATCTATACATGTGCTTTTAAAATTGGGCCAATTATGACTAAGAGAGGACTGGGTTAAAATCCCTAATCTTTTTCCAACTAAAATATAAGCCAATCTTACAAAATAACCTACAAAAGTTTGGCTTTTTCTGTTTTCTTTTAACCTGGAATAATCCATCTCCTAGCAGAATTATGTAAATGCATTTACAGCTAGACCAAGAAGGTTAAACAAGGAAATGGGGTAAAATTGGAAAGAGTGTTAGAATTGCAATCAGAAAGCCTGGGACTGGATTGTTGCTTTACTATTTTACTCCCCTTTTGACCCTGGGCAAGAACTTTACTTGAGTGGCCTAGTGGAATAAGGACTGGTGCCTTAGATTTGGAGTCATAAGAATTCCACTGGATTCCTCCCTCAGCCATGTGATTACATGCGTGACTTAGAGGGAGGCATCTGACCTTTCTGGGTCTCAGTTCCTCATCTATAAAATGAGGGGCTTGGACCAGATGGCCTTTAAGCTCCTTTCCAGTTCTAAATCTCTGATCCTATGATCTTGTTCTCTCAGTCTTAGCTTCCTCTTTTACACGAGAGAGAGAGAGAGAGAGAGAGAGAGAGAGAGAGAGAGAGAGAGAGAGAGAGAGAGAAAGAGAGAGAGAGAGAAAGACACACAGAGACAGACAGAGGGAGACAGAGAGAGAGAGAGAGACTATTGAGATCTAAAAGCCCTCCCAGTGCCAGGGCTATTTCTGTTTTGTTCTTGTATTCCTACCCACTAGCACTGCAGTGCCTTTGTGTTTACATTGGTAAAAGGAAATCTTGAGGAAAATCTCTCAGCAATTCAAGTAAAAATTATTTTACAACTCACTATCTTAGAGATTTGCCTGTGGCACAGAGACTCATCCAGGGTCATACAGCCCTCGGTTTCATCAGAAGCAGGATTTGAACCAATTCTTCCTGACTCCACAAGTGGCCCTCTTTCAGGGTTTCTGTGGGGTATGGAGAAGAAGAGAATGCTTGAATTAAATTGGGAGAAAAAAACTGGGAGGGTAATTTGGAGGAGAATGATTTTTACAGAGAAGGCAAGAGATTGAATATGAATTTGGGGAAGAGAAATTTGGAAATTAGAGGAATATTAGAAAGAAAACTGTCTCCAGTTCCAGATTCTATTTTCAGCTGCTGGAAGGAAAGTTTCAATGACAAAGAATAGGGTTAAGTTGGGAAACAAGAGTAGGGTCTGAAAAAGGATCCCAGGTAGGAGGAAAAGGAAAAGGAAGTGACCAGGGAAGATGAGTAAGAAAAGGTAAGTAAACAAGTGGTAAATTAAACAAACTGGAGAAGAAAAACAAGGTCAGTATGAAAAGGGAATGGAGTTAAGCTATGGCTCTGAAGTAGCTCTTGAAGTAAAAGGAAGTTGGTTGTGGTTGAGTAGTTACTAAGAAATGTGGGGGAAAAAAAGCTTAAGAAGGGAGTCATGTAACCCCACAGGTGGTTCAAAAAACAAGGCTAAGAATCTAAATCAGTACAGCAAACATATGGAATTTTGAAGTGACTTGCATGAATTAGCTATAGGATGTTTTTACTTTTGCCTTAGATAAGTAAGTGCTATCTATATTCCAAGTGTAGGCTGGTCTACCTTCTAGAAGAACAGGCCTTGAGGAATGCAATGCTTCTCTGAAAGCCGAGTCAAAAGGAACCAAGAAGTGTTGCTGAAAGGAGAGCACTTTAATAGTGAGGGAGTGGAGGAGAATCTGAAAAAGGGGACAGAGAAAATCCAAAGAGGAAGAGGAAAAATGACACTTTTCAGGAGCTTGACGCATGCAACGAGGTCACAGAGAGAAAAAGGGAATGAAAAAGAAAACTATGTATGTAAAACAAAAAACAAATTTGAGTCTCTTTGAGGGAAAAAAAGTGTTGGGAGTTTTAAGAAGAAAGCAATTGCTCATCCTATAAGACAAAATGAATATGAATTTGAGGATTAAAGACAGAAAGCAGAAGGTGGGAGTCATTTGTCAAGTAAGGGTCAGGAAAAGAAGAGCAGTCAATTTAATCATTCCTTGCTCAGAAGGCCTGAGGCCACTATTCATTAACCTGATAACTACTATAAAGAAGTAAACTGTGCTACTCCAGTGAAGTATCTTGCCCAAGATCAAAAGGAGAGTAAAGTAGTAGGGCAACAATCCAATCCCAGATTTTCTGACTCCAGTTAACTTCTTCAGGCCTAACTGCAAATTCATTTACATAATTCTGCCCAGAGATGGACTTTTGTCAAATTTGTATAGTTTATTTTCTAAGATTGGCTTATTCCAGTAGGGAAAAGACTAGGGATTTTAACCCAATCCTCTCTTAGTCATGACTGGCTCAGGTTTTTTTGTATGCCTATTAAGATATAACAGTGATAATCCCAAATCTTATTTAAAAAAACCTATTACTTGTATCTGGAGGGACCAATGATTCTGCCAATAGGAACCTAAAAATATTACTAAAGGTTACAAAGTCTTGGTCAAGAAACTAAAGACCATAGGGTGTGTGTGTGTGTGTGTGTGTGTGTGTGTGTGTGTTTCTCACTGTTGCTCAGTAAGGATAGGGGATGCAGAAGAGATTTGGAAACAGATGAAGAAGGTGATATCAGAAAATGACTTTAGATTTCCGAAACACAACTTGAAATATAAAGATGGTACACTACTGACCAGAGATGAAGTACTCCTGATTAAGACTAGGAAAAATATATCACCTCATGCCTTGTAAATCCAATCAAGATTTCCAGTTAATAAGTTGGAATGAAAGGTCATAGAAAAGCCAAGATCTCCCACATTTCATCCAATAAAGATATAAAAAGGGTGCCACAATGTTCAGGTAATTTTCAAGATATCCAAAAAGAAAAAAAGTAAGCACGGAAAAACAAAGATCCAGGACAGGACTTCACAAAAAGCCAGCAAGAAGACTACAGAGATTTGGAAAGGGATCCTGCCAATGAAATTAACATGAACAAAGGTAAAGAAGCCAGCAATCTTCCAACCCAAAGCCTGTCAAAGAAGCCAAAAGAATTGACAATAGAGATAAGAGGAAGTAAAAGAAGACAATGAATACAATTTTAAATATTCTCTCCTTCAGTAGATAAGTCCAGATAAGCCTAACAGATAAGTCCAGAAGAAATTAAATCCCCTAAAAGTACAAAGTATCTGAGGAAAAAATTTCTGGGCCACAAGGACTCCAATAGTGAATGGAAAAAAAATTAAGTGAGATTTTATAAATGAAATAATAAATAAAATAAGAGCTCTGGAGAAAAGAACTGGAAAGAGAATAAATAAATTGGAACAAAAAGTAAAACGTTACTCAAATAGCAGATCCTCTGAGGGAAAAAATCAGAAAAAACAGAATTCAATGACTCCCAAAGACAAGAAGATAATAAAAGTAAATGTCTATAATCAAATGTAAAAACCCTAAGCAAGAAGAAAGGGAAATCAATTTTGTTGTTCAAAGGTTTCCGTCACGTTCTACTCTTTGTGACCCCATTATGGGGTTTTCTTGGCAAAGATACTGGAGTGGTTTGCCATTTCTTCTCCAGGGAATTAATCAGTGTTCTTAATACAAGGAAGGAAATTTGACCTTAGTTATACATCACTGAGATTTGTAATAGAATAACATCTATGCCTAGAATATAGCTCTGGAAGTGCATGCCTGATCTAAGGAAACAGAAGAGATAAAAAAGGTTGTAGGTTGGGTAGAATCATATATTAAGAAAGAATACACATGAGAAGAAATACAGGAACAAGAAGGAAGGAGCAAAGCAGAGGATACCTGGATAAAGATCAATGGAATAAGGAACAGTGGTCATACTGTCACCAGAATAAAATACATAGCACCTGGATGAAAAAGAAAAGAGAGAGTGAGGAGAAGAGATGAGCTTGGGAAACAGACCACAAACCTGAAAGAGACACATGACATAGCAGTGACGGAAGGCTTCAGTGATCCAGAAATCTACTGAAGCTCTTTCACAGTAGAAGCAGAAAAAAAGAGTTATTTCTTGACTTGTCTTAAAGATAATTTCATTCTTCAAAACCTGGGTGCACTAACACAACCTGGATCAGATTCTCATTAACAGTAAGGGACTAATTTCTTTTTTTTTTTTTGGGGGGGGGGGACTAATTTCTAGAAAGAAAATGATAGGAGCATTTTAAAGAAACATTGCGTCTTTCATTTTGTTAGCATAGAAGATGAGGAAATCGACACAATATGACATGAATTTTAGAATTTAGAAAAGTAGATTTCAAAGAGTTAGAAGGAAATATACATAGGATCTACTATGCTAAAATTTTACAGGGATGCCAATCCAGGAATAATGGGAAACTTTCAAGAATGAAATTTGGAAGATACAAAGAGACACATTAAAGAGGAAAAGTGTTGTCTTAAAAGATCAAAGTGGATGGAAAGGATACTCACCAACCAACTTAGTTTTTTTAAGCCAAATGTACAGAAGAAAATGGAAGCAAGGGCAGGGATCAAGATAAATATGTCATAATCCTGTAAAAATAACACCAGGAGTGCTAAAACTGAGAATGGGCTAAGGATGAAAAGGAAAACAAAAAAGCAGGAAGAACCTAAGCTATGGGGGGAAGGGGAAGGGCAGAAAAATGTCAATCAAAGAAGGAGTAGGACCACTGCTTGGGGTAAATAAAATGATAAAAATGGACAACAGAGAGAAGACAGAATGCTTCAATTCTAATCTGAGGTCTATTTGGAGGACTGGGATGGGGAGAGGGGGAGGATGACTGTTGTTGTTTTTGTTTTTGCCATGAGAATGACCTTTGTTTCAGAAAACAATTGCACAAAAGTGGCTAATAGGGAACTGATATTTAAAGTAAACAAGGAGATGTTAACAAAGTAAGTAGTTAACTCCCTTTTATTAATTCAAATCATCCAGCCCAGATGAGCCACTTCCTTGGGTTTTAAAAGAACTGGTATTGAAGCACTGTCAGTCACATTTTACAGTATCACAGGACTGAATAAGGAAGCATATTATCTTAATTTTTTTTTTTGTTATAAACTACAGGCTTGTGAGTTTCATTTCAATTTCTGGGAAATTCTAGAAAATAACATCTAAGAGGTAGTTAATGAAAAATCTAGAAAAGAAAATTGTGATTACAAAAAGCTAGTATGGCTTTGTCAAGAACAAGTTCTGAAGAAAAAAAGAACAAATTCTGAAGAAAATAAAAGAACAATTTCTGCTCAAGTATCTTCGTTTACCTCTTTGACAGAGGTACTAAATGATTAAATCAGAGCAATACTATAGATAGAGTTCACCTAGACAACATCAAAGCATTTAATAAAGTATCTCGTGTTAATCTTATGAAGATGATCGAAAGATTTGAACCAGATGGTAATGCAATAAAATGAATTTAGAACTGTCACAAATGTTAACATGCCACAGGGCTTACAGGCTCTAGGTGATTTAATATGTGTATCAGTGGCTTACATAAAGTCAGAGATGGCCAGTTCATCCAATTTCCAGATGACATTAGTTAGTAAGGATCTCCTACTCACTGCATGACTGTCAAGATCCGAAGGGATCTTAACAGGTAAGAGTACTGAGCCAAATCTAATAAGATGAAATGTACCTAAGATAAATATTTCAAAAAATGAACTTCACAAGTACAGAATAAAAGAGATATGATTAAATAGCCATTTGTCTGAAAAAAGATTAGGGAGGTTTAGTGTATTGCAAACTCAATTTAAGTCACCAGTGTGATATGGCAGCCAAAAAGAAAACATCTGATGTGATTGTTGGGCTGCAATTGGGTGACAGAGCTTGCAGCAATTAGGGGATGATTGTGGTCATTCAGTCGTTTTTGACTCTGTGACCCCTTTTGGGTTTTCTTGGCAAAGATACAGGAGCATTTTGTCTTTTCCTTCTCCAGTTCATTTTACAGATGAGGAAACTGAGACAAAAGGGGGTTAAGTAACTTATTCGGGTCACACAGCTAGCAAGTGTCTGAGGTCAGGTTTGAACTCAGGAAAATGAGTCTTCCTGACTTCAGGGCTGGTACTCAAACCACTGTGCCACCTAGCTGCCCACATTGCACATAGATTTAATAAAAGTTTGCTAAATTGAATCGACTGCAATTGATTTGGATAGAAAAAGAGGATAAAAATCCTGCTTGTATGACTTTCTAAAACACCTTTGAGCTATAAATCTTATGATATCTGCTCCCATGTGCCCCTCAACCATCTCATCCAGCATTAAGCTAAACCTGCACGGGGCTAGAGACCTTCTACTCTTTCTTAGCATATGACCTTCTTCCCAACCTGTCCTGCAGAAGTAGAACAACGTCTTACAGTCACAGATAGGAAATGAGAACTCAATACAAGAAGCATTGGAGTTCTGTCCTTTTCATTGGCTTTTATTGAAAGAGTGGGCTGGAAGTGGTTTTCCTTTGGTTTGAACTTGAGATTTTGAAGCCCACAGGAGGCTGAGTAGTGCTTGGAATTCATATTAAATTCAGAGATTCCTAGCTATGTCTCTGCTTTAATATTCTACAATATTTTGGTTTGACTTGTTTTTTATCAACCTCAGTCAATCTGTTTTGAAGAAAGAAGCATCATCTTCATTACCTTTCAGAGGCAAGCAAGTACATAAAACTAATATTAGAAATATTTGGCCTACACTATCTCTAAACACAGTCAGCTCCATTTCCTGTTTGCTCGGTTGGAGGTCATATGTGAACAGAGGCAGAGGCTACATGCTAACCTTATCTGTTTTCAGAGGAACTTAAGCACACAATGTACTGACTGCTACAAATGTCCTGACCAGTAAATATAAAAGCCCTGGTTTTTTTGAGCAAACTTACATAAATTCACTGGGACGAGTAGCCAAGACCAAAACTTATTTCTTTTTATGAACCTATTCTGTTTTTGTCTGAAAATTATGCTGAACCAACAGAGAGGCAGTAAAATTCACTCATTTGAAATTTTTTTATTGTGAGGCCAATTTTATAAGTCCAACATTAAATATATACCATGACCTTTACTTCAAAACAGTATCCACACAACATAGTAGTCAATAAGAATTTGATGTCAGAATACCTGGTTGGAATCCCAGTATCACTCCCTAATTATATGAGTAAACTTAGGAAACTCAATTTACATCTCTGGGCCTCCATTTCATCATCTGTAAGTAGATAGAATTTAACTAAACAATATCTAAGAATCTTGCCAGATTTAATAGTCTGTATTTCTAAGTAGATAGAATTGAACTAAACAATATCTAAGAATCTTGCCAGATTTAATAGTCTATGTTTCTATTATAATGGAGATGAAGTAAATTGAGGCTTATTTCTTTAACCCCTCTTTTTTTTAATTTTTTTAAAAATTTAATTCTATTAGTAAACTTAGGAAACTCAATTTATATCCCTAGGCTTCCAAACATTTCCTCATCTGTTAGTAGACAGAGTTGAACTAAATAATATCTAACATTCCTGTCAGAGCTAATAGTCTATGTATGTATCATACTGAAGATCAAGCAAATTGAAGCCTATTTCTTTAACCTCTCTTTTTTTTAATTTTTTAGAATTTATTTTGTTTTTAATTTATGGAACAAAATAAGTATTTCTATAACAGTACAATAAATAAGATGATTGCACATGAAACTGCAAATCTACTGTGCGCAACTTATTATTCCTTTCAAATATACAACAAAAATACCATGTAAATTCCTTTTCTTTTTTCAAGTCAGCCTGGAAATTTAAAGGAGGGATGAATGCCTTCATAACAATTGGATGATAGGAGGTAAGATGCTAGAGAGAGAAGTCAAACATATCTGCAAGGTTTTGAAGCTAGGTGACTGGGACAAGAAAGAAATTTGCAGAACTATGAAAAGCACCAAGGGAAATGGGTTTTGGGGTAAAGGATGAAATGAGAGAGCAAAATCAACCATCTCTTCACTTTTCAGCTTTATAACAAGGTCAGAGACCTTATCACTCTTGATAAGGACTAAATCTAAAAGAGATTTAGAGATATTATCTAGACTTTATCACCCTAAAAAATAAGGGAGTGGATTTTAAAGGTTAAAAGGGAGTTGCTGCCCAACAGCGTTAGACAAAGGTTCCTTACCAGATGTTCTCTGTACTAACAAAATCATAGGTCTAGATTTTTATTTTAATAAGGAGTCATGATTTCTCTCACTTCAATGAGCAAGTACAGAACCTGGGCTCAAATCTTGGCTCTTCCCCTTCCTTCCTGTGTGAATTTGGTTGGACAAATCATTGCATGTCTCTCAACTTATGCTTGCTTATCCATAAAAAGGGGAAGTGGAACAAGATGATTTTTTTAAAGATGGCTTTCAACTATAAACATCTGACCTTCACATAATGATGCTTAAGAATAAAAAAACTTTAGCATACACATTTCTTAGATAAACTGACTCACAAAAAGTAACATTCTCAAGAGAAGTCATTACTGTGTCTGTAAGAAGCAGCTAGTAGTACAGTAGATAAAGCTCTGGGCCTGAAGCCAAGAAGACC
Source organism: Potorous gilbertii (assembly GCA_028658325.1). Classification (NCBI taxonomy): domain Eukaryota; kingdom Metazoa; phylum Chordata; class Mammalia; order Diprotodontia; family Potoroidae; genus Potorous; species Potorous gilbertii. The sequence goes on along the minus strand of CM053770.1, from coordinate 397,576,143 downwards.
TGAGTTTAAATTCAGTCTCAGACACTGTGTCATCCTGAGTAAGGCACTTAGCTCTGTTTGCCTCAGTTTTTTCAACTGTCAAATGGGTATAATAATAGTACCTTCTTCACAAGATTATTGTAAAGATCAATTTGTAAATTACATATATTATGTTATGTTATATTTTATATTTTGTTTATTTTATATTTTATTTTTATATATTTTATTTTTTTATATATTTATTTTATATTTTATATTTGTATTATATTTTATATCAATTTGTAAAAAAAAAAAAATGATTAGCCCAGTGCCTGGCACAGAGTAGGCGCTATATGTTCATTTACCTTCCTCTTCCCTGTAAATGAAACCTTGGGCCTTCTGTGTCCAAAACCCTTTAAAGCTTTACCAACACTCAGACTATGAGACCTGCGAAAGAAGAGAAACAATGAGAGCTTGCCAACTGACAAGGCTTTTTTAAAATAATGGCACTATATCCCTTTAGGCCATCAGTGTTTGTTGCTCTTACTCGATGATGGCTTTGAATTTACCTCATCTAGAAAGAGAATAATCTTTGCAATTAGAAAAGGATTAACTACAGCTCCAAAAGGTGGCAAATTGAGTTTTTTGGCATTTATAGCAAATACAGAAAGTGGTGTTTGCTGATGAAAAGCATTCACTTGAAGTAAACCACAGAGAACAAAAGTATCACTTATAAATTTGCAGAATAATATGACATATATATGTTCTATTTATATATACATAATTTATATGTGTTTATAGATTGATATATATTATATATGTGTATACATATACACACATATGAAATCTGGATTTATAATTTCACTGGCTTAGAGAATTCTCGATGAGGAAATTCCCTCCATCATGCAGTATAGCAATTGTTCTTCAGTTTCAGAAATTTACCTGGGATATTAAGAGGCTAAATGACTTTCTCAGATTAACACAGCCAGTAAATGTTGGAAGCAGGACTTGAACCCAGGTCTTTCTGTTCCCAGAAGAGGCTATCTAGTGATTATGCCACAATGTCTAATTCATATTTAATCCTCACAACAACCCTGAGATACATAAAGTGTTATTGTCCTTATTTAACAAATGAAATACCTGAAGTTCAGAGATGCTATCTGACTTGGCCAACATTACAATTATTAAGTAGCAGAGCTAGAACTCCTCCTCTTGATTTCTCAGGAGTTCTCTTTCCAAGCTCATAAAGGAACATAACTCTTCACAGGAAGTAAGGAGTGGAGCACTATTGATCCTAGTCCAATGCAAGATGAAACCCTCTTCTCCCAAGGCTGAATAGTTGGTAGTCAAATATTACAGACTTAAAGACAAGGGAACTATATATAAATTATTTTTGTTTTTCAGTCATTTTCAGTTGTGTCCTACTCTTCATGACCCCCATTTGGGGTTTTCTTGTCAGAGATAATGGAATGGTTTACCATGTCCTTCTCCAGTTCATTTTACAGATGAGGAAATGGAGGCAAACAGGATTGAGTGTCTTGTCCAGGGTCACACAGCTTGTAAGTGTCTGAGACCAGATTTGAACTCAAGTAGATGAAGTTTGACTCCAGACACTCTAGACATAGTGCCACCTAGTTACCCATGTAAGAAATAGCACAATTTTAGTCCTATATTCCAGATAAGATTTTGTTTCCTTTAGAAATGCTTGAGTCTCATTTTGGTAGCAGAATAGTCAGTTTTCTGAAAAATTTTTTACATCAATTCTACCTAAATTAATTTATTTATTCAGTGCTATACCAAATTATCAGATAATTATTTTCTAGAACTAGAGAAAATAATATCAAAATTCCTATGGAAGAACAAAAGATCCAGAATATCAAGGGAACTAATGAAAAGAAATGCGATGGGAAGGTGCCCTATGTCTACCAGATCTCAAATTGTATTATAAAGCAGCATATTATCAAAACCACTTGGTATTGGCTAAAAAACAGAAAGGTAGACCAGTGGAATAGGTTAGGTACTCAAGATACAGTGAATATAGCAATATAATGTTTGATAAACTCAAGGACCCCAGCTTCTGGGATAAGAACTCATTGTTTGACAAATATTTTTGGGAAAACTGGATAACAGTATGGCAGAAACTGACCATAGACCAATGCCTGACACCATACACAAGAATAAAGTCCAAATGGGTACATGATCTAGGTATAAAGATTGATACTATAAACAAATCAGTGGAGCAAGGAATAGTGTATTTATCATATTTATGGAGGAGGGAAGAATTTTTGACTAAACAAGAGATAGAAAGCATCATGAAGTGCAAAATGGATAATTTTGATAACATTAAGCTGAAAAGTTTTTGCATAAACAAACCCAATGCAACCAAGATTAGGAGGGAAGCAGAAAACTGGGAAAGAATTTTTGCAACTAGTGTCTGTGATAAAGGCCTCATTTCTAAAAAATATAGAGAACTGAGTCAAATATACAAGAATGCAAGTCATTCCCCAATTGATAAATATTTGCATTCATCAAAAGCACAGCCCCCAAGGCAAAATGACTACCAGAAGAATCAATGTCAACAAATTAGAGCTCTTCTCTGAGCATGAACAGTTTGCTACTGATTTGGAGGGAAAGTTGAGCCAAACATAGTTGGCAACAGTGGAGCAGAAAAGGAGTGGACAGCTCTCAGATATGTGGTGTACAGCCCTGCATTTGCTCGTCTGGTCAGAACATTAGCAAACACCAAGACTGGTTTGATGAAAATGATGGTGAAATTCAGAAGCTACTAAATGAAAAACAAGAACTCCACAGGATTTATCAGGAGGATAGCTCATCTACCTCTAAGAAGGCATCATTTAATTCCATCAAAAGCAAAGTACAAGCAAAGCTTAGAGAGATGCAGGATTCCTGGCTCAGTAAGAAGGCAGATGAAATTCAGTTTTGTGCTGATAGTAACAATCAAAAGAGCTTTTATGATTTCCTCAAAGCCAGTTATGGACCAAAAACTTATGATGCATGACAACTACTCAGTGCTGATGGAGCCACATTGATTAGTGATAAAGTCATCATCCTAGAGAGATGGACTGAACACTTCCATAGTGTTATCAACAGACCAACATAAATCAATGCTGAGGCCATTGACCATTTACCTCAGGTTGAGCTCAATCCCTTGTTAGCTGAACTTCCAACTGAAGAAGAGGTTTTGAGGACCATTAGGCTTCTTTCATGTGGCAAAGCACCTGGTGCTGATTCTATTCCAGCTGAGATTTACAAGGCAGGGCGACCATTGCTCACACAAAAGCTGACTGAAATTTCCAGGTTGTATGGCAAGAGGAGGTTCAAGGATGCCTCCATTGTCCATTTCTATAAAGGTAAAAGAAATAGATTGTCCTGTGACAATCACAGGTGGATCTCTCTCTTAGTCATTGCTGGCAAAATTATTGCTACAGTCCTCTTTAATAGGATGGTCCTTCTCCTGAAGGATGCTCATATACCTGAGAGCCAATGTGGCTTCAGACAGGGCTGAGGAACAGTTGATATGGTGTTTGCTGCCCAACAACTCCAGGAGAAGTGCCAGGAGTAGAACAGAGGTCTAAACACAACATTTGTAGATCTGACCAAGGCCTTTGACTCTGTTAGTCATGAGAGCTTATGGAAAATTATGTCAAAATTTGGTTGCCCAGAGAAGTTCATCAATATTGTACATAAATTTCATGATGGCATGTTTGACCAAGTTCTGAATAATGGACAAAAACTCTCGTGCCTTCCCAGTCACCAGTAGAGTGAAACAGGGCTGTGCGCTTGCTCCTGTACATGATGTTTTCAGCCATATTGACAAATTCGTTCAATGAGGATGAACACAGCATCAGGGTCAACTACCATACCTATGGTAAGTTCTTCAATTTGAAAAGGTTACAAGCCAAGACCAAAGTGGAGAAAGTGTTGCTACATGATTTTCTGTTTGCAGGTGATTGTGCACTCAATATAGCCTCTGAAGCTGAGATGCAACAAAGTGTGGATCAATTCTCTGCTGCCTGTGCTAATTTTGGCCTAATAATTAACACCAAAAAAGCACAGGTGCTCCATCAGCCCCCACCATACCATCCATATGTAGAACCACTGGTTACAGCAAATGGAGAAGTTTTGAAGGCTGTGGATAAGTTCATTTACCTTGGCAGTGTACTTTCCAGAGATATACACTTTGACAATGAGGTTGATGCACGCATTGCCAGAGCTAGCTCAGTGTTTGGGAGGCTCCAAAGAAAGGTTTGGGAAAGAAGAAGTATTAGACTGACTACCAAATTGAAGGTCTACAGAGCTGTTGTGTTGACCTCATTGTTATATGCTTGTGAAACATGGACAGTTTACCAGCACCATGCCAGGAAACTGAATTGCTTCCATTTGAACTGCCTTAGGAAGATTCTGAGGATCATCTGGCAGGATAAGGTATGAGACACTGAAGTCCTTGCTCGAGCTGAACTGCCCAGTAGTCAAACTGTGCTTCAGAGAGTGCAACTCCAATGGGCTGGCCATGTTGTTCAAATGCAAAATGTATGCTTGCCAAAAAGACTATTTTATGGAGAACTTCCATGGGGCAGGCGATCATGTGGTGGCCAGAAGAAATGATACAAGGACACTCTACTCTCTCAAGAACTTTGGATTTTACTGTGCAACATGGGAGACACTGGCACAGGAACTTTCAGCATGGTGTGCCCACATAAGAAAAGGTCCTGTGCTGTTTGAGTAGCAAAGTAGACTTGAGACAGCACAAAGTAAATGCAGGATGAGCAAATTTGGGATATTCAATCCAAATATTCACATGAACTATCTGTGCCCAACCTGTGGGAGAGCATTCCAAGCTCATATTGATCTGATCAGCCACAATCAGACACACTGAAATTTCACTTTACAATGGTGATGTCATTTTTGTCCTCTTCGAAGATGAAGGACAACAACCAATAAATGGTCAAAGGATATGAACACGCAGTTTTCAGAAGAAGAAATTAAAGTGATTAGAGAGATGCAAATCAAAACAACTCTGAGATACCACATCACACCTATCAAATTGGCTAACATGACAAAACAGGAGCATGATAAATGTTGGAGAAGATGTGAGAGAGTTGGAACACTAATTCATTGTTGTTGGAGCTGTGAGCTAATTCAACTATTCTAGAGAGCAATTTGGAGCTATGCCCAAAGGGCTACAAAAATGTGCATACCCTTTGACCCAGCGATACAACTTCTAGGACTGTTTCCCAAAAGATCATAAAAATGGGAAAGGGTCCAACATGTTCAAAAATATTTATAACAGCTCTCTTTGTGGTGGCCAAAAACTAGAAATCAAGGGGATGCCCATCAATTGAGGAATGGCTGAATAAATTGTGATATATGAATGTAATGAAATACTATTGTGCTATAAGGAATGATGAACAGGAAGACTTCAGAGAAGTCTGGAAAGACTTATATGATCTGATGCTGAGTGAAAGGAGCAGAACCAGGAGAACTTTGTACACAGCAACAACCACAGTGTGCAAGGAATTTTTCTGGTAGACTTAGTACTTCATTGCAATTCAAGGACTTAAATTATTCCCAATGGTCTTTTAAAGCAAAATGCCTTCCATATCCAAGGAAAGAACTATAGAATTCGATCACAGAATGAGGCAGATCATTTTCTTTTGTATTATGTTTTGGTTTGTTTTATGATTTATCCCATTCATTTTAATTTTTCTATGCAACATGACTAAGGTGAAAATGTATTTAATGGGAATGTATGTGTAGAACCTATATAAAACTCTATGCCGTCTCAGGGAGGCAGTGAGGAGGTAGAGGGGAAGTGGGGGAAGGGAGGGGAAAAATCCAAAATATATGAAAGTGATTATAGAACACTGAAAACAAATAAAAGAATAAAATAAAAAAGAATTTTACATCAAATTGAACTATTTTTTTTTCAAAACTCAAAGGATAACAGAAGAATTTGACATGGTAGTGTAAATAGACTGTTGTGTATAATCAACAACAACTTACCCACAAGAAGTGAATTAGCTCATTGAGGACGTGTGTGATCAGAAAAGAAAGAAAAGGAGACAAGAGGTTGCCAGTCCAAGTGCCCCCCTGGCATCCCGAAACAGTAAAGAATAAGAGAAAGGCTCCAGGGTGTTGGGTCGATTCTCTTCGAAGGATTCCTGGGGAAGATGAATAAGAATAATACAAAATGAGAAAACATGGAGAGGTTGTGATTTGCATCAGTGGAGGTAGAGTCTGCAGCAGTAAGATCTCAGATTCATTCAGTTATCTAAGTGTAGCCAATTCTCATCATTTGTCATAGTTATGTTCTATAAAGTAACCCCAAATTGGCAGATACTGAACCATGGCTAGAAGGGAAATACAGGATTAGGCTCTGGTGAGTCTCTGGTTACATTTACCATAGCCATCTTTGGAGTGGTCTCACAAAACGAGCAGCAAATTTCCTTTTCCTTTTTCTGGATAGGGTTGATTCATTAATATTGAATTCATGGCCAACAGCACAAGAACTTCTGCCTGAATGTAACTTATCTAACGCATGTATTTTCTCCGTTAAGATACATCACAGACATCTTGTGCTCAGGAATACTAAACAGCACTTCAGCACTACACTTGGGGGCCATTTCAAACAGTGAAATCACTCATAAAAGCATAAAAATGCAAAAAATGTGGCACTAAATAGACCACAAAAAGGACACCTGTTTATAGCATGACGGCTGAAACAAGACAGCAGAGCAGGACCTTGTTAAACCGTAGCTGGGAGCACTGAGTGACTCCAATTTTTCAATTCTTTGTGCATGGCCACTAATGTCCAAGAAATTCCCTCAAGTATTGATTTTGAGGTTATAAATAAATTTTAACAAGTAGGCAAATTTACAAATTAATAAATTAATCTATGAATAATAAGGATCAATTGTATTAGAAATGGTATTTTATCAGAGTTTGGGTGTTTTAAAAGTTCTAGACCCTATGACAGACAAAAGGTTATTTACTGATTCTTTCCCTGTCTACCTATCCCCAAAATAAATGGGTACCATGAGATCCTTGCATTGGTCTAATATCTTTCCTGCAAGATTTTACTGTGCTAAATTAGAAGCAACCTCCAGAGGTTAACTCACTCTGGGTCATTCAGACCCAAATCCTCCCAGAGGCAGCAGTAGAAAGAACACTGGGTTTGGAGTCAAAGAACCTAGGCTCATGCCTAAGCTCTGCTTCTTACTAACACTGAACAAGTCATTTCCCCTAGTTAGGCCCCAGGTTCCTGATTGGAAAATAAGGGAACTGAACTAGGTTACCTTCAAGTCCCTTCTAGCTCTGAAAGTCTACAATTATAATCATAGTTGCATTTACGTAGCACTTTAAGGCTTACAAAGCACTTTTCAAAAATTATCTGATTTCATGATCACAACAACCCTGGGAGATAGGTGTTAATATCCCCATTCTATAGATGAGAAAACTGAGGCAGGCAAGGGTTAAACAACTTGTTCAAGATTACACA
>CM053770.1:397541064-397566064 GCA_028658325.1 Potorous gilbertii | reverse complement strand
CAAATCCCACCTCCGATTAATTCAGAGTGGAATCCCAGGAAGTCATTGAACTTCTCAGGGCCCCCAGGCATCTAAGACCATAAACTGTGAGCAAATGTCAAAAGGAAAATAAAAAACTTAAGAAAACTGAGGCTTATGGAGATTAATAATTAGGGCTGGTTACTCCTGGATATAATGAGTTTACCGGCACTGGCTATCTTCATATCAAGGTTGCATAACTCCTTATTAGAGTATATGATAAAGGGTGTTCTCACTCAGGCATACAGATGACTAGATGATCTCTGATGTCTCTTTTAACTCAGACATACACGGTGATTCCCTAATAATTACAAGCATTTATATAGCACTTTCAGGTTTGAAAAGTACATTACAAATATTCTCTCTTTCTGTCCTTACAATGATACTGCGAGGTAGATACCATGATAAACTCATATCAAAAATTAGTAAACTAAAGCAAATAGAGTTCAGGTGACTTGCCTATAGCGTTCCTGGTCGGCTAGAAGTCCCTTGTTGAGTCCTCTGACTTCTCTGTGGCATTTCTTGCCTGATGACAAAATGGACACATAAGTGTCTGAGCCTGGATTTAAACTCAGGTTTTCCTGACTCCCGGCTTAGAGTTTTCTATCCATTATACCACCAGCTGCCTCTTATAGATACATTAATGACTCATCCAGGGTTGCACAGCGTGAAGGTGTCAGAGGCGTGATTTAAACTCAAGCTTCCAGACTCTATGTCTTCCTAAACATTTCTTCTCTACTTTCCAGTTTCCTGACGCTACAGTATTCATTCCTTCAGGCTAAGGGATTGCCTCCTTACTTAAACATGCAGCACTAAGATTCTGTGACTAATAAATATCCTCCTAAAATAAGTCCTAGAATGAGCAGCCTCACGAGTCAGAAAATGGTATATTTGCCCAGCTTCAGGATAGCACTTTGAAATAATTGTCCTACTAACCATGAATTGACCAGCAAATCTGAGAAGAAAAAAAAATCTCCAAACTCTACCATTGTTTGGAACCACATTGCCACTACTTAGCCTCATTGAATCCATCAGATTGGTAATATTTTTTAAAAGAAGTAAATCTCACCCAAACCCAGCAATTGACTAGCTATCTAAATCTAGTCTGCTGTGTTCTTTTACTCCAAAACACACAAAGAAAAATATTATCTCCTAAGCTGTGTGTTTTTTCTTCACCTAGGAGATTCTACAGCTTAACAGCAGAGCGTCCCAGGTTTATTTCCTTGACTGCCTTTGTTCAGTGTTGATTTGAGATCCTCAGTCCCAGATAACTTTCTGACTTGTAGGGTTACAAAAGTCCTTGTAAATCCCATTTAATCCTGGATTTGTGAACCTATTTCTCCAAAACTCAGATTGAAGAATCTGTACCCCTGCCTCCCCCTCTACCCCCCCCCCCCAAAATATATATATATGAGCTGTTTGGAAGCTCAAGCACTGTCAATGCTGCCTCACTCCCAAGATCCTCTTTGCCTGGCCCATGGTCCTTCCTTTATGATCTATATCTACCAGCAAAGAAAATGCCAATTCTTTTTTTCTGGCATTCAGAAAGTGCTTAATAAATACTTGTTGGTTGACTGATTAATTGTTGCAAAATGACTAGCATGCATACATACTTCACTGTTCTCCTTACTCACAAGATTTCTTTTTTTTTTTTTTTTTTGAGATTAGGTCTCTCTATCTCCCCCAGACTGAAAGTAAAGAGGTCACACATAGCCTAACCCCACTGTAGATAGATTATTAATCTGCTCTATTTCCTAAACCAGTCTCCCTCATCAGACTACTTGCTCCCCAACCCCCAACCACCTTCAAGCTTACCCTATTAGTGCCAGAATTAGTGTAAACATCCAATCAGCCATAGCACTATTGTAACTCAGATTTCCAAAACTCAATCCACCAGTCTCAACCTCTGCCAGTATCAGGGATTACAGGTTTATACCATCATACTCAGAAAAATTGTCAAAAATATTATAACAATCAAGCTTAACTGCCATTCTTATCTAAAGTGGTAGAAGCACTCTAAGAAAGCCTCTTATTCCTCAGAGTATGTGTTTCATTAAGCTGTATAGATACTTAATAATTGATACACTTAGAATGAAAATTGTGACATTAGAATAGTATCCCACATAGTTTTCAAGGCAACAGATGTTTAAATTATCATTGGCTTTTTGCATTTTCTTAATGACTTTGCTATCAATGGAAAAACACATGCATATGTAAATTAAAATGTTTTCACAAACAAGACCAATGAAGCTAGTATTAGAAGGGAAATAGTTAACTGGGAAATATCTTTTCAGCAAGTTTTTTTTTCTGATAAAGGTCTCATTTCCAAGATATATAAGGAACTGAATCAAATTATAAACATCAACACTGTTCTCCAATTGATTAATGGTCAAAAGACATGAGCAAGTGGTTTTCAGGGCAATAAATCTAAGCTACCTATGTTGTTATTGTCCAGTCATGTCTGACTCTTTCTGACCCCATATGGAGTTTTCTTGGCAAGGATACTGGAATGGTTTTCCATTTCCTTCCCCAGTGGATTAACACCAATAGAAGTTAAATGACTTTCCTAGGAACATGCAGCTAGTGAACTTGGACTTCCCTGACTCCAATCCAACACTTCATTCACTGAGTCATCTAGCTGCCTCTAAAGCTATCTATAGCTTTGCAACAAAAAAAAAAACCTGCTTCAAAACACTAACAATTAGAGAAATGCAAATGAAAACATCTCTGAGGTCCTAACACACTCATCAGATTTATAAAGTTGACCAAAAGGGAAAACAACAAACGTTGGAGGGTCTACAGGAAAATGGGTGAATTAATGTACTGTTGGCAAAGCTGTGAATTGGTCTAGCCATTCTGACAATCTGGAGCTATGCCCAAAACCTTACGTGACTTGCACTTGACTTTGTTTTGAGTGAGGGAGGGCTGTGCAGGTCACCAGCCTCACTTCTCCTCCAGAGCCATCTGAATCCAGTGACCAGATATTCATCAAGATGACTGGAGATGACCCAGGATGAGGCAGTTGGGGTTAAGTGACTTGCCCAAGGTCACACAGCTAGTGAGTGTCAAGTGTCTGAGGTGAGATTTGAACTCAGCTCCTCCTGACTCCTGCTCTATCTACTGCACCACCTAGCTGCCCCTTGATAGCAACAGTATTGTAAAGACAAAGAACTTTGAGGAAAAAAAACAACACTGATCAAACAATAACTAAACATGATTTAGAGAACCAGTGATGAAACATGCTCCTGACAGAAAGGCAATACTCAAGGTACAATACGACATATTTTTGGACATGGCCAATGTAGAAATTTATTTTATTTGATTATGCGTATTTGTTAAAAGAACTTTTTCCTTTTTTTCTAGTGAAGGGAGGAGGTAAAAGGGAGAGAGAGGTCATATTCTAAGAACAATTGGTACAAACCTCCTTCTCATAAGTCTAACACGTTGCCCTACAAGTACATCAGCACCTAAAAGTTCTATTTCTTCAATGTATCCAGTCTGTCCTTGGCTCCCAATACAGACACAGTGTCAGCTGTTCTCGGATGCTGTTAGGACTAGGACAACAAAGGGAAATTCTAAATCTTCTTGTCCTCCAAAGTTCACAAGGTCTTTCTCTGGCTAAGATGTGATATGAGGAGACTGAGGTCAAGGTGTTCTTTCCTTCGCCTTCAGAGATCACTGTTCACTTGAATCTTTGGCTCCAGCTACCTTCTTCACTTTATACAAGCCCCAGATGACATAACCAAGATGTCTATCAGTCGATCTGAATAGATTCCATGTGACATCTGGGGAAGTATCCAGGCCTTTGTTCATCCAGGCCTTAGTGAACAACTAAGATGAAATCTTACCTGGTAAATGTCTCATGACATAGAATTTTATCCTTTACTTTTGTTGGGATGGAATGATTTGATTGATTTCCTCACCTGACCCTTACCCTTACATACCCTCAGACAATCTATTCATTTTGCTTAGACTGATAGAGACAGCATTATTTGGTCTCCTTAGCATTCCTGATCAGCTAGAATTTCCTTGCCAAGTTCTCTTTGACTTCTCTGTGGCAATTCTTGCCTGATGATGAAACAAGAAAAAGAAATAGTTTTGTGGTGGTATGATTACCCTGTAATGTAATTACATTTTTATATGAAGCCCTTTCAAGAGTATTTTCTTCCTTAATCACTTTTCATCACAGATAAGTTTTGACATGTTTCTTGTTTTCTTTCTTTTAAATAGATGTCCTGTTTATGCCTTTTTTCCTAACCAATAGCTTGTGGGGCAGTAAAAGGAAAAAGGTTGGGGAGGAGAGTTCATGTTAAATAAAAATTATCTTCACATGTTTCCATAGTAACCATCTCAGATGCATCTTCTCTCTGATACAGATTTTCTTTTTTTTTTAAAAGACACATTAACTCTTTCTAATTACAGTTGTTTAAAAATATTGACCTGTACCTTATGGGTAATTTAAGGGATTTTCAAGAGTAATTTGAATATACTTGTTTTCATCTTACTAACTTTAGTACCTGACTATTGTGGAAGATACAACTTTCACCGTGCTTTCTAAGAGGTTACATGTTGACAGGTTTAGGTTCACATCTTCACTATCTTTGCACATCAGTAATGTTTTCTGTTTTACAATAACATGTTTAAAATTACTTACATTGTTCAAACCTCGTTATTTTGCCACTTTGCATTTCAACTTTTTGACCCATATTGCAATTATGGATCATATGACATAGGGACATAGAATTATAAGCAGCATGACACATGATATATTATTTAATAATGCATTAAAACCCCAATTTATTTTAACACACAAGTATAAATTGTGACATTTCCATCCAGATTTTAAACCTCTATTCAACATTCATATTGGATTTAGAGGGATGCTATGGATGAACATAATTAGAATTCTTCTATTGTTCATGTTACTTGAAAGTCTACTTTAAGCATTCTAGCATCTTACACATGCATTTAGCTACAATGCCGCAGAATTCACATTGTGGTAATAGGATATTGATTGTACAGTGTTTGGAGACAAAGAATTTGTGTTGTTGTATTTTAGATACACGCATGATGTTGCAGCAAGATATCCGAGTCAATATTCTTTGTCAAATACACCCCATGACCACCATGCTCAATGATTCTTTATAAAATATAGAATTTTTGATGAGATACAATTGATCTTATATTAACTTCAAGTATCAGTTATTATGCTGACCTTGAAAGACTTTAATATTAAACCACAATGAAAATTCAGTTATTAAGCTCATTCAGGTACATTATTTTTCTCATTATTTCTATCAAGGGGGCATTTAGATACATTTGGTGCAACTTTCAAAAAGGAAAAAAATGTTTGTTTTATTTTTACAAGAATCTTGTCTCCTCTCTTCTCTCTACCTGGTACATAAAAGAAAAGGGCATTATATAAAATTTGGCACAATATATTCTAAAGGCAAGTCATCCCCTCCCACCACCTCCCCAGGACTATTCCTGGAATTACAATTATAGTAACTTATTCAGCAAGAATTCAAGATTCAAGTGAAAAATGTATGGAATATGGAAGGGGAGTCCCGTTTTATATAGATATATAGGTATAGAATATAATTAAAGGACTGAATCCCATTCTGATGCTTCATCACAGTATGGAGGTGACCTGAAAGTTTTACAGACTATATTACCAGAATAAAAGACCTGACATTTCCTACCAAGGAAGAAATACTCTGTGTATGGGCCCAGTAGTGAAATGCATGTCTCATAGGTCTTGTGTTCCAGACCAAGAGCCTGCTTAACTTCATTCAGAGAGGCTCATCATGAGATTGGTCACAAGGTGATATATTTGGGGTCGCAGTAGTTCTCTCTCTCTTTTTAATGCTTGATTGACTTAAAAAACTTTCCTGAGAGAATGGTAGTGCCCTTGACAGAAATAGAGATGTTAGAAGGAAGATGTAGGTTAAGGAGTAAAGGTAATTAGCTTCATTTTTGTACATGCTGAGTTTGAGAAGCTTATGGGATATCCAGGCAGTGATATCTGTCAAGCAGTTAGTAATGTGTGACTGTAGGTCAGGAGACGACCAGATATGTAGATTTTTTTTAGTCATCTCCACAGAGATATCAGTTGGACCTGTTGGTCCTGATGAGATCACCAAGTGAATAAAGAGAAAAGGCACTAGGACATACCTCTAGAATACATTCATACATAGGAAAAAGGATATAAGTGTGTGTGTTTGTGTATGTGTATGTATGTGTGTGCTGTACCAGCAAAAGAAATTTAGAAGAATAAATAAGTAGAAAGAGAGCTGTGATAGAGAAAACTCCAAAAATAAAAACAAAGGAAGAGAGTGTATCCAGAAAAATGGGGAGGGCACTAGTGTCAAATGTGGCAGAGAAGTCAAGAAGGATGAGGGCAAACAAAAGGAATAAGCAATAAAGATCACTGACCAACTTGAAGAATGTCATTTCTAACACATAGAGGGACTGGAAGATGAACTGAAAAGTTTAGGAAGTAAATGAGAGATAAGAAAGTTAGGGCTATGTGTGAAGTTGTTTCTAAAAGTTTGGCTTTGAAAAGGAGGAAAGATGTGGAATACATTAGAAGATAAAGGGCCAAGTGGTTAAAGGATGGGAACAATTTAAGTGAATTTCTAGGCATCAGCCAAGGAGGCTATGTCAGAGAAGAAGCATGTGCCTAATTAGACCACAAGTGCTTTGAGTGTTGATGCGGCACCTCTTTACATTATGCTTGGATTCCTGCAATAACCTTCTGGTTGGTTGCTTACTAGTTATGTGATCCTAGGCAAGTCAGTTAAGCCTGTTTGCCTCAGCTTCCTCATCTGTAAAATAAACTGGAGAAGGAAAGGACAAGCTACTCCAATATTTCTGATAAGAAAACCCCAAAAGGGGTCACAAAAAATCAACTCACACACTCAGTAAACTCCAGTGGCTCCTTATTGGAATGAGAAATAGAACCCTCTATTTGACTTTTAAAACCCTTCGTGACCTAGCCCCTTCCAACCTTTTTAAATGTCTTAAAATTTCCTCCCCTCTACATACAATCTAGGGACCCTGGCCTCCTTAGTTCCTCACACTAGGCATTCTGTCTTTCAATTCTAACCCTTTTAATTGGCTATCCTCCAGACCTAGAATGATCTCCTGCCTTGTCATCACCTCCTGGTTTTCTTCAAGACTCAGCTAAAATTCTACCTGCATGAAGTTTTTCCAAGTGCCCTTTGGGGGAGGGAGCATCTTTTCTCTGTAATTCTCTCTATTCAGTCCTGTATATCTTATTTGTTCTTAGTGATTTGTCAGGTCAAATCAACAAATATTTATTAAGTACTTACTATATGCCAGGCACTGTGATAAGTTCTGAAAATACAAACACAAGCAAAAATAAACAAACAAAAATACTTAAAACATTTCCTGCCCTCAAGGAGTTTATATTATAATGGAGGAAGAAAATGAATAAAGGGAGAGTGTGAAAGAGGTAGTATTTAACTACCTATCCACTTTGACACAGCAATACCATTACTTGGTCTATTTCTGAAGATAATTAAGGAAAATGAAAAAGAACCTATATGTTCTAAAACGTTTATATCGACTCTCTTTGTGGTGGCAAGGAACTAGAATTTACAGGGATGCCCATCAGTTGGGGAATGACTGAATAAATGGTGGTATATGATTGTGATGGAATCCTACTGTGGTACAAGAAATAATGAGCTGAATGATTTTAGAAAAACATGGAAAGATTTGCATGAAATAATGAAGACTGAAATAAGCAGAACAAAGAGAACACTGTATACAGTAACAGCAACATTGTTTTAAGGATGACTTTGAGTAATAACGTATTTTAACTATTATATATACCCAAATTATAAAGGAAGAAAGGTGTGATAAAAGTATTTATAGAATACTTTCACACTTATTTGTATCTAGTGGTAGCCACCTCCAGGGGACGATGGGGAGGAAAGAAAAAAATGAAATATACATGATGATTTTCTTATATTTTTAAATGAATAGTAAGTTGTGCTAACTTTGCAGGTCGATGTGCAATCTTTTTTTATTGTATTATGTTATGGAAATGTTTGTTTTATTCCATCAATTAAAAATAAAATTCAATATCTACTTTAAAAATTTTTGAAATTAAGAAAACGACAAAAGGAAGGGAGAATGATGAAGTCTAGAAGAGCCTAAAGTTATAAGAGAAGGAACATGCCTGACTAGGGACTTCCTTCCTTAAAATGGAGGTTTCTAGAGGAAGTGACCAGTCAGAGAAAGGGGACATAGAGGAGGAGAGAGAAGGTACTGAAGCTTCTGGAAAGTAGTGAGAAGGGGTGTTTTCAGGGGTGAGAAGGCTGCTGAGAGATGGTGAAGAAGGAAGTCCAAAGGAAGTCAGGAGCAGAGCTCAGAAAGGAATTGGGAGTTCTTTGAGATCAAGAACTGTCTTTGCTTTTCTTTATATCTCCAGCACTTAGTAGAGTTCCTAGAGCATAGTAGGTACTCAAAAAAGAGTACCTACAATGATTTGATTTCTTCTTGGACATATTTCTGCCATACTCTTCCATTCTGTTACCTGTAATGAAATCTCCAGAGCCAATACTCTGGAGAAGCTGAGCAACTTCCAGTCCTGGGGCTGTCCTGTTCTAGCCTATTATATCAAACCAGTATCAGATCCTGGACAGTGCTTCTCCCCAAATGTCTTCCTGCCATGCACAGTCATGCCATCCTGTACAGTAACCAAAACAACACTGCTATTGCTTCTAGAAAAGTTGTTTTAGGTGACTTCCCTACTCCATTCACTGTCTCAGTGACTTCACAGACTAAAACAACCCTCCCTAACTACCACTCCCCCATATGGATTCTCTTTCCTATTAGAAGAGAAACTATTGGAGGGCAAGGGCTATGACTCTTATATTTGTATCCCCCTGCTCTTAGTATATGTGGCCCAGATAAAATGCTTAATGATTTTTTTCATTCTTTCTTTCATTGAATTGTGTGTTTATAAAAATAACATTAATTATCAGCTAGTATAAATATCGTGTGTGAGGTCCTTTTTTTCTAACTTCCACATTAATCAAGTCTTCACTAGAAATCTTTTTCCAAATCTGTAATTTTACCAGTGTAGGGAACTCCTGGTTATGAAACTCCTTCTTCCAATGCAGATCAACACCCCTTCTGTACCATAAAGTTTTAGAGAACAGCTTGTAGGGGAGGAGGCAGAATAGTAAGAGAGTGACCTCCTCAGAGTCACACAATTAGTATGTTACAGAATCCAGATCGCCTTCGCTCTGAAAGTTGCTCTTTATCTTTTATACTACACTGCTTCTCCAAATCACCCTTTTGAAAGTTCATCTGAGGACATTACAACCAAAGAGAATTCTGAATGAGTTAAGAGGCAAGCAGCAAAATAATTAAAACCATGTAATCACAGATTTGGAAGAAACATTAGAGAACATTTGGTCAAACTTCCTATTCAACATTCAATCCCTTCAACAGTCTCCCTGACAAAAAGTCATCATCCTCTACTTGAATACATCAAGTGATAGAAAACTCATTACTTGACAATGCTGTCTATTTCCTGGTTAGAGAGCTCTCATTATTAGATAGCTCTTACACAGAAGAAAAACCTACTTCCCTGTACTTTCTACATATTAGTCTTCAGCTTTCTCTATGTACTTGTTGGATACTTTCTATAAGATCTACTTCAAATACTGCCTTCTAACATGATTCAGGTCAAAATAACAAGATTTTTTAAACCACCTTTTATGCTCCAGACAGTGTGATAAGCTGTGGGAATACAAAAAACAAAACAAAGCAAAACAACACCCCCTCTCCCAAAAAAGTCCTTGCTCTCAAGGAGCTCAGTTTAATAAGGAAGACAAGATGCAAACAACTAAGTATGAAGAAGATATAGGCAGAATAAATAGAAGATAATCTCAAATTAAGGAGGACAGAGAGAGGTTTCTTTGTAATCCGTGCTGCCTTTTCCAGATGCTCAGTAGTCATTTCTTTAAAGACCCTTTCTAGAATTATCTTAGAAATTGAAGTCAATCCAATCCAATAAACATTTGTTAAGTGCCTGTGATTTCCAGGCACTATGCTGACTGCTGGGAATACAATTAATGGGAGGAAGAAAAGAAAATCCCTGCCTTCAATGAGTTTATGGGGGAGACAACACTCAAAGAGAGTCAGGCAAAGGGGGAAGAGGGAATGAGACATGTGGGAGTACCCAGCAGAGGCACTGTTACCTTGTTTCATGTAGCCGAACCCAGGAAAGGCTGCAGATACAAATTTCAGTGATCTGAGATTTCCGATTTCACCCTCTAGAAAGGAAAGTACTGAGAGGAATTTGGTACTCTGTCTACCAGCCACCCAAAGAGTGGGGAAAGGAGACTGAGGGAGATGGAGTCAATCAAAGCTTGAGTGAAGAGCATGGTGGTAAATTTAGAAATGATGAACTTATCCTGGGAGGGAACATATTATTCCATGGAGTTGAAACCAGACAGGGCAGCAGATGCACTGTGGAGTCAAGCTCACTGGCCTATTGTTTACAGACTTTTCTCCCCTTTTTTGAAAACTAGAAGAATATCTGCTTCTCTCCATTCCTGAAGTATCTACCCAGTTTCCCTCATAAAGCAGGATCTGGTTCTTATGGATATTTGTAGCCTCTGTGCCTTAATGTTTGTTGAATTATATATAATTATTTTTCCAAACTGCACTCTTCTAAGAGAAATAATTGAGTCTTATGACTCTTTAAATTGTCTGTCTTGCCTTATTGATATTTTCAGCTATCAAAATACAGAGGAATCAACCCAGAGAAATTCTATTATGGATCTAATTTTAGCCAACAGGTAGAAACTGGTTGCTGGGATAAAAATGATAGGAAACTTGGTGCAAAGTAACTACTCCATTTAAGTGTTCCTGACTGAGGGGAAGAGGAAACCAGAAACAATCTGACATTAACAGTAGATTTGAGGAGACTATACTTCAAAGGATTGAAAGGAAAGTTAGATTTCATTCCATGGACCATATATCTACAAGGAAATGGGAAGCTCTCCAAAACAAAATTCTGAAGAAAGAACAATTCCAGTTAGATTGGAAAGGGTTCATTGTTTAATTCAAGTCAATTCATCAATCTTATTACATGGCTAAAATGTTCCAATATAGGTCCTGGGAGTACAAAAACAAAAATGAATTAAGCCCTGTCCTCAAGGTGAATACATTCTACAATGCAGATATGCTTTGCTGCAGAATATCATTTATGAAAGATTTGCCTTCTCATGTCTTCATTAAGTGTGACCTCAATACTTTTTGAATTGTTCTTGTAGAGGTAGCAAAACTGGTATATAGGTTGACAGTTTAAAATGTTCTCTCAGCTTTAAATAAATTATAACAATAAGATTTGCTATTTTTCTATTATCAGTATCTTCCTGATAATTTATTCTTGATTAAAAAAAAAACTTTGTGTTTTTTAAAGAGCTTCCAGATACTATAAGAGAGTTCCAAATCTTAGCCAATCTATAGATAACCCCATCCACTCGAAATATTGGCATTAGATGCTCTCAAATTACTTTTATTCAGATGCTCAGTAGATAAGAGAGAAGTTCCATTTCTTGGTCTTCTAATTAGTCCTTAAACCTTCTTCTTGTGACACCTACTCCTTTTAATGGCCTAAAGAGGAAGATCCTGTTGATAACACCTGATTCTTTTATCCTCTTCAATTCCAAAAAAGTACTAAAAAGAAAAAAAAACATGGTGGCCATATACTTAATGTCCTCCCCAGTCTCCCATGGTTAGTTTCCTCAATTAAGATCAAAGTTTACTTTGGTAGTGTCAGGCATCCCTGTTCTCCCATTCCTGTTATTCCTGTACCTGTTAGAACAGAATGGAGAAAAATCAATAAATCTTAACATACAATAGGGGTGAGAATATGGATAGACAGATATGATCATTTAGATATATCCTTAGAGAAATGGTAAAAAGTAATAAGGGGTCTCGAGTTCATACTTGGCTATACTGTCACAGTGATGTTTCAGGATAAGAAGAGAAATGGATTTTATGAGAATAATAAAGCAGCAATAACAGAAATGAAGCTATTTCAGTTAAAAATAGCCCTATAGCCAACAATATTGTGTAATGGTTATTATGCTTTGTTTTTTAAAAAAATTATATGGATTTTGTTATCAGAGCTATTCCATTATTTAAATCGTTGAATATCTTCATTCACTTGTTCAAGGTATTATAAAAAATAAAAAGACAATAAAGCATTTTCTCTTTTATATTTTTTAAAACCCACTTCATTTAGGATCTGATAAAAGTGCCACTTACTTTTCCTTAAGTGTTAGAACATTACTGTTTGCACATCACCAAGTATCTGCTATAAAGGAAATTCTCCAACAATGTAATAAAAAGTATATTCCTTCATTTCAACCACCATACCCAAGATGCTTCGCTGCAGTAGTCAGTCAATCAAGGCAACTTGGCACAACAAGCTTATTTTTAAGTGCAGTGTTTATAAACAGCACACCAATAGCACCTAGTATTTACATGGCAACATCCTCCAAGGAACTCCAGCTGCTTGAAAAACTTTAATCAATCCATCATCACATCTGTGCAAAATAGTTAGCTTGGAGATTAAACAGGCACTGCTCAGTTGAGCATACAGAGGCACAACAGAATTTAGGAACTTTCCTAAAGTCCTTAAGAATTACCCCAGATTTGTGTTACTTAATACTGAAACAGTGACTGGCATTGTGCACATAGTAGGCTCTTGTTGACTGACAACTTTTCAGACTGAGGCCCAAATCAGAGATGGAGAAGATTTTCTAATAATAATCCAAGCAGTGTTTCCCTCACTTTCCCCAGCTTTTTTTGCCTTTTTTTTTTAAACCAGTTGAACTTTAATCCAGGAAGACTTGGGCCTGCCTCTGATGTTTCCTGGATGTGAGATCCTGGGCAAGTCACTTAACCTCTCACTAGTCTAGACAGCTTTATAAGATTATAAACTGCAGAGAAGTCACTGACACATTGGTAGAGGGAATTGCTTGATCCTGTAGTTTCCTATCTATCCAGGCAATCTCAAATTCAGTCCCTATTCTATAAGAACTCTAGAGCTTAATCTAAAGTTTCTGATGCTGTGAAATTTCATTCAAAAAAAGTAATTTTTAGTACTTGTAGCATTTAGAAGCAAATATTTTCATCCTTTCATCATGGTAGAGGTACTCTGGAAAATAACAATTTTCTTTTTTTATTAGTCTACAGCAAAATGAGTTCCCAATTTGGGGAACCTTTAGGAAAAATGAAAAGACATAAATCTAATGACAAAGGAGAAAAATAGGATTTAAACCTGAGAGGAAATTTAAAGACTACCTTGCTTTAGTGATGGTGAAACTGAGGTCACAGGAGGTTGTGTGTAAACTGAGGCAGACTCTCCTTCTGTGAGTTTAAATCTCTTTCACCCACCTTGAGAATACAAAAGCAAGCTCTTGATATCCAAATCTTCCATTTTCCTAAAGGAAAGAAAACCAGAGGAAGATGATGCCTATGAAAGTAAAGAAGGGTTTTTATTAAGTAGGGAAGTAAAACATGGACACAACGACTGTCAGTCTATGCTGACAACCTGCCAAATAATGGATGAGGAAGGTATATAAACTTTTCAAACAAAGAAAGGCAGGGAAATGGAGAGAAAAGGTAGAAAATCCTAGAAAGAAATGCCAGGGTGCCCACTTCCCAAGGGGAGAGGGAGAACCAGGAGGAATTTTAGGTGTCTGAGTTGTAGCCCTTTAATACACAAATCAGAATGCATTCTTGGTGATAAGAAGTTCCCAGTTTAAGGTTTGAGCACAGACCATAAGATGACCAAAAGCTCCATAACAGACAATCAGAGGAGTCCTCTGAAGATAAGCATGTCTCTTAAAGGTCAATAAACCTCCAAATGGCTTCAGAGCTGGTATGAACTTTCAGTTGGGTTTACTGTCAGTCACCACAAAGGATTGCTGATATGTCAAGCCACTCTGTATCTTAGCTAATATAGCCAGTCTTCATATAGCCCTACTCAGTGACCTGGATCATGGCAGAGTTCAAGTACAAATTCACTTGTACATGTGACTTACACAGAGGCATGTGTAGGTATGTATGGACAGAGATGTGCAGAAGGAAGAATTAAAAACCAGACCTGTAGGCTACAAATACAGTATACTCACTTCAGGGAATAACTAAGTAACCACCCACAGATGTATCCTCAACATAAAAAAAAAAACAGAATTCCCTTAGAAAAATTCCTGCTCAAGGTATTAACTTCCCTTAAGGTATAAATGGGCCAGTCTTAGCCAAGACAAATTAAAGACTAAAACATAAAACTTTTGAAGAATGGGGAAGCACAATTTAAAACAAGATGCTAGATAATTAATAATAATATATTATGTTTACATAGAGTATCATGATTTACAAAGGCTGTTGTCACAACAGTAGGTTACCCATCAATCAACAAGCATTTATTAAGGGCCTGCCATGTTCCTGGAAATGTGCTAGGACCTAGAGATGAAAAGACAAAAATTATGTAGTCCTTGCCCTCAAAAAGCCTACATTCTATAGAAAGCAATCACACACACACACACACACACACACACACACACACGCACATAAATACACAATAAATGCAAGTGCTGGGGCTGAGGGGAGGAGGCACTGGATGAAGAACAGAAAGACTTATTTAGGAGGAGATATTGGAACTGAACTATGAAAGAAAATAGAAATTATAAGATGCAGTGGTGAGAAAGCAGCACATTTACAGGCATGGTAGAGATGCTGTGCAAAGGTATAGAAATGGAATTTAGGCAAGGGTATAATCATGTTTAACAACCAACTTTCCAAGGGAAAAAATGTCGTACCATGACAAACTGTTAAATTTAATCAGCATTTTAATAGTATTTTATTTTTTTCCCAATTACATGTTAAAACAATTTTTTTAACTTTTTTTTGTATTATTAACATTTTCTCCATTACTTTTTAAAGTATAGACAATCAACACAAAAAGAAAATTGATTTGGAGCATTTGACTATTTCCAAGGCACAAATGCTTACTGGCTCTTCTCATCTTGTTAGAGCTGGTTCTAGCAAATCACTGGAGATAGGTTATGTGTTAGAAACAGCAAAAAGGTCCAATCTGGCTAGACCAGGGGTTGGTCTAAGTATAAGTACACCCATTTTACAGATAGTAAAAAGTGAGGTCACTTAGCCAAAGATGGCGGCAGTCCTGGCATTTAGTTTCAAGTCTTTCTACTCAAGATCAATATTCTTTCCATTATCCATCCTGCCCCCCTACTTTGTGTACAAGTTAGTGAAGGTGACTCCCTTGTGTGGTGTGTCTGACCCTTTTTCATTCATAATTACAATTTGCTTTTTGGAAGTAATCTATTCCCACTTTCATTTCTTAGATGTGTACATTTCTTTTTTTTTAAAGAAGACTAATAGGTCTTCTGAATACATTACTTTCATTGCCATCCTCAGTGACATAGCATGCTGATCACTCCCTTCATAAAAAGTCACTCTACTGAAGTCCCCTGTTTTCTTAGTTTTGTATTTTTTAAATAATAACATGGCCTACTTATTTAATTCCCTGGCTGGATTGTTTAAATAAAGTATCTGTCTCACATCTACTACCCCCATTAAATATAAGACTTTTCTTTCTGAAGACCCTTAGTGTTTAATGGAAGAAGAAAGCTACACGACCCACCAGAGTAACAAGAGCATGTCCTGATTCCTGGAGATGAGGAGTTAGTTTATATTATTTGTGCGGCTAAGATAGGTTTTACTTTTTGTTCTTTTCTTATTCAAAAATCTTTAATGATTCCTATCACCTCAAAGGTGTTCTTAAATTAAGGGTCCATGAACTTCTTTTTAAAGAAAATATTTTGATAACTATATTTCAATAAAATTGTTTTCCTTTGAATATTTTTTATGCATTTAAAATCACTATTCTGAAAAAGAATTCAATAACCACCAGAGTACCAAAAATTTCCATAACACAAAAACATTGATGAATCCTGACTCTCAGATACATTAGCAATCTTTTTCAGCTGGGCATGTAACGCCCTTTCCCTCATCTGACTTTACAGCTTTATTTCCTGTTTTATACAATAAACTCTGGTTTCCAAACAAACTGACCTGCGGGTTAGAGCCTGTACACGACTTTCGGTCTTCTGCCCCCATGCCTTTGCACAATGATGTTCAAAGTCTGAAATGTATTTCCCCCTCACTTCTACCTCTTAGAAGCCTTTGCTTTGTTCAAAGGCCAGGTTCTACCTCTTCCTTGATTCTTGTTCTGATTCCTACCCCTGACCCTCCTCTTAGCATTTTAAACCTCTTACAATATCTTGGGTGTCTAGTGCACAATTGCCTGGAGTAGGGGCATCCACATAGCAGATGCTAGGGACTTGCTTTTGAAGAAAACTAGGCAGGTGTGAACTTTCCACCTTGACCTAACACATGACTCCTGGTAGCCCCTCTCCCTTAACAATGGCTTTAAAACTACCTGATTAAAAAAAACCTAATAAAACTGCCTGATTAGAACAGTCTCTATCAATCTTTTCTGCAGTGTCCAGGGAAGGACCCACTTACTTTGTAGCAGATAACATCATAGAAAGCAGGGAAAGGCTCCAGGAGCACTTTACCCAGACCATAGGCCCTCTGGCCCTGGCTTGGAGTTTCGTCTCGGGTGTCTTTGTCCTTGTCGTTTTAGGTACAAGGAATGACATCCCAGACCAGAATACTCAAACCAGAGATTCTAGGCCCAGCCAGACTAGCAAGGGAAGCATTTAGAGGCAAGGCCCCCAGGAAACTAAGGGGAGGGGAAGGGTCTTTGGACATTGAACTTGTAGGTAACAGTGCTTTGTAGAAACAGAGCTAAAGTGTGAAACCAATTCTACTTCCTTCCTTAGAGACTCAAGTGTTACAGGGGGATTACACCCCAAAGTATTGAGAAAAATAGTTTGTATGTTCATTGTTGCTCTATCCATGAAGTAAATATTCCCTTGTAAAAGCTAATCTTCTAAGTGGTTAAATGTACTAGAGTGCAGGGACCCCATAAAATTGGGTGAAAACATCCCATGGGGACTCCAGCCAGTGACAGAAATGAGAGACCTCCCAATTCCCTCAGAACATCAGAGAACCTTGGAGAAGGGTGGAAATGTAATAGATCTGACCTTTAGACTGTAAGCCCAGAGCAAACATTTTGTGCAATTTTGCAAATCTTTTTTTAATAGCTTTGTACATATTGTATCCCCCTAGTAGAATAGAATGTAAGTTCCTTGAGTGCTGTGTTGTGCCTTGCATGTAGTGAATGATCAATAAAAGTTTAGTGAATTGAATTGAATTTCTTTTTGCGAAACTTTAAGTTTAAATTTAGAAAATAACAGCCTGAAGAAAACACTTGAACTATTTTTCAGTAAAGAGCCAGGAGAGTCTATGGCCCCATTCTCCTAGGACTGTTACATCTCCTGTTATACAACCCTGGTATGCTTAAGCTTTAAACTACCCCCACTTCTAATTAGAACTGGCTACTAAAATTTTCTAGCAAACTTGCTGATTTGGCACATTTATAATTCCTCCTTTTTAATTCTGAGCAGCCTGAGAGATTTTTAAATAACCCTCTTTTGCTGCTGGTATATGCTTCCTCATCTCATCATCTCAACAACTATGTTTCAGCTATTACAATAGGTTCTTTATCTGTAAACCAGGGCCCCACAGAATATATCACATTACTTGTCAGTCACCACATATAGAATAGTTTTTATATTTTTAAATAAAGTTTTATTTTATTTTGAAAATGTAAAAAAAAAAACATTCCTAGCTCATGGGACCACACAAATGTAGGTGAGTAGTTGGATGTGGCACACTGGCAAACCCCTGTTCTAGAGAGCCTTCTACCATTTAAATACTTATGGGGCTTTTACAGGAGAGTCTTCCTGACATGGTCAGTAGTAAGAGAAAAGGAACAGAAACAAAATGGAACAAAACAAAAATGTGGAAGGGACAAAAAGCCAGAAATCCTAAGCCTTTGCTTCTCTCTTTAGAAAGACCAGATCTCAAGTCTTTACATGGGCAGTCCTCCTGGCATGGGCAGTACTAAATAGAAAGGGGAAAAACAAAATAAAACAAAAATTTGGAGAAGAATAAAACCCAGAAATCCTCAACCTTTCCTTTCTCTTTCAGGAAAATCAAGATACAATCTCATCCACATGATGGATGACTTTTCCAGGGTATATAGAACCCTCTGATAGCGCAAGGACTTTGAGACCCAGATAACTCTACGCTGGGGAAAGAATAAGGATCAGACAGGGTCAGCTGGAACTATGTCCCAAAACATTACATCCTTTGTTTTTGGAGGGGGGAAGGCAAAACAATTAGAGTTAAGTGACTTGCCCAAGGTCACACAGCTAGTAAGTGTCTGAGGCTGCATTTGAACTCAGGTTCTCCTGATTCCAGGGCCAGTGCTCTAGTCACTGTATCACCTCACTCTCCCAAAGCATTATAGTCTTTATCAAGCAATTCTTCCTTAAAAGTGGATCCAAGAAACCACTAGTTGAGAGAGCCTTTCTTCTCAGGTTTACATTGATTGGTTGCAGAAATGACTTCCAGGAGGTAGGACATCTGACTTGGGCAGTGATATGCATAATGATGTCGCAGGGGCAAGCCTCCTCCCCTCCAATGGGAGAGTGCTCTTTACTTAGCAATTGAAGTTCACTTGGGTTAGTTGGATACTCTATCACAAAGATTCCAGGTTATCAAGAAGAACTATTTTATCCTACATTAGGAGAATCATATTGTCCTGTGCCCAGCACAACATGGGATCACCACCCAAATGTCCAAATTGGCACAGGACCCACTCCATAATTTCTACTATTCTTGTTACAGTTTCGACCTGGTTTTTAAGCACATAATATCTCTGACAGGTACTAACATGCCTCAAAAACAACTGGATGTAGTGGAATGCATTGATGAAATTCCTCCATTGGTCTTGACCCCAAAGGAAGAACCTTCTCTTTTCTTTGTATTTCCAGCATTTAACCTGGTGTATGAGACATATTTTTTTAAAAGTTCAGTCATTTCAGTCATTTCCAACTCTTCATAACTTCGTTTGGAGTTTTCTTGGCAAAAATACCAGAGTGGCATGATATTTTTTCTCCAGCTCAATTTACAGATGAGGAAACTGGAGCAAACAGGGCTAAATTACTTACCCAGGGTCAACAGCTGGTAAGTATCTGAGGCCATATTTGAATTCAGGTCTTCCTGACTCCAGGCCAGGTGATCTATCCATTGTACTACCTAGCTGCCTCTGTGGCACCTATTAGGCATTGAATAAATACTTGTTGACTTACTAACTACTAAAGTACAATTGCATAAGACTCTCCTGAAACAGATGAACCCACTGATTAACTAGGTGAAATGGTATTCCTTTCACTACAAAACCCCCTCACAAGAACCCAATATTTTATGATGTTAACTACACAGCTTAAATACAATTCAGGAAACTCTAAAGATTTCTGTCTTGCCTTATGTACAGTAACATATTTAGGAGTTTTTGAAAGGACCCACATGAATAACAAACCTATAATATCTTTCCCTCCATGTACTGCCCTCCATAACCCCCTGATTGATCCAAACGGGACAGAGGCTTTAAATTAGTTTTAGGTGAATCTGAAGGGCCCCTAGTGTTCTGGCCCTGAATTTCCTTGTATAATTTTATTAGTGCCCTTGTGGACTGGCCATCAATTGCTTTCTTATCAATCTTTTATTTCAGGTGCCATACCCAAAAGTCCCTCCTAGGAATCTTGCCATCCCACAGTTCTCACCTAACAGGGCAAAGGTGGGTTCTGCCACTCTTCCTTCTTTTGCCAGAGTACCTTATTAAAACTGAAAGCAGTATTTTCCCAAGCCACAATTGACCCAGTCTCCAGCTCAAAGTCCAATAATTTATCAGCCATTCATGCATAGTGGTAGAGACTACCTAATGACTGATGTTGATCCTTCTTAAATCTCACAAAAGTTGTGCTTTCAATATTTTGGCTTTCTGATGGAAAGCAATGATCATTAGCAAGAGTAAGAGCCTCCCCAAATGTGATTTTAAAAAAAGAATCACAAAATGATTAATCCATTTTTGAAAAAAGATTGGTATGATGTCCAAGTACCAACTATAATATATACAATATTAGCAGGATACCAGTTATAAGAACTCAAGGAATGAAAACTACCTCTGATAATTTCAAAGGTCACATTTTTTTAAGAGAAGCTTCCTGATATTCAAAATGATGAGTTTGCTTTTCCTCAGTTCAAGTGGATTACTAAAGATATTCAGGCTAAAAATTGTTGGACTAATTTCCTTGGAATGAATTTTACTTAGGACTTTCCATAGTTCAAAAATGTCAGACCATGATTAAAGACTGTGTTGATGTCAAAACTACTGATGACTATTTCCTCTGTGGCTGTTGTGTTGATTTTTACCAGGAAATACAATAACCAGATCCATAAGGTCACTAATGTCCAGCATCAACAGATCCATCAACTTCTCAAGAAAATGATGGAATCATGAGCCTGGAGGTACAGACAAATGTCACAAAAGAAGTTGTCAATAAACTAATTGCAGACATCATTGAAAAAGACATAGATCTGACAATTCATCTCTTTTCTTCATAATATATTTGTTCAAAAAGTCAAGATGTTCAAGAAGCCTAAGTTTGAACTGGCAAAGTAGAATGTAATTACATGGGAAAGGTGAGGGCTCTGGAAAACCTGTAGGAGATAAAGCAGGCATAGATGTAGAAGGAACTGGGGGACATCAGCCACCAGATCAAGAATCTGTCTTAAAATAAGAATTTTTAAAGGTTGAAAAACAAAAATTTATATCATTAAAAAAAAATCAAAAGGTGGTATTTAATTGCCCCTGAGACAAATTGGGCATAGATTGAAGAAGGCATAGGCTCCCATAAATCCAATCTGTCAAATCCATTTCCTTTAGGAATTTCACCCCCATCTTCCAGGTCTAGATTGGCTGCTAGCTGCAGTAGGAATTCCTCATTAGGAAATGAGATGAATATAAAGTTTGAGAGACAGAGTTTCTGGATAACTAATAATTAAATTATTAATTAGGCTAGCAAATAATCAATAAATGGATGGTCAATGGTCAGTAATCAAAGACAAAAACAAAAAGAAAACCAGTAACAAAAAGACAAAACAGGAGATCCCTGAATGCTTAAATACCTTTGGAAAAGGTGAAAATCAACCCTGATTGGTGGACAATCAATGAGTGGGTAGATTTTTTTCTAAAGAAGGGGATGGGCTAAAGAATTTGGCAGAGAATTTGGATTTGAGTCTTGAGACTCAGTGCCTCTAGAACTCTGGACAAAGGAATTCAACTCCACCCAAACCACTCCCATTGAAAAATGCAGTTTCTAGGGCATGGACCTAAAGTTTTTAGGGCTGGAACTCACTTAGATTAGATTTTCTTGATGGGGAGGTTGCTGGGCAATTTCATTTATTAGCAATGTCCTTCAGAGACTGATTGGCCTACAGAGACTGTCCCTGAAGGAGGAAATAAAAGGGGGGAGGGGATGGAGAACATCAATCTTAATTTAATAATTGGTTATTAATATAAAAATTTCTCTCAGAAGTCAAGTACAACTAATCCCCCATTTCAGACACATAAAAAGGGACAAAGAACATTCCCTCTCTGGAGGCTCTAATAAATTTAGTTGACTATAAAAGTAAAGCTTAAAGTTCCTCTAGGCTCCTGAGAGCTTCTTGGTATTGGCTCAATTAGACAAAACTCTCATGAGCCATTAAACCAGGGATTCTTCAAGTTTCTGTTTCAACTTTTACTACTACCCCCCCAGATGCCTTCTTCCAAATGCCTGCTCCTTCAGGGCAAGGAGTCAACCCCTTGTTCAAATGAGCAGTTATAGGATAAGCCTGGAGCTTAATTCCCATTGGTGGAAGTTCTCCAATCTCCAGGCCAAGCCTATTCCTGGAGCTTAATTCCCATTGGTAGAAGTTCTCCAATCTCCAGGCCAAGCCTATTTCCCTTCTACTGTCTTAAGAGCCCCTGGGCCAGGGGACCATAGGTTGGGTTCATGGCTAGGGTCCCTCAGTCCTCACTCCTATCAAGAAAGATCGATTCACTCACATGGCTACCAGTTCCGGTAGCTGCTTCTAGCCTTGCATTGCAAGTTTCCTGAAATCTAAGAGCTCTACTATTAAGTATTCATCCCAGTTTACTTTAATCTAATTGTATTGATAGGACAGCTTAAGCAAAACAATTAACCTAGACTTTCTTCACTCTTTTGGGTAGCCTCTGTCAGTACCCTCTGATCTAATCCTTCTATGTGGCCACAGAGAGGACTCCCCATACATGACACAGGGGACATCAATGGGCACAGGTAGTAGAACACAGCTGAGACTTGAGAGGTAATAAAGTAAGGTTAGAGTAATAATACTGTAAAAGTAGGCTGGAGTCAAGTTGTAAAGAGCTTTGAATGCCAAACAGAGGAGTTTATATTTGATTCCAGAGACAATAAGGAATTATTGATGTTTATTAAGTAGGGAAGTGAGATGATCAGATTAACTCTTTAGGAAAATCAGTTTGATGGTTATATAGAAGACAGGGAAGAGAGTAAGTAAGACAAGTGGTAGCAAGAGAAAGGCATTTTCTCCTAAGCAACTAGCAATTCTGTATCTCAGAAGAGGTGGAAGATTACTGATTGTAGGGTGAGGGTGTTGAACCATTTGACTGAGGCCGCAATGCTCCAAGTTTCTTGAATGAACATCCGTTCTCATTCAAGTACAAGGTAAGAAAGGAAATTTTGTGTCCGTAAATACTAGTAGGCACATCCCCAAGGGCCTAAGTGAAGCTTATATTTAATGGGAATTCCTTTACCCCATTTTTAAATGATGGAGGGTCCTGCCCAATGAGATTACCTAATAAAGCTAAGAGCCAGGTCTTATGTGTGAGATTTTACTCTTAGAAAATATTCTTTCTGATACTGAAGGTCAGATCCAGAGATGATGTGCTTCATCAGTGTAGTACTTCCCTAAGTCTCACTCCTGGAATAATAGAAAAAAAGTGCTGTTGTTACAGAGAATAAGGCCAGAGTCACAGGACATTTTAGGGCAACTGGGGTAAAGAGAAGAGAATTTTAAAGTCATTCCCTGAGCAAGAACAAGAGCAAGACATCCATTTTTGATGGTCAAAACTTAGACAAATTTCTGTGTTCCCACCATGATGGCTTTTGGAACTAGTGGTTGGTCTGTTATTCTTCACAATAATATTTGCATTTTGGTGGATGACATGGGATCACAGAATTTAGGACATAGAAGGGAGCTAGACCACCTAGTCCAACCTACACAATAAAAGAATCCTCATTAAAACATCCCCAAATGGTGGTCCAGACTCTGCTTGAAGATCTCCAAGAAAAGGGAACCTATCAAATTTATAGACAGCCCAATCTATCTCCGCAAAACTATAATTTTTTATATCTTTAGTTTTATTTTATTTTTAGACTTGTATTTTAAATTATATCTTATTTAAAATTGTTATTTATCCTCTTATTATTTATTTTTTAAATTTATTTATCTTATGGAATAAAATATGCATTTTCATAACAGCAGTATTTTTTTTAAAAAAATGGTTACACATGAAACTGTAAATATATTATGTACAACTAGTTATTTCTTTTAAATATGCAATAAAGGTATCATATGGTGGATTCAAGATGTTGGAGTAGAAAGACTCAGCTCTTCCCCAATACCCCATAAAATACCTGTAAAAAAAAGACTCTAAACAAATTTTAGATCAGCAGAAGCCACAAAAAGACAGAGTGAAAGAGATTTCCTGCCCAAGGTAGCCTGGAAGACCTAAAGGAAAGGTTTATCTCATGGGACACAGAGCAGAGCATAGCCCACGGAGCCCAGCCCAGTCCTGGCCACTCAGCACTGGCAGGAACAGGAACAAAACAGGCCATGGGGTTGGAATCCCCAGCAACAGCAGTGGCTCACAGATCCGTCAACCCACAAACACCAAAGAAAACGTCAAAGGTCAATGAGAAAGCTTTTTCTTCTGGATAAGAAGGGAAACCTGTCTGACCTCACAAACAGTAGCCAATGCAGTGGCAGTGTCCATTTTTGGAGCCTTCTGCCTTAAGCTCCTAGGAGAACTGAGCAGCTGATCTGAATCTCAGCCCTGATCCCTGCCTTGGAGTGAGGAGGAGGAGAGCTGGCCTAGTGGAGCTGGAGGGGGCTGTGGAGAGGGATTTTACTACTCGCAGATTCTGGGCAGAAAAGTTTTTGGTTGTTCCCAGACCAGTGCTCAGGCCAGGAGAGGAGTAAACTGCTCTCCCTTGATTGGGCCACCTTGGAGAAACTGAGATCTTACAAGTCTCCAGAGTATAGCCTACAATTGACAAAGAACTCAAAAGTCAAGTAACTGGCTGGGAAAATATCCAAAAAAAAGGTAAAATATAAAAATAAAAAAACAATAGAAATTTACTCTCTTGGTGAACAGGTAAACATCTTTATTTTCTTGGTAAATATCTTTTCAGATTATGAAGAACAATGCAAACCATCAGAGGCCTCCAAAATAAACATGCAATGGTCTAGGGTCATAGAAGATCTCAAAAGGGATTTTGAAAATCAAGTAAGAGAGGTGGAGGAAAAATTGGGAAGAGAAATGAGAGAGATGCAAAAATATCATGAAAAGCAAGTTAACTGCTTGTCAAAGGAGACCCAACAAAATGCTGAAGAAAGTAACACCTTGAAAAATAGGCTAATTCAATTGGCAAAAGAGGGCCAAAAAGTCAATGAGGAGAAGAATGCTTTAAAAAGCAGGATTAGCCAAATGGTAAAGGAGGTTCAAAAGCTCACTGAAGAAAATAGTTCTTTCAAAATTAGAATGGAGCAGATGGAAGCTAATGACTTTATGAGAAACCAAGAAATTACAATACAA
>CM053770.1:397520403-397540564 GCA_028658325.1 Potorous gilbertii | reverse complement strand
TACAGAAACCTTGACTTCTATGTCTTTCCCTGATGGTAAGCATTGTTCTTCCTCATCCAAAAGGATGGGAGGAGATATCTGTTCCCCAAGAAAGTAACCTTCTATGGTCTTATTTTTTTTTCCTTTTCTGGGCATTTTTCCTGCCAGTTACTTGACTTCTGAGATTCCTCTCCACCCCCTCTTTGCCTCCAGATCTGCCCAGCTAGTGTTTGGGGTCTGAGATTCAAATGCTGCTCCCAAGCCTCAGGGCTTTTGGGGTGGGGGGCTGCTATTCAGTGTGAGATTAAATTCAGGTGCTCAGATTGGGGCAGAGCTGTCACATGAGGCTCAATTCCCTCTAGGGGTTTATGCAAAGACCTTCAACGATGGATCCACACTCCTGCCTGCTTTGGGAGCCCCCGTCCGTTGTTGCCTCTGCTGCTGCCTCACGAGGGGGCCTGAGTTATGGAGACACCCTGCTCCCCTCTTGGCCAGCCAAACAGACTCTCTCACTGACTTTTGGCATCTGTGGGTGGAAGGACCTATGTGGTGGCTGGAGATTCCGCCCCTGAAGACTGCTCAGATTGGAGCTTATATTCTAATGAGGGAGACAGCATATATGTCAGTACAAAGAAAATAAATACAGAATAGATGGAAAATAACTTTAGTGGGGATGAAACTAGTAGCTAGCAAAGACGAGGGGTAAAAACACATCTCTTGGAAGAGTTGGTACTTGTGCTAAATCTTTAAAAAAAAAAAACAGTTTGAGATTGTGTGAGCTTAAGGTCAAGATAGAGGGTATTCCAGGCATAAAGAATGGCCAATGTAAAGGCCCAAATTCAGAAACGGAGTGTTATGTTAAAGAAAGGGCAAAGTGGCCAGTGACTGGAAGGAAGATTGTCCTAAGGTAAGTAGAATTTAAGAAGAATGAAAAGGTAAGAATGGGTCAGTTTTGAAGAGCTTTAAATGCCAAGCAAAGGATCCCTTACTGAATCTTCCTCTAAGTCATGCCCACTAATTAATTATATCCACCAAGTTTCTATCCTGGGCCCTCTTCTCTTCTTCTATGCCATCTCATATGGTGATCTAATCAGCTTCCTTGAGTTTAATCATTCATTATCTCAAATCTATTTATTCAGCTTTAACATTTCTCCTGACTACCAGTGGCATATCACCAATTGCCTGTCAGATATCTCTAACTAGATGCACTTTAGATTTCTCAAACTCAGCACATCCAAAACAGAATTCATTATCTTTTCCCCTAAACCTTCTCCTGTTCTCAATTTTCCTGCTCCTGCTGAAGGTATCACCATCCTCCTAGTACATGAGGCTCACCAATTCAGTGTCATCCATGACTCCCTAATCCCACGCACCACGTTTATCCAATCTGCTGCCATCTTGTTGTTTCTACTTTCACAGCATTTCTTGTTTACATCCCCTTCTCTCCACTCACACAGCCACCACCACTAGAACTATGTATGCTCTCATTACCTCATTCCTAAACTATTGTGATAGCCTTCTCTTTGCTCTGCCTGCCAGTCTACCTATCAAAAGCTACCTTCCTAAAGCACATTGTCCCCCTGTTCAGTAAACTCCAAAGGTTTCCTATTGCTTTTAAGATCAAATATAATTACCCTAATTTGATTTTTAAAACCTTTTCCAAATGGTCCCTTTTTACCTGTCTAGTCTTCCTATACTTTATTCCTTTCAAGTACTATTTGATCCAGTAACACTGACTTTCTTGCTGCTCTTGGCATCTCCCAACTCTGTGCATTTCCACTGACTGTGCCCTGTGCCTAAAATGTTATCCTTTTTCACCTCCCACTCCTGAATTCTCTGACTTCATTCAAGACCCGGTTCAAATCCCATCCTCTAAAAGAGGTCTTTCCTAGTTCCCATTCCAGTGCTTCCCTCCACAACTGCCTTACTTAATCTTTCTTCCCATTTATATTGTGTCTGTCTTATATGTGTACTTCTTGTAAGTTTCTCCACCATTATAATGTGACCTCTTTGAGTGCAGGGACCTTATATTTGCCTTTCTTCATATTCCTGGAACTTAGCACAATGAGTGCTTAATAATATTTTATTGACTAAACAAATTAATTCATTTCTCTGGACCTTATTTTCCTTATGTGTAAAATGAGGGAATTGGTCTATATAACCTTTAAGATTACTTCCAGCTCTCAATCTATGATCCTAAATTACAAGTGAGCTGCATTAATGAAGGAAAATGCAACAGCAGGAATTCCTATACTGATGAAACCATAGGTCAACCCCCCCAAAAAGTAAAATAAAATAAGCATTAGAAAGGTAATATGTTGCCATTTTCAGGAATATTTCTATCTTAAAAGAGAGCACCTGGATAAAAATTTCTTAACCCAAAAGAATGAATCTGTAATAGTCAAATTTAGTGTTTAAATATGGGTGATATTTGAAAGCTAGATAATTTCTTGGTACTAGCTTTGACAACCATGACCATGGCACATTGCTAGTGTTCACGTAGGAGAAGGAAATGATATGGAAATATGAGGAAAATGCAAAAGGAAGAAAATGGATAGGAATATATGTGTGTATTCTATGAAGTGGGAGTACCACATTATTCCCATTCTACCTGTCCTGCCATAACAGAGAAAGTCAGTCAGGTTTCTGTAGAAGATACCCTCTAGGACTTTCTCCCTTGCCAAGTTCTTTTTTCCTTTTTTGCTAGTAGTGTCTGTTTTTTAA
This sequence comes from Potorous gilbertii, assembly GCA_028658325.1. Classification (NCBI taxonomy): domain Eukaryota; kingdom Metazoa; phylum Chordata; class Mammalia; order Diprotodontia; family Potoroidae; genus Potorous; species Potorous gilbertii. The sequence goes on along the minus strand of CM053770.1, from coordinate 397,537,861 downwards.
AGTATGATGCCAGAGAACCAGGACTATTTAAATCAACCTCAATAACAGAAAATGAATATATTGAGGGGAGCAGCTAATTTCCAAATAAACAGTAATATCTACCCATATCTAACCCATATGAGATGGTTATCTTCTACCAGTAGATCTACTTCACTTTGACTCAGGGAACACCATGCTCCACCCCCAGAATAAACTGATCACCTAAAATCTCATCGCCATGTAGACTGGCCTTTCATACTCAGTTGTTGTTCAGTCCTGTTCAGCCCTTTGTGACCCTATGTGGGATTTTCTTAGAAGACATACAAGAGTGATTTACCATTTCCTTTTCTAGCTCACTTTACAGATGAGGAAACTGAGAAAAACAAAGTAAAGTGACTTGCCACATCTGGCAGGTGCCTGAGGCGGTATTTGAACTCAAGAGAGCCTTCCTGACTCTAAGTCCAGTATTCTATCCATTGTGCCACCTAGCTGCTCTTTTTTATATTCAACTGCTTCTCCACTTGGCCTCTTCCTTCTGATTGGAGGGCTAGAGGATGGAGCATTAAAATCTTCCCAAAGGCTTCTTTTATAGAGAATTCACAACCTTCTAGGCAATTCCATTTTTCCATCAGCAGCGCCACTTGACTTTGACTCTACAGGACACCTTGCCCCACCTCCCAGTTCTCCTTACCTTTTCAGCTTCCCTTTGTGTACTCTTCCTCTATTACACTGCAAATTCCTTGGATATTTATTTGGTACATAGGTAACTAGTGTGAAACCCCAGTTATTTGGGGTTCCAATCCAATTCAAATGAATGTGAACACATTTTGAAAGTAATGCACATATTAAAATAGTTCAGATTTATTGTAAGCATGATAAATGAGAATAAAAATCCATTGAAATGTATTTATGGCACATTTGGGTTTTTAGAAATTGGATCTAATGCATCTCCAAGATGCAGAAGTAAAATTTACTTTGAAAGGGATGGTCAAGTCACAGGTAATAGCTCTGAAGATTCAAGATGGTCCATTTATTGAAAAAGATGGTAGAGGAAATAAAAAAATAAAGATGGAAAATAAAGTTCAAGGACTTCTGAACTCTCTTAAAATTCATATGATTTAACAGACCTATGTGTTAATGATTTGATACTAATTCATTCAGTGGTCCCAGGTAACTCATTTCCACTTCCACAACCTGAATGCAAGATCTAAGGCATTTCATTAATTCTTCTCAAATAAAACCAAAAGATAATACAGTATAGCAAAATTCAAGGACAAATGAGGATGTTTTCATTGCTCCTGACTAAATAATACGATAATGTATTTGGTAAGATAATTCTTTCTTCTCTTGAGGAAAATTTTATCACTTGTAGAAGTTGCTTTATGTTTTTCCAAATATTACTTATGCCTCATGTTTCATCTCATTAAATGTAATTGTAATTTCTGGGGATTTATGCAAAAATGGATTTTGCTAATACCTCCTCACAAAGTATGAGAATTTTTTCCTAGAAATTTCAGGGATTTTTGATTTGTCATAATTATCAACTCATCCAAATAGTAAGTGACTTTGTGAGATTTTTTTCCTTTTTTTGCCAGTTCTGAAGATTTCAAAATAATTCATTCAGTACTAGTTCCCAAAAAGACAAAATGTATAATGGCATTAAAGAGTACTTTGGATATTTTACTGACTTTATATTTTGGCAATGTTTCATGCCTCATTTGCTATAAAACTCATTAGATTAGTGCAGTACCATGTTTTAATGTGATAGGTTCAGACTTATTTTTCAAATAAGTTGAGCCTTGCTTGTTTTCCGCACTTTCATGCTTGAGTTCATAAATTGCCAAGTTTTCTCTCTTGTTTGCTCTGTTTTCCTTTATGTACCATTTGTTGGTGGTACTCTCTTTTGAGAAAGAAGGGAAGAGAAAGCAAATTATCCCCTAGGGCTTATGAATTAAGGTTTGCCATTCTACAATCTGCAATCTCTATCATATTTTTATACATATTTTTACTTAGCCTTCAATTTGAAGCAAGGATGCATACACCAAGACTCGCAAATGTCAATGGGGAAGAAACTGGAAAACAGTGATTGAACCTGAGCCTGAGAGTTGGCTTGGATCTCATTAGTGGCTAGACGGATAGGCTCGGCAAATTTAATAACTGTGGCAGTAACCCTCTGGGATTAGATGCCCTATGATGCAGCAGGTGACCTCATCAAACTCAAGCACTGCCCTGAAGGTAGCGCCCCTCCCCCATCCACCCTTGCACATTGCTCTTGTGTGATGCAGCAGGGAGGGCTGGAGTGGTGCTGTGATGGATTACAATGTTAAAGATAACACTACCATCATTTATATTTTCCTGTGCGCATATACTAGACTTTGTTCACAACCTACAAAAGTCCTTAAGTGTCTAGAATATCCTCTCTCCTGCCTCTTCCATCACCCTCTACACATACACGCACACACACACATCCCTAAATCCTTCAAGGTCATATTCAAATCTTCCATGAAATTTTGCTGCATCTGAGGTTAGATTTGAACTCAGGTTCTCCTGACTTCAGTTAGTGCTGGTGTGCTATCCACCACATTATCTAGCTATCCCAAGATTTTTCTTTATCATTGTAACCCACCCTGGTCTCATCCTCCACTAAACTCAGAGCATTCAGTCTATGGCACTCAGCTAGTACTTATTCACAAGACAGTCACAGAATCTACAACTGGAAAGGACTTAGAGATCATTGAATATAACCCTCTACTCATTTCAAAAAAAAAAAAAGGGAAACCCAGACAGGTAAAGGTTCTTGCTTCACCTAAGACTACCCAAGTGCTAAGTGTCAGTCAAGGGTAGGCTAAAGTCAGTTTCACCTCTCCAGATGATTATTAAATTTTCAGTGTGAACATCTGGAAATTTGCTGATGCTACAGGTCAAAACTTGCTTTATTTTTCTGTTGATTGTCTAGATTTAAGAAAGTAATATTTTAAAATGTTAATAATGCAGATTAAACTCAAAATTGTTTTTGTGGATACATTTTCCCCCTAGAGAACTGGTTGTTAAATATTTACCAGCATACTGCTAGGCAAAGTATAGATTGGAATACAATTCCTCTACTTTTGATATCAAGACCTTTTTATTGTTGTTTTCTTTTGTTTCATTTGTTTGGTTTTTCTCTTACTCAGGGGATTATAAATTTATACATATACATCTATATACATATAGATGTATATGTATAAGTCTAGTTGTATCCACACTCTAACTAAATTGGCTTTACTCGCTCTTTCCTGTATATAGTTCCTTCTTCTGCTTCTTTTTTCTCCTGTGCCTTTGCTTAGAGAGATCTTCCTCCTCATCTCTGCTTTCTCTGCCTCTTAAACCCCCTAGCATACCTTGGGTTCAACTTTACTACTCTCTCCTATGAGATAATTTTCCTAATTCCCTCAAGCTGTGAGTACCCCCTCACCACTGTGTAATCATTTTGCCTATATTCTACATTTATTTATCAGTTAGCAGGTGGAGAAATCCTAGCTTTTGCAGTCTAAGCCTAGCCCTCTATATGGATGGCCTACAAGACCTTGACAAACTTGATTGCTAACCTCAGGTGTGGGGAGTAAGCAGATAAAGGTTATCCAGGTTTGGGGCTCTAAGCCAAGTTAAAGCCTGTGCTACCTCCCCAATAAAACTCAAAGTCCTAGGGGACAGGGGCTGTCACTTCCATATTTGTAACTCCTACATCTAGCATAGTGTCAAATATACACCTACTTAGAGCTTAATTCATTAGAGGCAGATAGCAGTTCTACAACGCCACGGTGCTAAGTGCTGTTCTTCTTCTGATGACAATATCTTTCAGATCAAAATTCACTGGGAGTTATTTACCTTTTAAGTTATTTTACCTTTGTGGCCTCTCTTGTGTTATGTCATCAATGTGTCCATTGTTATGTTATTGTGTGGTGAAGGTGTCATCAAAGTATATCACAATCTAACCATTGTCTTGTCCAAAATCCTTATGGATGCTCCACCCAATGGACTGGGAGGACTTCCTCATATTATTTTTTTTCCCTTGGGGCAGGGGCAGAGGAGTGGGGGGGGGACCCCCCACAGTTGTTGTGAGGCAGTCAGGGTTAAGCGACTTGCCCAGGGTCACACAGCTAGTAAGTGTCTGAGGTTGGATTTGAATTCTGATCCTCCTGGCTCCAAGACTGATTGTCTACTCATTGTGCCACCTAGCTGCCCCTTCTTGTATTCTCTTGACATTGAATGACTACCAGTGACACATACAGGAAAATTTAGTTACGCTACAAGTGGTTAGAGTACCTCAAAACCAGGGAGACCTGAATTCCAGTCCTATCACCAACACAAACTGGCTGTGTGGCTTGGGCAAATTATTTAACCTCTAGGTGTCCAAGGAAGTTCTTCATGAGTGTAAGCTTCAGAGAAGATGACAATTTGCATTGGCGGAAGGATTTTCCTTACTCAGCTATTTCCTGTGCCAATGAAATCACAGATCTAGTTATATCTATTAAAATACACTTTAAAACAGAAAGGAGGAGCTTCAAAGCATGAGGTATATTCTTCGTGGAGGTTTTACAAAAAGGTGATTAAAGGCTTTTCATCCCATACAATTTTTGTTCAGGTCTTTCTATAAATCCTCCATAAAGTATTGACTCAGTATGTTTTTCTCACATTGTTTCATATTTTTCCTATGAGTTAAATAATATAAGATCTCTCCTTTGCTCCCATTGGAGTCTACCTTGTATTATCATTTTCTGTGTATATGTTGTATCCCCCTAACAGACTTTAAGCTGTTGCAGAGGGTAGACTTATTTTACATCACTGTTTTCCCAGTACTAAGCACAGTGCCATGTATATAGCTGCTTAATAAATGTTTATTGAATTGAATTAGTAGAAGAAACATGATGTTGTTTAGAGTCTAAAGTATTGATATTTAAATTTTCATTTGTTTAATTTGTATGCAAGACTAGATTATAAGTTCCTTAAGGGCAAAGATTTGTCTTAAATTTTTTTATATCCCCCCAAAGAACCAGCTTTTCTTTGACAGGTGACCAAAAAATATTTGTAAATTAATTGGCTTACTTTATTTTATAGAGACCCTCAGAAGATGAAGAAATGAGCATTTCACATTTCTCTCCTCTGTTCTTTAATTAGCATTTTTCTTCCTCAGAGTCCTCCCTCACTTCATTTCTCATGACATTCTGTTATACCTCTCCTCTGTGCTAATCATATATTAACTTCTCCATCCTCCACTTGATAGAAGGAACTATTTGTAGTTTAGCCATTGTATCCCTAGCCCCTAGCCCATTATATTGCATACAAGTTCTTTAATACCTTTTCGATTTTCTTTAAAATGTACTAGTTATTCTTTGGTCTAGGGAAATATCAGTGAGGAAATTCCATCTACCAATACATATCCACCACTTATTAACTTAGAGAGATGTCATAGGACACTGAAAGCTTAGATGATTTATCCAGGATAACAGCTTGGATACGTGTCAAAGAGGAAAACTGAATCCAGGTCTTCCTGAATCCAAAGCTGGCACTCCATCCACTATAATCCACTGCCTCTTGTAATTAATGAACTGAAATATTCATATCTTTTCATCCAACAAGCTTTGTGATCACCAAATGAATAAATGAGAATGAATAAAGTGTTTATTAAGTTCTTATTATATGCAAAACACTGTGCCAAATATTGGGGATACAAAGAGAAAAGTAAAATCATTTCTACTCTCAAGGAACTCATCTCATAAGGAAGGTTTCAGCTTCAAGCAAGTGGAAAAGTGTCATGATCCTTAGGGTACAGTGGCAAGGCAGATGGTAATGCTTCTTGAAGGTTATTTTCACCGATCAAATCTTTATCAATTTCTGATACTGAACCATTTAAAAAGTGCCAAAAACTTTAGTGACAAGAACTTTGTCTCCCAGGTCTTCAATAGTTACAGCTGAAGCCTCTGCAAGAGCAGGAGCCACGTGGAAACTCCACAATGATTGCTTCCAGAGATGATGGCTGTGGGCACAAGACTGAAAGAATTACAATTCCCAAGGCTCTTAGTTTCAGGATCCTAGGTGGTCTCCATCAGAGTTTGAGGGGAGGTAGTGGTCAAGGTGCTGGTGATGATAGTTTGGACTTGCCTAGCCCATACTACTTCTTGTCTCTCCCCCATTAGATGATGCTTTGCTACGTCATCTAAGTTGGCTTGACTGCTGTATGGGTAGCAGTTAGTGGGGTTGGCTGGCTTCCTCTCTACAGGAACTACTTTACCCTATGATGGCTGTGAGGGCAAGTTTAGAAGCAGAGCTGGTGATTCAAAGGCTGCCACTCCCAAGACCCCTGTACTGAACTAGTGAAGTTCATGTCCAGTCTCTTTAGAGGTATAGACTTTTCACTCCAGCATTCCCTGAAGAAACTTCAGATCCAATCTTCCAGCTTCCAAAGTGAACATTTACGCCATGCCCTTTTGCTTCTGCTTCCAATGGACTGACAGCAAGTAAACCTTCTTGGAGCATCATGATCTTTCTCCAAAACAAATCTTGACACATTGACCAGAACTAATAATAATTAAACTATAGTTATACCATATCAATGAGTTCCCCCAAGGGCACACTACTCCTTATGGAGAAAACGCTTGAAATGGGGTCAAGGAAAATGTTGTCTAAATTTAGTTTGCCATATGACCATAATTTTAGCAAATGAAAGAAAACTCAGTTCTTATTAAGCAAGATTGGTGGTGCTAAAGAAAACATGTTAGATAAAATATACAGTGAAATGCTTTCAATTCTTAAAAGATATATCAAAAATCTCTTCCTTTATGAAAGATTTCCATAGATAGGGAAAAGGGGGAAGAATATAGGAAATAGGGTTAATGGAAGAGGATTATTTATTTATCCAATTATTTGAAGATTTAGAAACATTGAATTCCCCATTATGAGGTGGGGGGCGGGGTAAGGGAGAAATATGTTCAAAATCCCTCTTCCCTCTGACTCAAATATCTTCAGTTCTTCAATAACCCTCAGGTTAATGTATTTTAGATGCAGCATTCTGAGACTAATTAATCAGTAGTACATTTGTAAGAGATATTTGCCTCTTCCTACTACATAGTACTCCAGCAAAGCAGGTTAATGCATCCTCATATCCACTCTAGCTTGGCAACTACTGTGACTTCAGGCATTAGAATTTGCTCAGTACCTGAGGAAAAAATGTTAGTGTGTTGTTGAAATCATTTCAACCCAGTTGTCACAAGAAACATAAGGCTGTGAAGGTATTTTTAATAGTGTCCTGGGCTGGGGGTGGGGTGGATCTAGCAAGATTGAGTATTATCAAAAGGTCAAATCTGTTAGTGAATTAATTTTACTGCTTCTTCTCATATGATATTCTTTGATTTTTTGTAATTCTAGAATGAATTCCAAAATTCTAGGAATAACTAAGAATACTTTGAGATGTGACTTCTAGAAATTAATTGTGACATTTTACCTAGTAAGTTAGCACAGAAAGTTTTCCTAGCATTAATGTGGAAAATTAATATTTGCACTATTTCATGTTACTGAAGGATTGTCAAGGTGAGAAAAATTATGTCAAATGAACACTAAGAGCAGAAATGAAAGCATCTGCTACAGTGTCTCTAGTCCCTAACTAAAATATAAAATTAAAGATAACCACAGTATGTTCTCAAAAAGTTAATAGACACATAGTCCTGCTGTAGTAGGAGAAGGTAAATCAGTTCCATCTTCATCTTGCCTTTCATCGTATACTGAGAGGTGTACTTTTTTTTCCTTTTGACCCAGCCCCATAATTTCTTTGGTCTGGGAACTCTGTGAGGAAACTTCCTTTACCAGGACAGATGAGCAACTGTTCAGGAACATAGTCTTAGAGTGTTGCCTTGGGGAAAAGGAAGGTAGAAAAAAGTAAAGGGAAGACAAGTGACTGAGGGGTTCAATAACTTGTCTTGAGTTATCTAACACAAGCCAATAAATATGTGCCAGAGGCGGGAGATGAATTCAGGTCTTCTGCTACATAGTGCCACTAACCCTAAATGTGCTCTTTTCCTCCCATCTTGAAGATGCTGAAAGATGTAAGTGTATTAATGAACCTTTCTTTCAAAATATTGAAATTCATCAAAATTCATTCTTTTTTTTTTAAAAAAAAAGTTGACATGTTTTGTTTTTACATTATAAATATTTCCAGATTACCCACACCTTGTGAAGGCTTTCTTATAACAAAGGAAAAACAATTACTCATGCAACAATCTACACCTATAGCTACCCTCACCCTCTATTTTAAGTGTTTTTCAAAATTAACATGAACCTATTTTCTCTCTCAGTTATTTACATGTAACATGGAGTCCCACCGAACTCAGGAATCCCTTGCTACCCCATTCCACACCAGATTGTTTTGAGTAATCATAATTCTACATAAATGCCTTGGCTTCTCTTGCAACAGGTTTTTCTACCAACTGACTAGGCAGAAATCATCAATCCAGTATGAAAGCATTTAATTAGGACAGAATAGGAAAGCAATAAGGGAAAACCAAGTAATTAAATCATTTCAGCACCCCTCCCTCTTTCCACAAAGAAACCTTATATAGACATCAGTGCTAATAAAGAAGGGAATGAATATTCCTTAGAAAATTCATGCTTCCAAGTAACATTCCTAGAAAGTGGTACAAAAAGTCAAAAACATAATGTTGACACATTAAATCCATGAGAAATAGAGGATTGAGTGCCTGTGACCATCAAATTGTTATCTTTTGCTAGAGATTGCTGAAAAAACACTTTTCCTTGTACAATTCTTTATAACAATACATTAATTGTAATAATATGCACTTTTCCTAACAAAGTAACCATGTAATAATCCGTAAAATGCAGCACACAAAATAAAATTGATAACATGCAAAACATTTTTTGCTACTAATTCTGTTGAATTCCATGTCCTTTTGTGCAAACATCTCAATAAAAAATTCAGACAATATTACCGTTTTGTGACACATGAAATAGACAGTATCAAAATATTATACAGCAAATAAAATTCTTAAAACTAAAACATTTTTAAACCTGAATATTACCTTCCATTAAGTCAGATGGCTGTGTGAAGGCATTGTACTCTATGCTAAACTATACTTTTGTAAACTTCTTTACCTTGGCTACTCTCTGAAAACCAAGGGAGAGTTTGCTGGGACTTTAGTCACTGCTGCTGGAAGGCACCAAGATTGGCAAAGTCTCAACATCACCTCGAACACTCTCTTTCATAGCTAGTGGTTGGGTTGGAGAGCTTGACTAACATCTGCTTCATATGCTGTTTGAGATCCTTAAGGGTCTCAGAATATGGAAGCATAGTAGAGTGAATTGATGGCTAACTTTGAGACTACAATGGAAGATGGAATCAGCAGTCTTGATGTCTCTAGCCAGCTGGTCTATTATGCCAAGCCACTTTCAAGCTTGGAAACTATGAGTAGCACAATCTTGGGAACTTGTTCATCATCATTGTCTTCACTGTCCTGAAGACCTTCCTAAGCTTTCATATCAAAGTGCTCATTGATCAGCTGCTCCATAGCATCTCACTTCTCATTTTTTTCTCTACTGAACATAGCTGGGAATTGGACAGTTGCCAACAGGAGAGTGAAACTGAGGTTACCAATGAAATTACACAAATGTATTGAAGTCACAAAAACTAAACACAAAAAAGTTGAGGATTGACTGTATAACAATTGTTTATTATACAGTTACCATGTTCATTAGCTCTTTCAGTTCCCATTATATCCTGTTCGCACTATATCACCTGTGTTCCTCCTTTTCTGGTCAAACATTTCATTAGTAATATGTTTTATGTCACTTTTCTAACAATTCTTCACTGATAATTTTATTTTCCATGTCTATTATTTAAAGTTGGCAAATGGGGTAAAGAGTTAGAGAAGGTTTAGATTTGGTGACCTTTAGTGTCCCTTTCAGTCCTAATACCCTATGAAAATAGATTCTGAAAGGTTTCATTAAAACACAATGCATTTGTACAAATGGCAGCAGACCTGGCCCAAATCATAAGCAGAATAGGTAGGCCTTATGTGGCATTTTTGATTGGGAACCAGGAACCATATCTAGAAATATCCCTCTACCCCACGGAGGCCTGAAATTCCATTGTAAGTGATTTATTAATGTGTAAAAATTAATTCTCCCTACATGAGATTCTCCATCTAATGAAAATTACTTCTAGAAAAGTGGTATTACATCATTAGTACCCTAGGATAAATTAACTATTTAGAACACTTTTTCCTCTCATGAGAGATCAGGATAGCATATGAGCAGTGGTAGGAGACAGGGGTAAAAGAGAGTTAAGAGAAAAGAGATGCTAGGATGGGTAAGGTATAGAAAAATGAGACAGGGAGCACTGAAAACCAATTTAACTGACCTCCCACTTTTGTTGAGGGTGGGTATTAGAATGGTAGTTTGGGGAGGGGGGGAAGGAAGGAGATAGAATCAGAATACTCTGAGTTCTAATCTTGGCTCTGCTACTCATTATTCTATGACCTCAGACAAGTAATTTACATCCCTGAGATTCATTTTCCTCCTTTGTAAAAGGATATAAGACTAGATGATCTCTAAGGTCCTTGTGTACTTTCAGTAGGATGGGAACAAATACCCTTTAAACAGCAAAGACAGAAAGAAGCTTCATCATTCCATATCTGATTCAGTAATGGGGCTGGAGAGAGTACTTAGCAAATCAGTACTAAGAGCAGGGGCCCAGCAGGTTCATGGGAAGAAAAGCTCTCCTCAACCACATAAGACAAACAGGGACAAAGCAGGACTGGATGAGAGCTATGTTTTCTGTGGCAGAGTGGTAAATAACACAAAACACACTGCGAGTGGACAAAAACAATGTCTCTAGGAGAGTCAGGATTGCCACTTCTCTTCTAATGATATAATCATGCAGCAAGACAGTATTAAACCAGTGGGGGCAGGTGTTTGCAATCTCTTCCCATCACTCATTAACAGCAGCATATGTAAGACAGCAGTAGAACATGAGCTGATGCTGGTCATCTTGAAACTGACTTACTTCATTCAGAGGAAGCCACTCTAACCATGAATATGGATTTAGTATGGATTCAGCAAATTAGGATAGGATAATGGATCCTGGAGAGCTTCTATATCTGTAGAAGACTCAGGATTCATAGCACTGAGGATTGAGATCTATAAAGAAACTTAGAGGTCATGGAGCCCGCCCACCCACTCATTTTATAGATAAAAAAACTGAGGTCCAAAAGGGTGACATAACTCTCAGTCACATAGGTACATGTAGAATTCAAAGCCTGGTCCTCTAACTCTAAATGTAGCATTATACCCTACCACACTGTCTTACTCTGTCCTTACTGAAAATCATTGTTCTAAGTCCCTGAAATTTCTTTTCATGATGCTTAGTGTTCAAGGCATTTGTCATCTCTGTGTTAGAAGTGAAAGGAATTATGGGATGGAATTTTTTTTGCCTTGTTTGTTCAAGGGTGCAATAAAGCAGAATCTAGGGAGGGAATTTCAGAGAATAAACTAATATCTTACTATCCACTGCCCATAACATCTAAATTTTTAAAAGATAAATGAATTACAAATAGAGATAGAAGCACTGTAATAGTACTTAGTAAATAGTTAATTTTCCGCTAACTAGATAAATCTATTGAACAAGTTGTGGTACATGATGGTGATAGAATACTATTGTGTTATAAGAAATAATAAGTGCAATGATAGTAGAAAAACATGGAAAGACTTGCATGAAATAATGAATAGTAAAATGAACAGAACCAAAGGAGATTGCATATAGTAACTAATATTGTTTTAAGAATGTATTTGGACAAGAAATTTATTTTGACTATTATAAATACCCAAAATAATTATAAAGGGCACATAAAGACACTATCTGAATTCAGAGAAAGAACTAATAAATAGAAATATGTATAGAATAGTTTTACATACACAAACTTATGCAATACATATACTTATTTGTGTCTTATGGTAGCCATCACTAGGGTGGAGAGAAGAAAAAAAGAAATTTAAATGATAACTTTGTTGCATATTTGAAAGGAATAATAAGCTGTGTGTAGTAGATTTGCAGTTTCATGCGCAATCTTCTTTTTATTGTACTACATTATGGAACTACTTGTTTTATTCCATAAATTGAGTAGAATAAAAAATATACCCACTTTCAACAAATACACCAAAACACATTCCAAATGGAGCTGGAGGGTGGACACAGGGGAGGGTGGATATCAGTGCATTTCCACATAGAATTTTAAAGTTGGAAGTAGCCTAAGATATTATCTAGCCTAACCCCTGCCAAAAGCATGAATCTTCTCTCTATAACATTACTAATAAATGGTCATCCAATACCTGCTAAAGACCTTCCATGACACGGAAATTCACTACCAGAATGGCCTGTTTTATTTTTGACAACTCTAATTATTAATTGTTTTCCCCTGTGTAGCTCAACCCCCTCATCCTTTTTCTGCTCTCAGGGGATAAGCAGACCAAGACTGATCTCTCTTCTACATGACTGTCCTTGAAATATTTGAAGAACCCTATCATGTATTCTCTTCTGTAGTCTAATCACCACAGTACCTTTAACCTGTTTTCACATGACATGGTTTCCAATGAACCTAAAACCCTCGCTATTTTAGTTAGCCTCCCCTGGACATACCAGAAGAATGTCCTTTTGAAAACAGAATGCTTCACCTTTCTCTTTTCCTTAGAGATACTGAGAAGGGGCAGCTAGGTGGTACAATGGATAGAGCACCAGTGCAGGAGTCAGGAGGACCTAAGTTCAAATCTCCCCTCAGACCCTTGACACTCACTAGCTGTCTGACCTTGGGCATGTCACTTAACCCCAATTGCCTCATCCTGGGTTATCTCCAGTCATCCTGATGAATATCTGGTCACTGGATTCAGATAGCTGTGGAGAAGTGAGGCTGGTGACCTGCATAGCCCTCCCTCACTCAAAACAATGTCAAGTGCAAGTCATGTCATTATTTCTCTGATAACATGGTCTTCTTTGGCAACAAAGGATGAACACACACACAGAGATTGAGAACTATGGGCATAGAATACTGTGTGTGGCATCAGATGTAGTCAGTGTGTTGATTTTGCATAGCTGTTTTTCTTTGTGATATAAGCCATCGTATGGTACCAACAAGTCAGGCCGAACTGTCATCATCCTTTGAGCCAGGGTACCTATCCTTGGAAAATTTCTTTTTTCTCCTTTCCTATGAGTGAAGCTTTCTTTCAGCTCATTTTTCTCCCAAAGGAAAAGCTTCTACCTCCCAATCTTATATCTTATTCCCTAGCTATACTTTCCTATTTACAATAACTCTAGCATGACACTCCAAATCTCATCTCAGTGCCTTTGCAATGACTGTAATCTCATGCCTGGAATGTTCTTCCTCCTTTTGGCTTTCTTGGCTTCCTTCAAAACCCAACTCATATCCCATCTTCCCCTACTCTTGCTAATGCCTTCTTTCAGATTACATTTTTCTTTTTTGCCCCTATTTATATGCTCTCCCTCTTTGGGACAACCATTATTTTGTCCTTTATGTCATCCTCAACATTTAGCACAGTGACAAACATATAAAAAGTCCTTCATAAATGCTGACTGGCAGTCCTTTTCCCTTTATTTTCTTCTCATGTGCCAAATGGCTACCCCTAGGAAAAAGGGAAAAGAAAATGCTTTTGTTTGCTCACAGTTTGGGATATGCAAAATTATTCATTTAAACTATGGTTTTTTTCTGAAGTTTTGTCAGACTTGGTACAATTCATTACCAGTCATCCCCACTTTGCCCTAACAGCTCTAAGTCCACAGTCTAACTCAGTTAGGTAAAGTGTCTCTTGTCTCAAGAAAGTAGAATCTACCCATCCCCTTTTCTTTCATTCTGTTGAGTACTAAGTAAATTACATCTCAGCTTATGTTGACCCATAATTATATCACAGTTTAGATATACTAGAAATAAGGAAAACAGATGACTTCAAAAAGAAGACAGATTTATATAAGCTGATAGAGAGCAAAATAAAAAGAGGCAGAAGAATAATTATGCTGTTAACAACAATATTGTAAAAGTGAACAAATTGGAAAACTGATGAAGAAAAAACCAGGCAGAACAAGAACAGCTTATACCACAACTTGGAAAGCTGTGAGAACTGTGGTCAGTACAAAGATCATCCACGATTTCAGAGGACCAGTGACGAATCATGCTATCCACTAGAGCATGGTAATAGATTTAGACCAAAGAAAGAGATGTTTTTGCATACAGCCTTTAAGGGAGTCAGTTGGCTGCACTATACCCATTTATTACAAGAAATTTGTTTTCCCAATTAGGTGGGATGTAGAAGGGAGAAAAAAGCTAGATTTCTACTTAAGTGTGGGAAGAAGAGACGGGGGAGGTATAAATAGGAAAGTTGTTTTTCACTCTCAGATGAGGTCATGGTAAACTGTCAGTTTTACTTCACCGTTTTACTTTACAAGAGACTTTCTCGTGAAGTGAGAGCAATCTGTAAATGTTTATAGTGTAAAAACAAAAACATCAATGAAACATTTTTTCTAATGAATGTAAAACAAACATTTAAAGGGAAAATAAGAAATACTCTATCAAGGAAAGTCCCTTACCATAGGCTAGAAAAATGAGTGAGAAGAGAGGAAAGGAAGAGGATTCACTATCTTTCTCCTATTCATTCTGAGGTCAGTAACAGACAGCTTTCTCTGCAATCAGTGCCTGAGTACTGTCTTACCTGATTTCTCCTCCAGCCTGGCATGGCATCTCCTCCACTACCCACCATCATCTCCACTGGCTTGACTTCCTGGCTACTCTTGCTTGTCTACCAGTTTCTTCTATCCACAAGCAAGCCCTTTAATAAACATGGAAAAGGGTAGGGAAATTAAACTTAAGAAATTGATCATTCCCTATCCTATGAGTCAAATCCTTTTCTCTAAATCTTGATGCCCTTCCTTTGTGGACATGACCAATAAGCCAAAGGAAGGCTCACCAAAGAGATGAAGATCAGAAAGGTATATATCCAGAAATAACTGAGGTTTTTAAGAGTTATCAATAAAACTAAATTAACATAAAATACCATGCCTATTTCCAAACTCAATATTCTAGACAGAGTCTGACTAAGGTAGATTATATTGGAACTAACACATCTATCCAATTCAGTATATTTTTATTAATAAAATCTGAAAAAAAAAATTAACTACTGTGGCTGGCATATCTCAGTGCTTTTTAATATTGAGTTACTGTCAACTAATACCCCCAAGGCCTTCCCCATATAAACTATTTCTTGGTCACATCCTGACCGCCTTTTACTTATATTGTTGATTTCTTAAACCAAAATATAAGATGGACATTTATCTCTATGAAACGTCATCTTGTTATTTTTCAACTTACCATTCAAGCCTACAGAACTATTTTAGGATCCTGGTTCTGTTATCCAATTAATTAAGGTACCCTTCCCAGTCTGGTCTTAACTGAACATTTGCTAAGAATAACCAGGCCATCATTCAAATCACTGAAAAAAAGTGTTGAAAAGAATTAAGACAACAACAGAGCCCTGGGTTTAATTATTTCTTTTGCAATATAGTAAGAGTACCTTCCCCTTTTGGAATTGTATTAATCCCCCTAACGTTCAGAATTCTTTCCATTATTAAAGCATGGTGATAGAGATGATGTTAGAAATGACAGAGATGATGCCATAGAGTTAAAGAAATAGTCATACACACATACATAGTTACATACACATACATATGTATATATACACATATTTATACACCTATATAGATATATATATTATATATATACATATATATATATATATGTATATATATATATATTCTTAAAAACAGACAAATACATAGACAAATGCATAATTCACTTCCTGATGAGTTCAAACCCCAGGAAAACAGCCCCATAATTCCCTAGTGTTTAGGAAGAAGAAAAGGAACAGTAAAAATTCTAATTGGTATGAGGGAAATCACCTGGTGAAGGATTGTAGGAAGCCAAGAGTTTAGGACTTCCTGCTTTTATCACTTAGCTAAAAAGCCAATCAGTCTTAATTGTTGCCAAACAATCTCCAGCTGTGTCACCTTCTTTCCCAGAACAAGACTCATAAAATAAAGGTCCATAAAATAGTCTTCTAAGCACTGTATTTATACTGGGATTTAGATTTCAATTACAAAGGGAAATTATATCTTCCATTTGATGCAAATTCATTTCCCATATTTGAACACATTAGGACAGTAAAAGAATTGCCTGCTTAATCCTCACATAAACTTCCCAGTTTCATAAAACTTCTGACGTTTCATACCCATAAAACATGACTGATGATCAGCTTTCTTAACATTGTCCCAAGTTAAAAGCATTAGACTTAAAATAGGGAAAGGGATAATATCACCAAATGTTCTTGCTTTCCATTGCTTATACTAAACCTAGTCAAAAAAAAAACTACTTCCCATGATTAAGAACAAAAAAAAATCTGGAGAATTCCATATCTATTGTTTCTAGAGCAATGTTACCAAAAATAACATTAGAAACTATACTCATTAAAAAGTTAATGAGGGGGGGAGGAGCCAAAATGGCGGAGTAGAAAGACACATATGCTAGCTCCGAAACCACAGCCCATGGATTTCCTGTAAAAAGAACTCCCAACAAATTCTGGAACAGTGGAAGCCGCGCAGCAACGGAGTGAAGGAGAGCCCTGAAAAACCAACCCCAAAGGTCCACCACATACCAGACAGGAGCAGAGCCCAGCCCTTCCCTGACCATGCGGCATTGAGAGGAGCAGATCCGAGAAGGCTTCAGGGACGGAATCTCCAGTGGCCGCGAAGATTCCCTCCACCCACAGACACAAGGTCAGTGAGAGAAACTTCTGGGCTGGCTGAGAGGGGAGTGGGGTGTCTCCATAACTCAGTCCCCCTCAGAAGGCAGCGGGCTGTCAGAGGCTCACAGAGAAGGCAGGACCTCGGGTCCATTACGGAAGGTCTCCAAATAAACCCCCTGAGGGAACTGAGCCTGGGAGGCGGCCCGGCCCCCACTTGAGCACCAGAACTTAAGCTCACATTGAATAGCAGCCTCACACGCTGTTGAAAGCCCTGAGGCTGGTGAGCAGCATTTGAATCTCAGACCCCAAACACTAGCTGGGCAGACCTAGGCAGGGGTGGAGAGGACTCTCAGAAGACAAGTAACTGGCTGGGAAAATGCCCAGAAAAGGGAAAAAAAATAAGACCATAGAAGGTTACTTTCTTGGAGACCAGATGTTTCCTCTTTACCTTTCTGATGAGGAAGAACAATGCTTACCATCAGGGAAAGACATAGGAGTCAAGGCCTCTGTATCCCAAACATCTGAAATAGATATCCAATGGGCTCAGGCCATGGAAGAGCTCAAAAAGGATTTTGAAAATCAAGTTAGACAGGTGGAGGAAAAACTGGGAAGAGAAATGAGAGAGATGCAAGAAAAG
>CM053770.1:397416849-397519903 GCA_028658325.1 Potorous gilbertii | reverse complement strand
TTTCATTGAAAGACCATATTTTCCCCTGAAGTATTATACTCAGTTTTGCTGGGTAGGTGATTCTTGGTTTTAGTCCTAGTTCCTTTGACTTCTGGAATATCCTATTCCATGCCTTTTGATCCCTTAATGTAGAAGCTGCTAGATCTTGAGTTATCCTGATTGTATTTCCACAGTACTTGAATTTCAAGCTGCTTGCAATATTTTCTCCTTAACCTGGGAACTCTGAAATTTGGCCACAATGTTCCTAGGAGTTTCTCTTTTTGGACCTCTTTCAGGAAGTGATAAGTGGATTCTTTCAATATTTATTTTGCCCCCGGTTCTAGAATATCAGGGCAGTTTTCCTGGATAATTTCATGAAAGATTATGTCTAGGCTCTTTTTTTGATCATGACTTTCAGGTAGTCCCATAATTTTTAAATTGTCTCTCTTGGATCTATTTTCCAGGTCAGTTATTTTTCCCATGGGATATTTCACATTATCTTCCATTTTTTCACTCTTTTGGTTTTGTTTTGTGATTTCTTGGTTTCTCATAAAATCATTAGCCTCCATCTGTTCCATTCTAATTTTTAAAGAACTATTTTCTTCAGTGAGCTTTTGAACCTCCCTTTCCATTTGGCTAATTCTGCTTTGTAAAGTATCCTTCTCCTCATTGGCTTTTTGAACCTCTTTTACCAATTGAGTTAGCCTATTTTTAAAGGTGTTATTTTCTTCAGCATTTTTGTGGGTCTCCTTTAGTAAGGTGTTGACCCACTTTTCATACTTTTGTTGCATCTCTTTCATTTCTCTACCCAGTTTTTCCCCCACCTCTCTTACTTGATTTTCAAAATCCTTTTTGAGCTCTTCCTTGGCCTGAGCCCATTGAATATTTATTTTGGATGTTTGGGATATAGAAACCTTGACTGTTATGTCTTTCCCTGATGGTAAGCATTGTTCTTCCTCATCCAAAAGGATAGGAGAAGATATCTGTTCACCAAGAAAGTAACCCTCTATAGTCTTATTTTTTTCCCTTTTTTGGGCATTTTCCCAACCAGTTACTTGACTTTTGGGTCCTTTGTCAAGAGTAGGGTATACTCTGGGAATCTCTAAGATCTCAGTTCCCTCAAGGTGGCTCAATCAAGCATGTACACTGGTCTGGAAACAGAAAGAGATTTTTGTGCCCAGAATCTTAGCGGTTACCTCTCCACAGCCCAATAGTCCCTGTTCTTTGAAACTCACATTCTAA
The DNA here is from genome assembly GCA_028658325.1 of Potorous gilbertii. Classification (NCBI taxonomy): domain Eukaryota; kingdom Metazoa; phylum Chordata; class Mammalia; order Diprotodontia; family Potoroidae; genus Potorous; species Potorous gilbertii. The sequence goes on along the minus strand of CM053770.1, from coordinate 397,518,682 downwards.
TAGAGGAGAAAACACCCACATGAAAGGTTTCAGCTTCAAGTCAGACAGAAAGATCATGTGGTCCTTAGGGTACAATAGCAAAGCATATGGTAATAATTCTTTATTCATATCATTTCTATTAATTAAAAATTCATTTTTCCTGTTACATCACTTGATGGTGTCATTGATTTTGGCGACAAGAAGTTTCTTTTCTGGGTCTTCAATATATTTTGTCCATAGCACCTGCAGGAATGGTTGCCAGGTTGCATCTTCACAGGGCTTGTTTACCAGAATAATGACTGGAGGCACTGGGTTTGAATGATTACTGTTCCAAAGGCTCTTGGGTTTAGGGTCCTGAGTTGTCTCCCAGCAGAGTCTAAAGAGAGATGATGGTCAAGGTGATGGTGAATAGAGGTAAGGACCCATGGAGAAGAGGACCCAGAATAGAGCCCTGGGGGGATATCCGTGGTTAGAGGACATAATCTGGATGAAGATCTGGCAAAAGAGATGAGAAGGAGTAGTCAGACAGGTAGGAGGAGACAGAGAAGGGAGCAGTGTCATAAAACACTAAAGAGAAGAGATTAACAAGGAGATGTGGATGATCATCCCACTCAAATGTTGCAGAAAGATCAAGGAGGATGAAGAATTAAGAAAAGGCCATTAGATTATGGACTTCTTTTTGCAAAAGTACACATATATAACCTATATTGAATTGCTTGCCTTCTCAGTGCGAATGGGTGGAGAGGGAGGAAGAGAAGTTGTAACTCAAAGTTTTAGGAAGAAATATTGAGAATTATTTTTGCTTCTAACTGGGAAATAAGAAATACAGGTAATGGGGCATAGAAATCTATCTTGCCCTACAAAAAAAAGAGAGAAGATGGGGATAAGGGAAGGGAGGGGTGGGATAGAATGGAGGGTAAATTGGGGGAAGTGATAATCAAAATGTATGGTGTTTTGGCGTGGGGGAAGGGGAGAGATGGGGAGAAAATTTGAAACTTAAAATCTTGCGGAAATGGATATTGAAAACTAAAAATAAATAAATAATTTGGGAAAAATAGAAAGAAAGAAAAGGTCATTAGATTTTGCAATTAAGAGATAATTAGTAACTTTAGAGAGAGCAATTTCTGTTGAATGATGGGGTTAGAATCCAGACTACAGAGAGTTAAGAGGAATTAGAGGAGTGGAAGTAGAAATACTGATTGTAAACAACTTTCTCAAGCTTACCCACAAAAGTGAGGACTGCAATTTTTAGTCCTAGAGCATTGTTGCCCTAGAGCACTGAGAATTTAAGTGACTTGTACCAGTTCACAAAACTAGTAGGTATCAGAGATAGGACTTGAACATGGGGTCTTTTGGCTTTAAGACTGACTTCGTATAACTTATAAAAACACAGGAAGACTTGCATGCAGTAACAAAGAGTGAAATAAACAGAACAGAACATTGTATACAGTAACAGCAATATTGTTCAAAAAAAATTGTGAATGACCAAGTTATTCTGAGTACTATAAATATTCTAATCAACTACAAAAGACCTATGAAGATTCAATCCACTGCCAAAGAAATAAATGATAAACAGAAGTATGCATGGTATGGTGTATGTGTGCATATGTACAGACATACAGACACATGAACATATATGCATATGTGTGTATTTGCATATCTGTGTAAAATTGTGGCCTTCTATAGCATGGGATGGGGAAGGAGACAGTTCAAAACTTAAAGTGTAACAGAGAAAACTTACAAAAATAAAAGTCTGACTTTCTATATTGTATACCAAACTGGCTCTCAATCGAAGACTGTCTTAAAGACTGTAAAATCTAGTTAGGCACTCACAATGATAGTATATTATTTTGATTTCCAGAGTAAAAAATTTAACATATTAAATGAATTCAAATTATCACCAATTTTTCTAAGGACATATTCCATGTGCCTTATCCATTACTCAATTTCATTCAATTAGAAAAGGTTTGTTTGAGTATCTTGGGCTATAACATGTGCTTGCCAAAATTTTCTTCCCTTTGCCCACTACATTAATCTAGGTTCATGAAACTCCAAAACGTGTTAACTATCTAACATGAACATGAGTGAAATTGGGGTCTAGTCGTCTTCTACTCAGATTTTAAGTTTAGAGCAGTCATCTGTTTGCATTTCTAGCATATGAATCTTTGTTTCTTAAAAAAAATATATTAATCCAATTAGATATTTACTTGAATAAAGATAATATTTTAAGGGTGTGAGTTAGTATTTGGTGGAGGAAGTAAAATTAAATCTTAATTCACAGGTAATTGTTACAATTAAGTGCCTAAGTGGAGGCACTTAAAGACTTAAAGACACTTTACTCAGCCTGAGTAAAAGTCTTAGGATGAAGGTACTCAGGAAGTATGGTTGAACTGAAGAAATGGTTCCTTTCAAAGCAGAAGGGAATTTCTCTGTTTCTGTTGCCCTTATCTTTTGCAGGAGGAGCATGTATGTTATACACCACATAGAATGAATGTAAATATAATCTCAGCCTCCAATAGAAAGAAGTGAAGGGCAGGATATTTTAGAAAAGAGAGGGAAAATAATAGTAAGAATGGCAGGGACATGTAATGACCACCTTCTTCTTGCTATCTCAAGATGATAAGTGAGATTGACCTGAGAGGAAAAGCTATGAACTCGTGGAATTCACGGACCCTAAGTGCTTGGTGAGAATGTGGCAAAAGGAAATAGAATGATTGGTACACAAAAGAGGTTCTGGCCACTATGGAACTAGAAGTTTATAAGTAATAATAAAACAATAGAATGCATGGGTTCGCTTCAAATGCCTAACCACAACATTGTTCAATTCAATAATTCTATATTGAGTACTTAGTATACCCCAAGTCAATGTGCTGGGCACTGGAAATACAAAATTAAAACAAAAACAAAATAGCTCCCTCAAGAAGTTTACATTATTTGGGGGTAACATGTACACAGGTAAGTAAATACAAATATAAAATAAGGGAGCAAGAGCTGGGAATGCTCCCTCTTAGGCATTACTTGGAGGCTACTTCAGCTTTGTAGGTTGTTAGTCTTTGAACTTGGCACATGAAAGACCCATCACAATTCAAAAAAGATATAATCTATTTCTACCTCTTTTGTATGCTTCATGTATGAATGGATGGTTAGATTTTATAAGTATTATAGCTAAAATCCTTCACACAAAGGAATGAGCTGGTAGACTGGCATATTTGTTCTTGATCTCTAATTTCCCCAAAGTAATTAATGTGTGTTTTAGTTCTCTATGTTTGGGAAGCATATATCCCAATTTAAGAAAAAAAAAATCTGTGTGTTTGTGGTTTTGTTAAGGTACAATCTACCAAGATACACAGTTGTCTATTGTCAGGAGACCCTAGGGTTTTAAAAATTAGTTCTGCTGAAGAATTTGGGGAACATTCATACTCTCCATTCCTACAGAAACCTGGAAGATTAGGAATAGTGTTGCTAACAATAGGTAACAGGGACTCCTAAATCATACCATTTCCTTCCTGTTTCTTCTAGCAGAGAACAAAGCCTAAATTCAATGCAAGGTAAGCAGGGTAGAGCTGGGGGTGGGGAGAATGGAGGCAGAAGTAAACAATTGGCCAAACTTCTCTTTTTATTGATCATACATCTTCCAGTAGCATGCAGGCTATCAGAGAAGAATTATGATATTTATTCATGAGTGTGGTTTAGAAAAGTTGTGTGAATAATGTGTGTTTGGCATATACTAAAAGTGGAGATTAGCAAAGCAATCTAAAACCAGTATCTAGATATGTCTGCCTTGCTACTTGTCATTTAATAGAGAAAAGACTTTCATTCTTAAAAGGCATGGTGTTATCTTTGCCTCAAAATTGGAGAACACCAGGAAAAAGATGTCATTCACCAAAGATGTGACAAAGAAAATTTTTCTCATCATGCCAAGCTGTAATTCGGATGGTAGCATTGATTTAGAGAGCTTTTATGTTTAAGACAGAAGAAACCCCAGTACTTTCTCTAAGTTAATAACTGCAACCTGTAATATTAAGCCCTATTTTAGTTTTATATATTTTTAAAGAATAAGATAATCTGTCTCCTTTTTATTAAACTGGACCACACAATTAACTTCCAATTCCTTTTGGCTTTATTCTGTTCTCTCTAGAAGAGAAAGCAATTATAGGCCATGTCACTGTATGGCCCTGCCAGACCTGCTCCAGGATGGAGGATAGGGCATTGAGAGTCTGAGTCGTGGTTGGACCTGATCATCCTTCTAAAATGCTAGGGAAGTACCAAGGAAGGAGGAAAACAAGGATCTTTATTAAAGCTTTGGTCTTTCACTGGGAATCACTTTGCATAAGAAAACAATAGACCAAAGTATGAAGAGTGGCCATGCGGTGTTTACAAAACATGGGAACTGCAAAAGAATCCCAGGTTCTCATGCCTTCTCCCACAAAACTACCTTGTTTCCATTTTATATGAATTCTGTATATACTTATTCATGTGTTCTCCCTGGTAAAATGTAATCTCCTTGAAAGCAGAATCTCACTTTGGCCTTTGTACCTCCAGTACCTAGGATTGTGTTCAATAAATGCTGATTGATTAATACAAGCAGCACAAGGACTGCTAGAAGCCATCAGCTTTAATCCCATCTCACTCACATGAGGCATATGACCTTCAAATGGTGCTGATAGCTTTGTAGGTTTGACTTCACATGAATGGGTATGGGTTATATTCATACATGAGGCAAGTACTAAGATAGCCTTCCTTATGAAATTCATGTTTGCAAGTATAGATCCAGTGGCAACATACTGGAAGTTGCTACACATCTGTTATGCTACATTTTCTGGATAGGGCGTTAAGTTGAGAGTGAGAAGCTCTCCTGGAAAAAAAATATGAGACTATAAATACAATGTTCTCTGTGTATGTGCGTGTGTGTGTGTGTGTGTGTGTGTGTGTGTGTGTATGACGTAGAGAGACAGGGAGACACACACACACACATTCATTAAGACTGTCAGGAACCACAAGCCAAGACTTATGAAAAAGAGTTCTCATATTTTCTATGTGAATGACTAGAGATTTCTGTACAATTCTTAAGCTAATAGCTGCCCATTCAAAAATTCGTTTTGTTTTCTTTCTTTTGTTAAAAAATTTCTTGTTCCACATCATGAACTTACAAGTAAGGAGTTGGTCTTATATACCAGAGGTTACCTTGCATGCATTTTTCCCAGATTTCCTGAGTAAAGGTATAATGATAGCAGCAACAACAACAAGATCTATATTGCTTTGCTATATTTGTAAAGCACTTTACATATAATCTCAAGATAGCAAAAAAAAAATCCCCTGATGATCTTTATGGTCCCTTCTCACTCTAAATCTATGTATAATTCTATGACCCTGTAAGTATGTCTGGACCAGTCTCTGACATGAGTTACACAAATAGAACATAATGTTGAATGAAGAAATCTTGACTAAAGACTACTTTGTAAAAGCTTGTTTTACATATGATGTACAAAATAATAATTACAAAGTAACATATTGATTTATTAAAGTCATATAAGAAAATATATCTCATTACTTTATAGTCATTTCATGTAAATTGTGCTTTTTGTAAAAGGATATCAGTCTTTTAAGACTTTATCAGTCTGACAATTATAAGCCCATCAATATTTTAGAGTTGACAGGAATACCCCAGTACTCAAAAAACTGGCTGTATTACTAATGATACAAGAAATGAAATCCTCACAATCTTGAAAAATCTATCTAGAAAAGTCATGATGCTCTGGCCACGGACTGATTTTGTGATCTCTAAGAGCTGCTATAAAATCATACTCTATCATATGCTATCATTTGCTGTCATAGTCACAGATTGCTAGGAAGACCAAATAGAGAGTTTAGAAGACCTATTTGAGGTCAGAAATAAATGACAGAGGCTATAAGGCATTGTGGTTCCTTAACTCATTTGCCTTTAGCCATTTTTTACAGCTTGCAAGGTTAAAACTAACAAAGTGGGAAATAAGTAACTATGTTTAGAAACAATAGGATAATTAACAATGAGAATAAACCAACAATGACTATTGGTTTCATAATAGAGAAGTGGATTTTATGAATTTTATTTCATAATGGAAAACTGAGTCACTGAGCCCCAGGAAACTGATTTGATCTACTGAGGGTATTGAAGAACCAAGCAGAAGCAAGAGCAGGGACATCTAAGAAGGTAGCAGAGGCTGAGTGGGAAGAGGTTAGCAGGAGTTGACAAGGTTTCAACTGCTATCCTTGGGTGATGGGCTAAAAAAAAAGAAAGGCTGAGGATCATGGGAAGACATCTGAATTCTTTCGCACCATGTACAATTTGAGAGAAGTAAAACTCTCAGAAGTGCTTTGTTATTCTGTGCTGCCTCTACCCCACTGGTTTGAACGTGGAAAGCAAAGCGGGAAGAAGGCTTGCTAGCTATTGTACTGTATTATACTCTAAAGAGATGTTGAAACCAGGTGGAAAATACAGCTTCTTGATGAGTGGAGAGCTGGCTGTGGTTGCATGTATTGCCAAAAAAGCTATCCTAAGCAATATTGCTATATGCTCTGTTTTGATGTTAGAAGCTTATTGAACACTACACCACCTAGTTAAGTAAGGCACTGACTAGGCTTGTCCACATTACTCAGAGAACCAAACTGGAGTTTGGCAGTTCTCTGGCTTAAGGGTCTGTCTCTATAATAGCATAATATTGCCTCAGCACCCTTTTTAAAATTTATTGTGAGTTAAAAGAGCTTTTTATTGTTTAATCAGTTTGAAAGTAGAAGAGGAATGAATTTGTGCAGGAGAAAAGAGTGGACCAGACAAGCAACAGTTAATATAGAAGTAGTTTCTTGTGGTTCAAGCTTATTTCTCAGGGAGGCAAGGACATCAAAGCCACCAATTTGAAGTTGTGAGTTTCTCTAAGAGTCATTTATGTCTCATCTTACTAGATTTTTGTAATCACATTTTCACCCATGGATACTGTGCATACTAGTAGGAGAGTCTGATCTAGGTTTATTGGTTAATTTTATATATTGATTATTCCTACATTGTCTTATTTTGAGTGACTATAATGTTTCATCAGTTTGATCATTGATTTTACTTTATTGATTAAATGTTTTATGTCTAAGAGTTAATGATGTTATCACTGTGAATGACTGATTTTGTGAAGAGGGGAAACAGACCATTGAGGACTCAGGAGATACAGTGGTAGATGGGGAGAATATATCCTGACCCTAAGACTTTAAAGAGTTTAAATTGTAACTACATGGTAATGGTCCTTCTCTGGAAACTTTAGCCTTCTGCTGTGAGAGCAGGGTAAGCAAGCCTGCTTAAGAAGAGGTCAAGTGAACATATCTCATGTGAGGAATTACAGTGGGAAGTCTATGCCACAATTGTACCACACATGTCATATCTTATTAGGTTGTGTCCTTTTATTTATGTTATGTAATGCTATGTTGTTACGTTAAAACATCCCTCTGGGATGATTATCTGTGAAATCAAAGTTTTGGGTGAGATGATCTTTGAGTTTCTTCTGCCTTCTTTGATTCTTTATCTCTGTTATATGATGATTTGAGGCAGGCAATAACACCTGAAAATGTTAAATGTGCTGTTGACTATACAATGATGTGTCTGATTGAAAATAAAAATTAAATAGAATTAGTGTCAATCTATATAAAAGAGAGTAAGGAAGCCAGGTGAGTTTTTCATTCTGTCTGGATGATGGTGAGTCTTTAAAACAACTGTTCTAACTAAATGGAATTTCCCTATCTGTAGCTTCTGAATTTTTCTACCTGCTTGGCTTAGAGCCTGGGGTGGATAACAAATAGTCCACATCTCGGATTCTTTTTGGGGGAAGGACACCTTATCTCCTCTCTGTATTTTTTTGGTTGTTTTTATTGAGGTGGAATTTTAAGAACCACATCTCACAAGATTTTTTTCCCAAAATGAAAAACTCTTCTGCTCTGTGATGCATTTGGAGTTAGCAGTAGGGCTTTTTGTTTTCTTTAAAAATGGAAGACTCAAGGGGAATACTATCCTTGGTTAATTCTTAAATGCCTCCTTTGCAGATAGATGAATCTAATCCTAAAGATCAGTTCTTCTCTGAACCTTGAGACCACTTATAAAAACACAAAAAGGAACATGGAAAAATCACAAGAGAGAACTTTGTAATCTAAAAGAGGAGCCCTGGGCAACCTTCCTCTGCCCCTGTCCCCCCACATCTTTAAGAAAAAAAACAATTAAAAGCTCACAGTGCTCCATCTCCATGAGTTCTTTATATTTTATTATACTTTTGTTTTCAGCTATCTAATCACCAGTCACCAAAATGAATCAATAAAAGAGATCTAAGACTTTTACAATGATATAAAACCAAAGATTTATTGGATCTTTCTTGAGAAAAGGCTGTCACTTTGACAAGGGTGCACTCTCTTACGTTAGCCAGCCCAGCCCTGCTTGATGGTGTTATCACAGCAAGGGGACCAGTATAGTTAACTATGGAGTTGCAAGGCATATTATGAGCAGCCACTCCTGAGTAGAACTCTAAGCTATAGCTAACTGCCTTTAAAAACAAGGAGGTCACAATACATTTACTCCTAGGTTTTGAGACAAGCCCTCATGACTCTGATTATTCAGACTTGTATAGTGTGGTAAGGAGGAAAGAGGCAGAAAAGATCTTGTTACAGAAGAATGGTATAACTATGGGATTTTAATGTTCCTAGATATATTTTCCCAGATTCCTAGGGATGCAGGGATCACCTTCTTAGTGTGTATTTTCCCCAGAGGAGTTTTATGTGCCCAATCTCCCTGAATCATAGAAATCTCAAAATTGAAAGAAATCTCAGAAGACTTCAAGTTTTAGCCCATTATCTGAAGAAGAACATATTCTACAACAGTATTGTTCATCTGGGCTTTACTTGAAGACTTCTATGGAACGGAGACATCGGTGGCAACCCACACAGTTCATTCTGTTTTTGGCTTGCTCCAAATGTTAAGATATTCCTTTCATCTGGCAGATTTCATCCATTGCTCATCATACTGCCCTTTGGAACCAAGCAAAACCAATTGATCCTTTTTCCACCTGACAGACCTTTAGATAGTTAAAGACAGCTCACTAAGCACACTAGTTCCTTAATCACAGATGGAATCTCAGGCATTATCACCTCTGTCTCATCCAGACTCAACTTTAAGACTTTCCATAATAGGGAAACCATTACTGTGCATGTGAGAACAGGGTAAACCCCTTAGTCAAACAAGCAAGGACTGCTGGAACTCTCCTTTCCTACTCTCTGAGAAAGAGAAAGACTCTGTACCTTTAAACCTTGTTTTCCCTGACAGTGCTTTAAGACCTTACCCACCACAATAGAGCTCTGGGGACTTTTCATCCTGACCATCTTCTTTGTTCCATGTACCCTTGGGCATCTCATAACTTTTGTGAAATGCCTTCTCAGGGAAATGGAAACCAAACCTGAGGAATGGTGGCAGTACCTGATTGGACCATGATGTATTCATTCCCCCCCCCCAGCTTTGTGGTTTTGTCTTTATACTCTGTGAAACCTAACCCCAAAGTGAGCTCAGTTCCACCTGTAGCTCTGCATATGTGCCACCACCTTGAAAAAAATGAAGCACACGTACAACCTACTTCTGTCTCTCTTAGACCGAACTTTGGGGTTGACATTTAAAACACCCCATTCTACTTATGGAAAGCTCTAATTATGAAAGTTCCTTACACTGAGCCAAAATCTGGCTCTTTACAACTTCTATGCATTGCTCCTAGTTGTGCCATCTGGTACTAAGCAACACATAAACATGAAAATCTTTCCCCCATTTAAAGATGGTTCTTCTGTTTTCCATGGTCTTCTCTTTCATAGGATAAGCATTATCAGTTCCTTCATTTAGTCCTCATGTGACATAGTCTCCAATCTCTTCATCATCCTTGGTAGTTTTCTCAGGGTAGTTTTCTTAATAGGTAATATAATACATTGAACTGAATATAATACTCCAGATGTGACCTAACCAGGAAAGAGTACAACAGGACTCTTACCTCCTTCATTCTAGATAAGACACCTCTCAACACCTCTTTAAGTTTTGATCACTATGCCTCTCTCAGTGTAGCCCAACATCACCCTGGCTTTTTTTTTGGCTGTCTCATCACATTTTTTATTCATGTTGATGAAAGAACTCCAATACAAAAAGAAGAATGGCTTGGCCCTGCAGACTTCCTGATTTCAAGTTTGCATGAATCTCTCAATGCTGGTAAACACTGCATAGTTTTGGAGAACACTTGCAAATGAAGAGAAAATAACAAAAAAGGATGAGGAAAGAATAAATAGATAGGAAAAGAGAGAGAAAGTAGGAGAGAGAAAGAGTATAGAAGGGAGGAAGGAAGAAAGAAAGGACTTCTTCCCCAGAGGCAATGGAGACAGGGAATAGTCCATGTCGATCCAAGTCTTTCCTACCTTCAAAGGAGATGTTACATTAAGAACCACTAAATGTCACAAATATTCAAATTTCAGTCTACCACACCTTTTGCATCTTGTTCTTAAGAAGCAAAGGTTTACCAGTTACTCTTGCTAAACTTTAGCCTAATGTTCTAGACTGTCAAACCCCTTTTGAATCTTGATTTTGTCACCAAGTGCTCAGCTGTCCATGGTAATTTTATGTCATTGATGTATCTGATAGGCACATCATTCATACTTTTATTGAAGTTACTGATTTTTTTAAGTTACAATGACACCTGATGTACCCCTGCAGAAATCATAGAACCTTGCAAAGAGAACTAGATTTGGAGCATCTGACTCAAAGCTCAATTCCTACTTGGGATATAGAACCTCCCTGAACCTCAGTCTCTCATCTGTAGAATTACAAGAAAAACTGTTAGAGCCCTTCCATCTCTAAATCTATGGTCCTAAGTTAACATCAAAACTTAAAACCCTTTGTGTTCAACCAAACACTTTCAAATCTATCCGCTATTTTCTAGCCTACATCTCTCTACCTTGACCATGAGAATAGCTTTAAAAAAAAACCTCTTTTTCCATTCTCATTATTCATCACCAGCCCCATCTCCTGCTAAAGTTAAGCCCTCTAGATGCTGTTCTCAGAAGACCACACAACTCTGCCCTTGTCTCCAACTTCTATCTATGTTATTTAAAATCTAATTTGGTCAGCCAGCTTCCTGTGTATCAACATCAATCTATTATGCAGTCTCTTCTTTCCAGCCTTCTGCTTTTGTTCTTCACTAGAATAATTTCTATTTTTGTCTTCAGAATTTCATTTTGAAGATCTTCCCATCTTCCTAGGACTGACTTGCCCCAGTATCATTTTAGGTTATACCTATTCTTCCTCTGAACTCTTTGAAGTCCCTAAATCAAAGATGTGGATCAATCTATGGCTAGCTTTCCTCTCTAACATGGAATAGTCACTTCCTCTGAATTTCCATCATTTCTATTTTATCAACCAATTCCTCTTTGCTGGTCAGAGTCATAACCAGAATAGCAGTTTCTCTTGTTTCTATCCTTTTGAAAAAAATAGTTATCATGAAAGTCATGAATTTATCAACTACTCTGCTTTTAACAGAAAGATAGCTCTAGCAGAGGTTAAGTATGTTGTGCTTCCCAAACCCCTCATTTATTTCTTCCTTCCATCAAGGTGGTTTGTAGGTACCCCTTTGACAAAATTGTTTTTGTTTTTACCTTCACTGATCATCATCAAAATGTTCGCCACACAAGACTGCATGGGGTAGTGGATAGAGTACTGTGAGACTGGAAGTCAAGAAGATCTGGGTTTGAATCCTGCCCCACACACTTACTAGCTGTATAAGACATGAAATCTCCCACCTCCTCACTAGACACTCAAAAAGCAATAGCAACAAGCTTCCTCCAAGCAGCCACTTGGCTGGGATCACACCTTCTATTCATTGGTGGCTTGAAGATGTTTTCAGACATATCCTGGTGTAGGACACAAAAACACATGTTGGGTAGTTGCAGACTGTGCCAAAAATTTGAAGGGTCAGCCTTGAGTCTTTTAATCACCTGATTTCATCAGTAGATATCACTTACACTTTGTTTTGATTTCTTAGTGTACAAATGTAGCAGCAAACACCCTGACACATCCAGTATGACCTATTAGTATAGGAAAGCAACTTTTGAGAGGTCAAAAATCCTTTTTAATCACACATACCAACAGAGAAGATACAAGCAAAGAAAGACCAACACACAGGGCTTCTAACTGTCTGACCATAAGTAACATATACATCACAGATCAACAGACAGCTCCAACTATCTGACCATTACATATATGCACAGTTATCAGAGAGAGAAGCACCAACATCTGGGTTTTCAAAGCTGTGAGGCTCTTTAATGGCTACCTAGAGTCTCATCTGGCACATGAACCTTCTCCCAAGCCCCCAAAGCAAAACCTCACTTCAGAATATATATACACTTTTCAGAGCTGGAGGGCATCATGACCCTTGTGACTCAGTGCCTCATTAAAAATTATCAAAAGGTATGGGCCTTCCTATAAAACAAGACTCTCCTAATAAAGCTTCCCTTAATGGGTTCCACCTGAGGCCTATTAATGGGCAGGGAAGATCTTTAACTCTCATTAACATTACAACAATCACCTCTTCTTCCTCTCCTTGTCCCTAAAGCTGAACTTCCAACTGATAAAAACAAATCTCATTCCCCAACTCCAGCTGCCTACTATTTTATTCCCATCTACCTAACTTTCTCTCTCCCCTTCCCAACCCTTACTGCAGTGTGCCACTCTTGATCTGCATACTCCTTCCACTGTGCCCAATAATTAACAAACTTGCTCTTATCTTATATCGCTTCCTCTATTATTCCTTCAATCTTCTGGTTTTCACTAATGTGACTTCCCAGCTATTTATTGCCTTTCCAGGCTTGAACTTCATTCATAATCCACAGGTCCCAGTGACAGAGTTAGAATACTACTTTTTTCCCCCATTGCCACTTCCACACCCTCTACAGACATCAGTCAACAACTTTTCTTCCCCTCAATTTTAAGCAATTCAAATACATGACCCAAACTAAATAATGGTAGTTGTTATCTACAAAACCCCAGTATGTTGTTCCTCCTTTCTCCAAGACTTCAGGGCCTGACTTGAATAAATGAAAGAATGAATGAATTAAATTTTTAAAAATTTATTAAGGCCTGTACAAAACACTGTGCTAGGCACTGGAGATACAAAGAGAAAAGTAAGACAGGCATTTCTCTCAAGGTGCTCACATTCTAATGGAAGACAACACATTGGGAAAGTTTCAGCTTCAAGTCAAATGAAAAGATGCCATGATCTGTAGAGGACAGTGGCAAAACAGAAGATGATACTTCTTGAATGTCATTTTCACTGATAAAATCATATCAATTTCTGATACTAAACTATCTGACATCACCAAAAGCCTTTGATGATCAGAATTTTTTTCTAGGTCTTTAACAGATGTGTTTATAGCATTTTCAAGAACAGTTACCAGTACACATCTCTGCAAGGTTTGCTTCTCAGTATGATGGCTATGGACACTGGGTTTGAAACATTACTATTTCTGAGATTTGTGGGTCCAGGGTTCTGAGCTTTCTCTATCAGGGTCTGAGATGAGATAGATATTGATCGTGGTGGTAGTGGTGGTGATTTAACTTGTTGTCACATGCTGCATCCTTTCTTTCCCTCAGAATTCCTGCTTTGGTTTGACTGCTCTTTGAATGGCAGTTGCTAACAGCTGATGGGGATGGCTGACCTTTTCTCCACATGACTTATTTCCCCAAGTGAAAGCACAGCCAAAAGCAGAACTCATGGTCTTCCTCTCCATCTCAATTCTTGCCCTAATTCTTGGAGATTTCAACATATATGTTGATGTTTTCTCAAATACTCCAACTTCCCAGTTCCTCAATCTATTCATGTCTCATAATCTGTTCTGCCTCTTTACCTCAGCTAGCCACAGGAAGGGTCATATGCTTGATGTTGCCGTCAGCAACAAGTTTACCACTTCCATGTTCAAGAGTTATTCAGTTCTTTTACCCTATCATAGTATTTTATCTTTCCATTTCTTCCTATTGTTTACTTCTCCTAAACCTATTCTTCATCCTCTCTATGATTTCTAGCCTATCCATTCCAATGTGCTATTTCAGGCTATCACCCCTGCTCTGGCTACTTATCTCTTCTTCCCAAACTTGACCCCTAGGCAAACCAATTCAATGCTACATTATCCTTTACCTTTGTTTTCTTAGTTCCCTTGTCCTGTCACCTATCACCTTGCCAAATTACAACCTTAAATTATTCCCATCTTTTTCCTTCACTCCTATCTACCATTAGATGGAACTGTAGGAAATCATAAAACTGTTTTCTGTGCTCACTACAATTTTTTTTGCTAGCTTTTCACAACTGGACTCTCACTACAGCAAGGCAAACGTACTACTCTTTTCTAATTGAGTTCCTATTCACTTCTTTCCTCAAGCCTTCCATGCCCCTATCACACTAAATCTAAACTCTCCCACCTGAAGACTTCACCTCAGAATTCACCAAAAATATTGAAACCATCTTAGAGATATCATTATTTCCCCCTCCTCCTCTTCTCACATCTCTCTGGTATCATCTCCCACTACTTTCTTCCTTCACTCTACTCTCTAACATTGAGGTAGCCTTTCTACTTTCCAAGCACAAGCCCCATACTTGTGTCCTTGATCTCATCCACTTTCATCTTCTCCAGCAGACCTTTCCACCATAATCCCAACTTCCCTCTCATTCTCAGTCTCCTTATCATTAGGTTCTTCCCTGCTACCTTCAAAAATAACTATGTTGCCCCTCTTGTGCTGTTAGTAAATTCCTCCTGATGCCTCCATTTTATAGAATGGTCACGACTGACCTGCCTTTATTCTCCTCCCAGTCTTGTTCCTGACTTCCTCTGGACTTTAAAGCCATGCCACTAGACTAGGTACCTTCATCCTTACCCTGCACACTACTCCTTTTTATTTCCTTTTTGTGTGCTGTCTTCTCTCATTTGAATATAAGCTCCTTGAAGTAAGGAACTGTCAATTTTCATTTGTATTTGTATTCCTGGAGTTTAGCACAGTGTGCACATGATAAACACATAGTAAGTGCTTAGTAATTGCTTATTGACTTGACTTAGTTTGACATTTATATACCATCATCATTTATTCATCTATTTCCCAATTGATAGACAAACTCTCCTCCTCTTTAGTTTGTAATTCTTTGCCACTACAAAAGGAGATGCTATATTTTTATACCTATGGGTCCTCTTCCTTTTCTTATCTCTTTGGAAATGTAATTGAGCCAAAGAGCATGCACTGTTTAGTTACTTTGGGGGTACGGTTCCAAATTCCCTTTCAGACTGACTGGTCTCATTCTCAACCCCACCAACTGTGTATTAGTGTATCTATCTTACTACAACCCTTCCGACATGTACTATTTACCTTTCTTTATCATCTTTACCTGATTGGTATAAAGTAGAACTTTAGCATTGTTTTAATTTGCATTTCTCTAATTGTTAATGATTTGATGATTTTTTATATGATTATTGATAGGTTGCCTTTCTTTCTTTGAAATGACCTATTTATATCCTTTGAGTATTTCTCTAGTGGGAAATGGCTGTTATTGTTATAGACTTGAATCAATTCCTATATATCTTAAAAATGAGACTTTTATAAGAGAAATTTCTTCCAAAGATTTTTCCCAAAGTAACTATTTCTCTTCTATCTCAGCTATGCTGATTTAGTTTGTACAAAAATTTTAGTTATACATAAATATAATTTTCCATTTTATCTTCTGTGATCTTTATTCATTGCTGGGTCATGAATTCTTCCCTTATCTATAGATACAGGAGAAAATTTCCTTCCTTCTCTAATTTGTTTATGATATGACTTTTTTATATCTAATTCATGTATCTATTTGGAACATTTTATATTTGGTATGAGACGTTAATCTAAATATAATTTATGCCAGATCATTTTCAGATTTTCCTAATAATTTTTATTACTGTTAGAAGCTGAGGTTTTTGAACCTATTAAACTGTAATAGATTTTCAAACAAAAGGTGATTGATCCTTTTTTGGGGGGATACTGCAAATGGGGATTTCTTCATAAATATGAGTAGAACAAAATGGTCTTCAAAGTTCCTTCTAATATGATGTAAAATATGTACAGCTCCAGTTCCAGAAAAATGTATTCAATAAACACTTATTAACTATCTACTCTGTGCCATGAACTTTTTATGTATTGGGAATACAAAAACACAAATGAAAATCTTTTTTACTCATTGACTTTACACTATATTGGGAGAAACAATTTATACACAGATATGTAAATATCAATTGTATGCCAAGTGAATTCAAAGTAATTTCAGGGTGAGGGTACTGATAACTAGGAATCAGGACAGATATGGTATATGAGTTGACAGGGTCTGAGTCTTAAAGGAAACTATGAGGCAGTTTGGTAAGGACCATTCAAGCATACAGGATAGCCTATGCAAAAGCATAGATTTTTTAATTAAAATGTATACTAGGAAGAGTAAGTAGACTGGTATTACTGAAATTTATGGTACATCAACAAAAGTGCTGTCCAACAAACCTGAAAGGAAGGTAGGACCCATATTGTGAAGGGGTTTAAATGGAGAAGTTTTTATTTGATCCTAGAGGCAAACGAAAGTCACTGAAGACTCTTAAGCAGGAAAGTGACATGATAGGATCTGTGCTCTAGGAATACCAATTTGGCAACAGTGCGGAGGCTAGATTGGAGATGTGAGACACTGGAAGCAGGGAGACTAATTAAGGAAGATACTGTAATAGTTCAGGCAAGAAGTGATAAGAATTTGAACTGGGATAATTGTGGTTTGAATGGAAAGAAGATGAATGTGAAAGATGCTATGGGAATATAATGGGCAAGACTTGGCAACTGACTGGCAATGGGGGATAAAAGATAGAGAAACTTTTTAAAAAATGACTCCAAGGTAACAAATCTATATAATTCAACAAAAGATGTTCTCAACAAAAATGGGAACATTATGAAAAAGAAACAGTTGAGGTTTTTTTGAGGGGAGGAAGATAGTGGGAAGAGATAACATCTTTTTTTTGGACATACTGATTTTGATGGGCCTATGGGACATTCAGCAGGAAATTCCACTGGTGCAGAAGTTGCACTCTGAGGAGAAAAGAGTCCTAGGTATGTAGAACTGGGAGCCATTTTTATATAACTCCTAGTAGAACTAATAGGAAGTGATAGAATTCTAAAAAGGGAGAAGTGAAAATAATCCAGAACAAAGTCCTGAGATAGATCCACACATAGCAGATAAGAAGACATGGACGATATAAGGGCCTTAACTTAAATCTTGGCTCTGCCACTAAATACTTATGCGACCTTAACAAATCATTTTATCTTTCTGGAGCTCAGTTTCTTTATATGTACAATGAGTCTATGGTCTCTTCCAAATGTAGATCTATTATGCTATGACCCAATAGAGAAGACTGAGAAGGAATTTTCAGATAAGTCATAGTATGGCCAGGAGAGAACAGTATCAGTAAAACCCATAAAGGAAAGACTGCCCAACAGATCAATAGTTTCAAATGCTACAGAGAGGTCCAGAAGGATGAGTACTGAGAAGAGGCTATTGTATTTGAAATATAGAGATCTTTGATAACTTTGGAGAAAGCAAGGTCAGTTGGGTGTTAAGGTCAGAAGCCAGACTACAAGAGACTGAGAAGTGAATGTAAGAAAGTAAAGGCAGCAAGTATAGAGAAATTTTTCTATAAGTGTGGTTACATAAGGGAGATAAGAGATAAGTTGAGGGGAAAGTAGAATCAAATCAAGGTTTATTAATAATGGAGACTTAGGCATGTTTCCAGTCAGCAGGGAAGGAGTCAGAAAGGAAGACTGAAAATTATAGAAGGGGAAATTGAAAGGGACAAGAAGCTGGAAGGGACAGGAGGAAATGAAATCTAGGTCATAAACCACAATGTTGACCTTACCAAAGGGAAAAACTATCTTTTTATTAGAAATTAGAGCAAGAGAGTAGAGAACAGGGGATGATGTCAAGGGAATTTTAATTGTAAAATAAGGAAAAGGAGGAAATTAAATCAATCTCTATTATCTCTATCAAAAAGTCTGCTGAGAGGGAGGGAAAAACAAGAAAAAGTATAGAAGAACTTCTGTGGGGAACATAATAAAAGTGGGGGTTCATTTGACATTAGAAAAATTTTTAGTGGACCCAGCCACAGAGTTGTGTGTCTTCCTCCAACATAAGCAGGAGCAGACAAGTTAAAAAAAAGTGAGTGGTGGACATAATTGAGGGCTGGGATTTGTCAATTAATGAAGAGTGACAGGACAAAGGGACAACGGATTCAACTTAGAACATAACTAAAGTTAAGTATAGTTTATTTTTATCTACAGGATCAAAATTGAAAGGGAAGGAAAATAAAACTAGATCAGGAGAGGTGGTCTGGGAGAGCACAGGAGGATGTTGGGAATGAGGAAGTTTTGTTTCACAGAGAAGATTGTGATTTTTGAAGAAACTTTGCCATTTCCCATAGGCCTATTTGCTCCCTCAAGGGGGCAGCTAGGTGATGCAGTGGATAGAGCACCAGTGCAGGAGTCAGGAAGACCTGAGTTCTACTCTCACCTCAGACACTTGACACTCACTAGCTGTATGACCTTGGGCAAGTCACTTAACCCCAACTGCCTCATCCTGGGTCATCTCCAGTCATCCTGAGGAATATCAGGTCACTGGATTTAGATGACTCTGGAGGAGAAGTAAGGCTGGTGACCTGCACAGCCCTCCCTCACTCAAAACACAGATTTGTTCTTGAAGTTTGGATTCAATCAAAGAGCTGCACTGGAGGACCTAGAGGGCCACATGTGACCTTGAGGCCACAGGTTTCCCACCCCTGCTCTAGAAACTGTCCGTCTGACTATTTGTCATAGTCTAGACAGTAGGCATTCTTCGTCCATGCAGTGTTATTTTTCCCTACATAGATGTTTAGATCAAACTCTTTTGAATGGTTATGGATCTTATTCATGAAGCTTTGTAGTGCTGTGAAAAATGGTTCAACCATCACAATGTCACTTTCAAACAACATCTGTGGAAGTTAGTCAACTGAATTAGATCTCTCTTCCACTTAGACTTTGTGTTAGATCTCCATCACAGTAGTGAATATCTTTGGGGAGTATATGTCTCCCTGTTTTGTGCCTTACCTGTCATTTATAAGAATTGACATAACTTTGATATGTATAGGAGATACCATGAGAGATACCATGTCATGAGAGCCTTTAAGGCAGCCTTTTTCTCTATTGAATCAAAAACTTAATACAGACAAAAAATAAGAGACATTGCTGAATTTTATATTTTTCCCTGTTTTTCAGTCAAATGTATGATGGTAAAGATATGCTTTACAAGAACATTGCTCATAAAATACTTTCTCTTTTCTAGTAAGATCTTTAACAAGAATGTCCTCAATGTGCTTTTACACTATTCTCATGAAAAAAATTGTATAGATGGAAAAGTAGATACAATGGTTGGCAATGGCATTTGTTCTAGTGATTGTCTTTTTCTGTTATTTTGAATGAGTAAATAAATGAAGCATTTATTAAGCACATTCAAAGCACTGTCCTGGGAACTAGAGATAGAAATAGAAAAGTAAGATAATCCTTATTCTCAAGGAACTGACATTCTAATTGGGAAGACAACCTAAATTAATAAGGACCAAAATTCTTTTTCCATAGCTTTGACATTTCCTCCTTCCTTCAAATAGTTTGTGAATCAATCTCCACACAGTAGGCAATTAATACATGCTTGCTGAATTGAATGTGTTTGCTGATACCCAAACTGGATTTTTTAAAAAGACTAGGAGATGTTTTATTAATTCAATCAAGGCATAAACTCCTTGGAGCCAGGGACTTCCTTGTATCTTCCACTACACTTAACATGTCTCTTTGATCATAGTAAATAATGTTCAGGAAATGTTGGTTGATTAATTGACAAATTGTGAAATATGTCATGACTCACCATAATATAAGCTGCTAAAGGGCAGATCCTGGATTACATATCTATGTGTCATGCTGGGAGTGAGAGATTTCCAGACATTATTGTTGTTGAGTTGGTCTAGTCATGCGTGACTCTCCATGAGCCCATTTGGAGTTTTCTTGGCAAAGATACTAGAGTGGTTTGCCAGTTCCTTCTCCAGCTCATTTTATAGATGAGGAACTGAGGCAAATGGGGTTGACTTGCCTAAGATCACACACCTAAGTGTCTGTGTCCATATTTGAACTCAGGTACTCCTGATTCCAGGGCAGGTCCTCTATCCATTGTACCATCTAGCTGCCATGTTAAATGCTAACATGTTGTTGGCACAGATACCAGGATGAGACAATTCTCATTTGGGGAAATTTTATTAATTTTTCTGAAATTTAAAAATTACTATGGTGGCTAATAAGGAGTCATATGACTGAAAGTCATAGAACATTACAGTCTCTAAAAAACTGAAATGGAAAGTCATCCAAAGAGCAATGGAGAGGCAGGATGTGGGTATGAGTAGGTTACAATACATTATAAACAAGAAATAATGTGCCCAAAGGACTATAAAACCATGCATACCCTTTGACCTAACAATACCACTACTAGGTCTGTATCCAAGAAAATAAGTAAAAAGATATTAGTGAAATCAGTTATGGATTTTTAAAGAGTAAAGATTTTTAAAAAAAGGTTTTTTAAAAAGGAAAAGAACCTATATGTATAAAAATATTTATAGCAGCTCTTTTCTGGCAGGTAAGAATTGGAAGTTCAGGGGATGCCCATCAATTGAGGAATGTCTGAACAAATTATGCTTTGTGGTTGTGATGGAGTACTGTTGTGATGTGCAGGTTGCTCTCAGAAAAACTTGGAAAGACTTACATAAGCTGATGCAAAGTGAAATGTACTGTGTACATAGTAACAGCAATATTGCAAAATGAACAAC
Organism: Potorous gilbertii; assembly: GCA_028658325.1. NCBI lineage: Eukaryota > Metazoa > Chordata > Mammalia > Diprotodontia > Potoroidae > Potorous > Potorous gilbertii. Next base: position 397,497,745 of record CM053770.1, on the reverse strand, counting down.
AGCTGTGAATGACTTAGCTGTTCTCAGCAATACAATAATCTAAGACAACTCTGAAGGACTTATGATGAAAATGCTATCCATCCCCAGAGAAGAAACTGATGGTGTCTGAATACAGATTACAGTATACTTTTTTTTTAACTATTTTTCTTAAGGGGTTAATATATGTTTTCTTTTACAACATGACTTACACAGAAATGTTCTACATGACCACACATGTATACCTTTTATCAAATTGCTTGTATTCTCAGTGGGGAGAGAGGGGAGGGAGGAAGGAAGAAAATTTGGATCTCAAGGTTTTAAAAATTGTTAAAAATTGTTTTTATATGTAACTGGGGAAAAGTAAAATACTATATAGAAAAACAGAAATAATGAAGAAACTGATTAAAGATATCATCAAAAAATGTATGAGCAAAAAGGAAACCATGGCAAGAGCTGAGAACAGCCATTGTACAAATATAGACACTTGCAGTGGTCTCTTTCAGATGTCAAGAGGAAGTAAAGAAGGCTGCCCGCATATTGGGTAAATCAGTTACGATGAATTTTTGGGAGAGAATGTGGACAAAAATCTATTAAGATGGGGCAGGTAGGCATGCAGGATCAGAGGATCAGATGATAGCATCATAAACTTCATCTCTGGAAAAAATACTTACATTGATTAGTTCAGGATCCATTAAAGTATTTGAGGCCCTTGTTAGAAATGCCCTTCTCCAGAGACCTTGGTTTACAGCTGTCTTTGGCCTTCAGTGAAGAACATAATTTCCTCAAATTAAGCCAAAGTTGTATGGAATGAAGGAAAGAGCATGCCACAGAGGAAACCAGAGATATGAGCTCAAGGCTGAGCTCTATGATGTTATCTGGGTGTGTGTTAATTTGGGCAAATTATATAACCACTCTGGGACTCAGTTTCTTTATATCTATAAAATGAGGGAGCTAAACTAAATGATCTTTTAAAATCCTTTCCACGTCTAACAGTCTGCAATTCTGTGTATACAATTCTTCATTCTCACCAAATGTAACAAAGATATTATAGCATTTGACTATTAAGACCATGAACATTCGTATATGCAATAGGTACATATATATATAGTTAGTATAAAATAAAAGATAATAGTGTGTTATATATGTTATATATAAAATGTGCCTTATATTTATAAAATGTTCATGGTCTTAAAAGTAACACATGCAATATGTACACATATATTATTGCTTAATACTATTACAAAAATTATCAAAATGCATTTTATCCTAAACACTTCAAATAATACTTTACATTTATTTTAATGCCAGTGAATTAGCTTGATTCAAATACCAACTGTCACATGTGTAGGTTGAAATATTAAGTATCTACCATTTTAGCAGAACTGATTGTCATCTGAATGAACCCTTATCAATAAAGTACCTTGCTGTCTCTGTTTCAGGAAACATCTGTTGCTACAACAACCAAGATGTGAAAATGGGTTAATTAAACTTTTGAAGCTTTAAAACAAAACCAATTATTCCTATGACAAATTTAAGATACTTTTGAGACACCCTATAATTTTAATTGCAACTAAAAGATATTAGTGAAATCAGTTATGGATTTTTTAAGAGTAAAATTATGGGTATGCATTTTAGTCGGCCATTATATTTTTTTATTTTAAGTGATGATGAAGAACACTTCCCTATCAACGCTGAGGTGTTAAAGAATATCTGCTACAATAGACAAAAATTTTATATTGATTTCTCCTTTCCAATGAGCCAAATAAAACCATTATCTCAATAACTTGTAATTTACAGGACTTTTAAAAAGCTCCAGTAATAAAGTAATGTCAAGGTGTCCTCCAAAGAGGCTTACTACCTGGGTTTCTCTAAGCCCTAAACTTCACCTCTCCTAGTGCTTGTAATTGATGATTTCTCTCATTCTGCATTCCATCCCCTACTTTGTTATTCACTAACTAATCTGAACTTTTGATATTGCTGACTGTAATAAATAATCCCTCCTCAATTACATGTATGTGGAAATGTTCTGTGTGGATGGAGATGCTTCCAAATGCTCATTGCTAATGGACCAGTAGTTGATTGACAGGTAGGAGGAGAAAAGGGATAGAAGACAGAGACCAAAAGAGTCTAAAGGACACACAGTATCAGCCTAGAAAATGATGATTCTTAGGGCAAGAAGAGGGAAGAAAAGATGCTAGATGGGAACAGGAAATAAGAAAGGAGAGCATCAGTGAACACTGTCGTAGGCTAAGGATGACATCTGCCATAGCTAAACACTAATAGTGAGAAAAGTTTCTGGGTATACCCTAAAAGAATATTCCTATTGGACCATTTCCTCAATATACTGGCTCAACCAACATACAACTGTCCCAGCAACTGCATATTATTTGATCTGTATGACATCTATCAATTAGTTTACTGGTTTATTATTTTCAGTGTTGGTGATCTCATCAATCATAACTTGTGGAAAGCCGCTCCAGACTGTATAAAGGAAGACAAGGAAGGAAATGTGAATGAGATGTAGGTGTGTATGTGTGAGTGACTGAGTGCACAAGTATATATGTGGGAAATGGAAGAAAAGGGAAAGAGAAAGGAAGAGAGAGAGAGACAGACAGACAGAGAGACACAGAGACAGAGAGAGATGGAGAGAGATGGAAGGGGCCACATAAGGGAAAATCTAGTCCAATTTCTTTATTTTATTCTCAGAAAACAAGAATCAGGATGGCTAAAAGGCTGGCCCAAGGTCAGAGAGGTAGTACGTGGCAGAGGGTGCATCTAAACTCCAAACTCACGTCTTCTGACTCCAAATACACTTTTTCCATTACACCCTTCTACTTTCAGATAAGGAAACTGAGACCCAGAAGATAAAGTGATTTGCCCAAAGTGATAGATAAAAGGGAATTTCAGAAACTTGGAAACCACAGTAATTTTATGTATCTGATTTTGTTAAGGTCAAGAGAATCAATGTACATTAAAGTTTGGTGTGAGGAAAGTTCCTTCATCCAGGAGGTCACTGCACTCTGTGTCCTAGTGCCCCCACACAGTGATGCCACAACTGGGAAGCAAGGATGAAAAGTTGTTCTTCAGATTTAGTTTATACCATTTATCTGAATATGAAATTTTCTGAGCTCCTTATATAGTCTCTGCAAAGTAAGGAGGAGTAGCCCTAGAGGCACAAAGTGACCTATGCTCCTGACAAAGGCTGGGATCAAAGATCAAAAGACTTAGTTTAATTTTACCCAGACTCTGGGGCTTAGAGAACTGAGGAATTCAAAGAGCTAATAAACGCAGGGTTCAGGAGAAGAAGCTACCAGATCTAGTGTCAGAGGACTGTGGAGAGGACAATTATAACCTGAATTTGTGAGTTAGCCTGGAACTCAGTCCAAAAAGGCTTTGTTTCCTCATATTCTTCAGTTACCATGTTGTTTAAGAGGTAAGCAGTTTTGAACTGAGAAACGAGACATAAAGTAAGCTGAGACAAACTGGACTCTATAGCTAAACTATGTGCTTGTAAATAGATTATAAATCATAGTATTTAAAACTAGAAGAAAGATTAGAGATCATCTGGTTTAGGGTTTCTTAACCTGGAGTCTGTGAATAGATTACAGTGCAGCCATGGACTTGAATGGGAGAAAATTACATCTTTATTTTCACTAACCTTTAACTGAACTTTAGTATTTCTTTAAATTATTTAAAAACACTATCCTGAGAAGGAGTCCATTATACAAAGAAGGATAAGATCTCCTGATCTGGTCCAAGGCCTTCTTTTCACAGAAGAAGTCTCTGAAGAACAGAAAAATTGAATGACTTACCCAAGGCTGAAAGGGCAAGAGAGTCAGGATTTGAACCTAGTTTCTTAGACTTAAAATTCAGGGATCATTCCATTAAGCCACACAACATTTCCTATACTGAGTTTGTACCCTCAGAATTATCACACTGTAATTAAGTAGATTGGCACTCTAAACAATCAGTGGAGAGAGCTATAAAATGTATAACCATTTCTGGAGGAATACAGAACTATAATGTACATCCTAAAAGGAGAATTCTCTTAATTATTATTTTTGATAACTAGCCAGAAATGTGGAGAGACCTTGATATGAGGGGTTGGTCCTTGTGGTTTTATCACACTAGCCCATTTTATCCTACTGCCTTCGTCCTTTACATTCAGTACACAAAATGGGAGGTCCTTTGGGGCTTCCAGTTGTGTCTTCTTCCAGTTCCATTCTTGTCTCATACACCTACTGCATATGGACAGCCCATTTGGGTGTTTGTATAAAAGGAAATACATGAAAGAATGAGCTATAATGAAATAATATTTTCAAATAATATGAAACTCAGTGGTGTGTATTGCCTTCTCCATACATATCTACCTATTTAACTTCATAAACATATAGGGCTTATCTGAAAGAATTCTAATATCAAAGTCATAAAAATTATTTGCTAAGAAATCTCATTTTCATTTTCTCAACTTGCTTCCTTGAAGTTTTATTATAGAATTAAAATTTCTAAGATTTCTTTATCAGTACAACTAGGACTCGTGATTTTAGCAGTATGGCAGCTGTCCTGACTTATATGGATAATAAAGAGAGATAGATAAATACATACACATACATATGTTAGTGGGTGTGTTTGTCTCTGTGTGCATGGGTAGATAGACAGATAGTTAGACAGGCAGACAGACAGATAGAATAGTCTTTAGTTGCCTAAGGCTCAGAAAAGTTAAGTAATACGACATATAAGAAATATCAGAGGCAGAATTTGAATCTTGATTTTCCTTACTTCAAGTCTAGCACTCTAGCTCCTTCATCATACTGCTACATCATAGAGGCAGCTAGGTGGCCCAAGGGTTAGAGCACTGAGCCTAGAGTCAGAAAGGTGAAGTTCAAATATGTCTCAGATCCTTACTATTTGTTTAGCCTTGAACAAGTCATTTAACTTCTATCTGATTGAGTATCCTCATCTATAAATTAAAAATAGCACCTACCACACAGAATGGTTATGAGGATTACATTAAAATAATACTTGTAAAGCACTTAGTACAGTGTCTGACATATAACAGGCTTTCAATTGATATTTGTTTCCTTCCCTTCTTCCCCATCATTTTATGTCACGTTTACCATAAATTTAACATTTCAGTAAGGAAATATTAAGGTAATGTTAAATAGTAAAGGTTATTTTGGAGGTCAGAGGCAGAGCACTTAATACTTTATATTCATAGATCTCAGTTCTATTTTGTAAGAAATTAAAAGTAGTAAATGATATCTATTCAAACTGTACTAAACTAGGTGAATAAGTAGCAAATGTTTTCATTTTGTAAATATAAAAGCTGAAATCCACAGGAGTGACTGTGAACAAGTGAGTGAACCTTTCTGAGCTTTAGTTTCCTTATGTCTAAAATGAGAGGGTAGGAACAAATGATCTCTGAACTCTACTCTTTTGATTAAAATCATTCATTCAACAACTATTCTTTGCCCAATATGTATATACAATGCTCTATGCTGAGCACCATAGGAACACAATAAGACTTGGTTATATCATTCATGGAAGTAAATTTATTAGGAGCAATAAGACAAAAAACAAGGACAGTACAATAACAGAACCCCAAATAAAGTACTCCAAGAGTTCAGGAGCAGGGCAGAATATTTCTAACCAGAGAAGAAATCAGATGGGTTTAATTGAAGAGGTGGCATTTGACGTAGGTCCTGGAGAATGAATAGGAATTAGCTAAAGTAGAGTTTAAATGTGAGTTATTGTTGTGTCATTGTTTGGGACAGGGCCATTTCAGAAAGAAGAAAGAATGTGATCAAAGTTATGGAAGCAAGAAAATAAGAGGAATCTTTAAGGCATGGCAAAAGAAATCCAAATTGGCTAGAGTGAATAGCAGAGTTCTTAATTTTTTTTTTATCTTGGATACTTTTTGGCAGTCTAGTGAAGTCCATGGATCCCCTCTCAGAATACTTTTAAATACTTGAAGGTAATGCTAACCTTCAATTAGAGGATAACAAAAATAGAGAATTTTTTTCCTATCCAAGTTTACTGATCCACAGATCCATTGTAGTCCATGGGCCCCAAAGAAGCCCTGGCATACTGTATGTAAAAAAAGGTAATAAAATCATAGATTTACAACTAGAAAGAACCTTTGAAATAAGTAACCTAATTCAAATTCCTCATTTTAAAGATGTCAAAAATGGTACCCCAGAGAGGTTAAGTAACTTAACACAGGTTGTTAAGTAACAGAGTCAGGATTCCAATTAAGATTTTCTCTCTCTCTGTACAGGCTCTTTCCAGTATGCCAGGTTTTCTAGGAGAGAGGACATTAAGCCCAAATCATGGAGGGTTTTGAATGCCAGGCTAAATAGGCATATTTTATTATGTATGTAAACCATTGAAGGTTATTGAAGATGGTAGAAATGACCATGATTAAGACTAGGCTTTATGAAAATTAATCTGACATCAAGGTACAAGATCAGTTGGAACAGAGAATACACTTTAATGGGCAGCCTTCAATTGGGGGATGGCTGAATGGTTTGTGGTGTTTGATTGCAATGGAATACCATTGTGCTCTAAGAAATGACAAGCAAGATTGTTTCAGAAAAACTTGGGAAGACTTATATGAACTGATGCAAAGTGAAATGAGCAGAACCAGGAGAACACTGTGTACAGTAACAACAGTACTGTAAGGACTATTAACTGTGAAAGATTTAGCTACTCTGATCAAGACAATAACCCAAGACAATTCCAAAAGACCCATGATAAAATGCCTTTCACCTCTAGACAGAGAATGGATGAGCTCTAAATACAGATTGAAGCATACTATTTTTTACTTTATTTTAATTGCTTTGTTTGTGTTTTCTTTGGTAACATAGCTAAAATATATTTTACATGACTACATATTATAATAAATATAAAATTAATTGCCTTCTCAAGGAGGGAGAAAGAGAACAAGGGAGAGAGAGAATTTGGAACTCGGTTTTTTTTTCGTGATTGTTTAAAAATTTTACATGTAATTGGGAAATATTTAATGAAATAAATAAACATAAGTAAAAAACAAAAGAAGGCTGAATCAGGAAACTTTGCTGCAGAAAGTATGTTGAATCAAAAGCTAGAGGAGCTAGGTCTAAATCCTGACTTTGTCACTTTTCTATCTGTGTACTTTTGGGAAAATCATACCTCAGTGTCCTCATCTGTTAAGTGAGAGAGTTGAAAAAGATAATCCTCTAAAGCCCCTTCAGGCTTTAAAATCTTATCAAGCAATAGCTTAGAAAGTAATGAAGAGTAGTGACACAACCTAGGAGACAGGCTTCCAATAGCTGCAGGGATTTTTGGCCACCCCTAGAGGCTTCCTCCATTCTCTCTGACTTCAGAACTACCCTTCTTTTTGGCCCTTTCATGTCAACCCACTGCACTACTATGTCTATCAGAATTGCTAAGTGATAAGGAAATAAGTGCTCCATCTTGTAATGGGGGTTCCATTCATTCCTCATTTAATCCTCTTTTAAAGATTTTTATTGATACTGTCTTCCCCTGCCTAACACATTCTGAACTAATGGAACATTAATGTGTTCTAGTAGAGGATGTCAATCCCTCGCCTGGCAGCTGCAACAACTGGACTGTGGTGGGGTATCTGAAGACAAGTAGAACTTTAGCCATAAATTGATATGGCTAAATGGATTCCATTCAATAAATATTTATTAAGTGCTTAACTCGTTTTAGACACTGAGAGTACAAAGACAAAACAAAACAGATTCTGCCCTGGGACTCTCTACCTCTTCATCTTTGCCTCCTAGTTTCCCTGTCTTACTTGATATCTCAGCAAAAGTCCCTCCTTCTAGAAGTCTTTCCCAATCCCCCTTAATGCATGCTCTTTCCCTTTCAGATTATCCCCAGTTTGTCCTCTACATATCTGATTTGTACAGAGTTGCTTGCATATTGTCTCCATCATTAGACTGTGAACATCTTGAGAATAGGGATTGTTTTTGCCCTTTTTTGTATCTCAGCCCTTTGCTCAGTACATAGTAAGCACTTTATAATTGCTTTGTGTTCTTGTTACCTTGTAACCTTCTGTTAGAAAGAGAACATAAAGAAGTAAGTGCAAAAATATACAAAGACAAGGGGGTGGGGGGGTAGGAATAGCAAGGTACTAACAATTGTGTTAAATTTACTAATTGACCTCTCAACTAAAGAAAATTCCCAATCTAGAGCAACCCGTTCCAACTGGGTACCCCAATCCCAACTTCCTGAAAACATAAGCTACCTGAGCCAGGTCCCTCACTAAAATACAGGATTAGATATTTTAAACTAATAAGCATTTGCCCAGAAAGATTTCCTCCTGAAAGGTAGAGAAGGGAGATTATCAATCAAATAACAAGAATTTCCTAAGAACTTAGAGTTTTCAAAGCACTGTGCTAGATACTGAAGATAAAAATAGAAAAGCAAGACAATCCTTTTGTCTTGGCCTCCAGCAGCTTACATTAAATAGAGGGATACAACACATAGATCTGAGAGTGGTAGCCAGGAAAGGAAGCTTCTCTCTACTATAGACAGTCACAGAAATTATAACTGGAGCCATAGGACCTTGGAATGCCAAACTCTTTCCAGTAGGGTGTAGATTTGAGTCTTGCTCCATGAGAAACAAGTGGGAAAAAGAAGGTTGAGTAGAGCCCTGGAGGCAGCAGAGGCAAGGGATGATGGTAAGACTGATAGGCCCTAGTATTCTAGGGCATGATTGGTCAGGGGCTGACCAGTTACTGAGGGCTAAGGAAAGGTCTGACTCACCCTCTCCCACAGGGCAAGTCAACAAATTGAGTGGATTAAGTCCTCACTCCAACTCCATTCCCACTCCTTTGGAGGTGGGGGAGGAGTGTTCAGAGTTTCTGGAGGTACATATAGGGGTTTTGTGGCAGATGGTCAGGTGGCAAGATTCACACACTGTCTAGACACTGGTATGAGGTGGAGAGAGGTGGGCACTGTCTAGATAGATGAAGCATGATCTCAGGGATATAATGACCTTCTACAATGTCATACTGTTGCCACAGTTTGAGGTAAAGATGGAACTATGACTCAAGAAGGGCAGAAAGGAGTTAGTCTCAATGTCAAAGAAGCAACTCCCACTCTGTGGATGGTTCCCTGTCATTTACATATAATAATAGCAACAATTAAAAGAATGTACATAAAATAAATATTGTCCCCATTTTATAAAGGAGGAAATTGAGGTTCAAAAAGATTAAATGATTTGCCCATAGTCACCCAGTTAACAAGTGTCAGAGCCATAATTTGAACCATGTTGCTATAACCTTCTAGCCCTTTTTTACTACCTAATGGTGACCAATTGCCCTGTCTGCATGACTGTCACCTGCTCCTTCTGACCCTTGATCTTCAACTATACTATTCTTTTTCCTTTAAGGGGATCAATTCCTAAAACTCAAAAACTTTTAGCATCTTTAGTTAAATTTGACAGAAGGATATGAAAGTGATTTTTCACTTACGGTTGATGGAAAATTTCCTGGTTTTATTACTGTATGTGGAAAGTGGGTTTTGAAGTTATCTTCTTAAGTAATGATAATGTTCTGGGAAAGTCACTTCCCTGGGAGGGTATCTGAGAAATGACTCATCTAGAGAAGTGAAAATAATGAGGAGGGCTAGTAATCTGAGCCCAGAGAACCTGTCACCTCAGTTCTGCAAATGAGCTCAAAACCAGAGATAGCCTTCAGAACAGAAACTGGAAATTGAGTTGAGGTCTAGTAGGCATGAAAGTTTTTAAAAAGAAAGAAAAGCTAGTCAGTTCCTAGTCTTTGAAGGATGTTGTTGAAATGAAGACAAGCTCCAGGAAGTTACCATCACTGGCCCTAGAGGTGCATGCATAGCTTTCAAAGCCTGTGAAAACTTACAGGAATTAGACCCAGATCTAGACTTCAGCAGAAGCACTTTTTTTTTTTTTGCTTTTCTCTTAGGGATTAATCATGCTCCATTTTTATTAGTTATTTGTGTGTTTGGTGTGCCTTATATCACTCCTAGATTGTAAATTCCCTAAAGGCAAGGTACCTTGGTTTATCTGAATCTTCTATTTCCTACTGCTACCTAACTAGTGAGTGATTTCATTGATATAGTAGATTCACAAAGGAGAAACTCCCACCATCTATGAAGAAGGTCAGAACTCCTAATATAAATTTAGAGTTAGAACCCACAGGGGATAGAATGCGGGGCCTGGAGTCCTGAACACTCATCTTCCTGAATTCAAATCTGGCCTCAGTCATTTCCTAGCTGTGTGACCCTGGGCAAATCATTTAACCCTGTTTGCCTCAGTATCCTCATCTGTAAAATGAGCTGGAGAAGGAAATGGCAAACCTCTCCAGTATCTTTGCCAAGAAAACCCCAGATGAGGTTACAGAGTTGGAAAGGACTGAAAAGAGACGGAACAACAGTTGCCTGGAGCGTGTAATCTGACCAGTGTCACCCAGACAGTATGTGTCAAAAATGGAATCTCAAGGTGGTCTGTATTCCGAGATTACATCTCTCTCCACTACAAACTCCTCCTGCTCTGAAGGTAGCAAACACTTGATAAATGCTCATTGAATTTTTCAACTGAATTAAACACCAGTGGAACTAACTGACCCTCACTATGAGGGTTGAACCAGCCTCAATTAGTAACTAATGGATTTGCTTCAGTCAAACCAACCAGATCAAAAGGAAATGCATTTAAGAGCATGAGAGGGCTTCTAAGGTTAAGAACCACTAAGACCTACAGCAGCCACAAAGCAAGCCACTGTGAAATTGATTTTTTTTTTTTTGCTTTTCTCATCCAAGGAACCAAGGATAGGGCTTTCAAGGACTTTCATTTGACTGCAAATTTCTTTTTTGTCTTTCTTTGTATCACCAAGTTTAACAGGGTGCCTGACACATAGTAGAAGTTTACTTGGTGACTTGAGGAAGGACATAAGAAATAATGGCCAAGTCAGTCAGGGTATTATCAAAACCAGAGGAGGAACCTTTGGGGGTCAGATAGGAAAGGGTCTTCCTTCAGCAGAGCCCTATTAAAAGAAATGAGACAAAGAAGCTCATTATATAGGTGCCTCATGAACAGGAAAGCTCCTTGGGTTAGAACCCTGTAATCTAGCATGCCATGCAAAAGAGAGTCTCAGCATTCCTTGGAAGAGAATGCAAAAGTCACTTGGTTCAACCTTTATCTGAATTCTGTAGGAAGCAGTAGAGTTTAGTGGAAAGAGCACTGAATTAGGAGTCAGAAAAACTGGATTCAAATCCTGGCTCTATCATTAATTGGCAGTGTAACTTTAAGTCATTGAACATTTCTGGGTCTCTGTTACTTTGTTGTAAAATGAGGGAAATTTCTAAATAACTTCCAACTCTAAACCACATAAATAGAATTTGTATCAACATTCCCACCAAGTGACCATCATCTGCCTGAAGACTTACAGTGAACATGAATACTGCATCTTGAGGGAAACTATTCACTTCTGTACAATTCTGATGGCTAGGGCATTTTCCCTTATAACATGTTTAAATCTGCTTCATTGCAACTTCCAGCCACTACTGCTAGAATTCTGGGCCCTCTAATTTGACTAATCCCACTGAAAAGCAGGATAGTCATTCAATTATCTGGGACGCTGGACTTGGAATCAAGAAAAACTGTCTAAATCCTGTCTCAGATACTAGCTGTGGAATCACGGTTGTCACTTAACCTCTTGGAGCCTTGGTATCCTCATCTGAAAAAAATGAGAAAGGTGGACTTGATAACTTCTAAGACCCTTCCATAATGATAAATTTATGAAACTATAAAATTACTAATGCATGGCCATCAAGTCTCATCACAACTAAGTTTTCTGTCTTCCAAACTAAATATCCCCAGTTCCTTCCACTAATCTTTGAATGCTATCCCATTCAAATCTATTTATCATCATGATCACCCTCTTCTCTATGATCTATGGACCTATCAATGTCCTTCTTAAGATGTGGTGCCCAGGACTGAACACAGTATTCTGGATGTGGTTTGGCCAAGTCAGAGTCTATTATAACTAATTTCTCTTTTTCTGGCCAATATATTTCTATTACTACAGCCTACAATTACATTAGATATTTTTGGGTTTTGGTGGCCACGTTACATTGTTGATTTGGAGCCCACAAAAATGTCCAGGCCCTTTCACACAGTTTTCCAGCTTCATCTCATGTTCTAAAACTCTGCAGTTGATATGTCAACCCAAACAAAGGACTTTATATTTAATATCTATTAAATTTTATCTTCTAAGATGAGGCCCATCATTCTAGCCTGTAAAAATTTTTTTGGATTTTGATTGTCAGCCAAAATTTTAATTATCACTCCCAGATTTGTGTTTTACACAAATTTTATAAGCATATCATCAAAAAGACATCATGTTACAGCGATGAAAATGCTGAATTTGGAGTCAGGATCAAACTTCAAATCTCAGCTTGGCCATTTAATACCTATGTAACCTTGGACAAATCCACTCCTCTGAGTTTCAGTTTTCTCATCTGTAAACTGAGGGATCTGGACTAGGGACTTCTAAGATTCCTTTAGGTTCTAGATCTATGATCCTACAATCTTATTTTCTACATCTCCATATAAGTCATTTGTAAAAATAGTGACTAGAATTAGGCCAAAAACAGATTCCTGGGTCACTCCACTATATACTTTCTTCAAGGTTCACATTAATTTCTTTAACACTCACCACTCTTTAAGTCTAGCTATTCAATTCATTCCAAATTCACCTAATTCTAATAGCATTGAGGCACCTCTCTCCATCTGTTCATTAAGGATATAATAAGAAACTCTAGCAGATGCCTTGCTGAAATCTAAGTGAAGCTGTTGGATTCTCCCCATATATCAGTCAAGTAACCTTGTCAAAGGAAAACAAGAAATGAGGTTAGTGTAGCATGATTTCTTCAATAACACCCTGGCACTAAATGAAACCATCTTTATTTTAGTCAATGAGATAAGCCAGGATGAGACAAGGAATTCATACTTTACAAAGGAATTAAACTTGTCAAGAGAATCTCACACCTTTATACGCAGACAACATCAATGCCAAAACAAAGCTTTAATTAATTGGAACAAATGAGGCCCCAGAACAATGAATGAATATTCTTTCCTCCCTCCTCCCCTCAAATACAAATTTGCATTCCCTAAAAATACACTAAAAAGTGCCTTTGGGTCTATCACCCTAAATTTTGGGTTTTTCTCTAGGGAACTAGGGAGGGCCCAGACTATCAAGCAGCTCTTACAATGTCACAGAAGTATTACCTTTTTTTTCTTCAATAGATATCTTCCCTGATACTTTATATGACAGCTCCTCCTCCAGATAGTTCACAGCAGTATACAAAGTCCTTCTGCTAGTATTCTCTTCACAGACCATAGATAACAGCCTCTTCCCATTAAAAACTTAATAGTCCTTTGTTAGGATCCAGACCTCTCTTAACTGGGTGGTTCTTGAGATCACGTGGCCCCAGCTCCCAATGTTCTAGGCTCATGCCTATCTTGGTGATTACAAGAGTCTCTCTAACTCAGATGATACTGATAACGGTAGATAAGGCCCAAAACAGCAATCCCAAACAAGGCCCCCAAACTTAAGCTGTATGGCATAACCTTGAGGGATCTGTCCTGTCTTATGCCTATGAGTATATCAGCTTATACTGCAGAAAGAAAAAAAAAGATTTTACAAAACCAGACATTGTAAATTGTGTTGTACAGTTTTGAGGTGTCTATCCTGACTCATGCCTTGCTGTTCTAAGCAGTATGATGTAGGTAGGAAAACCAAGCACATTAAATAAATCTCTGATATTTAACACGGTCCTTGTAAACTCAAAACTTCAATTCTGAGCCATAAGTTAAAAGACTTCAACTACCATTAACTAGTTGTTTCCTATCTTTTAAGATAGTCAATTCCATTTTTTGTTAATGTTATGTCAGTACCTTCTTACTCTCTTGTTCAGGAAAATGTTCATGATATATAGACATGAGGCTTCTGGGCAGTCTACAAGTTCTTATAATCTCTCATTCCAGTAGTATTTTCCAGTAGTTTTCCCCTTTTTTTCCTTTGGGAACTGTCATATTGAGACTAATGGATATCAAGTATATGTTGACTGGATTTGAAGGATTTTGTAAGTTTCCTCATGCAATTTCTATACTTTACCCTTAGCAACAAATGTTAACATATGAATTATCTTCAGGGTAATCTGTGTGCTTATGGAAATTGTGAGGAAAATGGCCAATTATCTTCTGAAGTGATGTTTTCTGTTGCCTTTATACAAATGCACCAAGTTCTTCAGTGGCTTCTTTGAGGAGAATCTGTAAATTATGTTTCCTTTTAGATGCAACTTCTTTATGTCTTCTGGTTTCATTCATAGCACAAACATCAATATGGATATGATTTGGTCTCTCCAGTAGTGCATAAACTCAATGACCATTGGACAAATATTTCACGTTTATAGTACCAACAATTAAATTAACCTTTGTAAATAGTCTAAATCAAAGACATCAAACATGCAGTGACCCACAATATTCCTAAAAGTGGTCAAACCAGATAAAAATGCAATTGGGAAATATCTGACAAAATAAAAATACAATAAAAGGTAGAGAATGTTACTAAATGGTTTTCTAAGTCAATATACAGTCTGCAGGGATTCTTATATATGGTTCAGTGGCCTGTGTTTCTATTTGAATTTGACACCACTAGTCAAAATGAGTTTTATAACTTTCTAAAGTAATCCAACCCACTCTTTTCCTCTTGTTTGAGCACAATTTATTGTCCATCTGCAATGACTAAGATTTATCCAATAGTGTGTGTGTTTGTGTGTGTGTGTGAGTGTGTGTGTGTGTGTATGTGCATGCCTGTATGTAGAGATGAACAGGGAGAGTGGAGTATAAGTACAAGAAAGATAGGAGTTTTGTTGTATATCTTTTGGAGTTCAGTTTTGCAGGCGTAGGAGATAATTTATAGCAATGATTAGTTGTGGGGGTTATGATGCCTTCTGGTTCTGAGCCTATTAGCTGAAAATATTAGTTGAAAATATACATACTAGGAGGTTGGTATTTTGCTTTGGGGGCTCACTTATGAGAAGGACCTTTCGATTCCCTGGACAGGACTCTGAGAAGCTGTTTTTTTAAGACCCTCCAACTGCTCGGATGTTGGTGTTCTTCCAGTCTAGTGGTGTATGTAGATAGTTGTTCACACAGTAGAGCCCTGTTTGTTGAATCCTTGTGCTAATTTCTCTATGTTCTCTCTTGTATTTTCTCCACATTCAGGGTGCTGACATTTACCCTGAACTAGTGAATGACATATGTGTTTAAAGTAAGATTTCTTAACCCCTTTGAAGCTTTCTTTCCTTTAGAAAAGCAGATCAAAGGGCCTGTGCTAGCAGCCTGCCCTGTGTGCTAGTGTTATTGCTACTACAGGGAGGGGAAGGGAGAGAGAGCGAGGCAAGGAGAGAGAGTAATTTATGTGCTCTGTAGTATATTCATCTAACTTGATTGCATAATCTGGAAAATAAATCTTATATGGATCATCATGCTAAACTCTTTTAAATGGTTTAATTAATTAGTTAAGTTAATCTCTTTGAGGAGAAATCTGTAACTTATGAGAAGATATGGACAAGAATCCCACAGGACGGGTGGGATTCCTTTCTATTCCACAAATAGAATAACTACTCCAATGAGATCACTTGATCCGTTTGAGTATTTGAGGTTTAAGTAGCATAAACACTGTAATTTATTAGCACTCAGTCAATAAACATTCACTAAGCATCTAGTATATGCTAGGTAACTGTTTTAAGCACTAAGGATATTAAGAAAAACAAAGGCAGCCCCTTCCCTCCAGGAACTTAGAATCCATTCCAGAGACAACATCCAAACAACTACATACAAGCTAGCTATATACAGGATAAATAGAAATTAATCAACAAAGGGAAGGCACTAGAATTAATCTTCCTGTAGAAGATGAGATTTTATTTTACACTTGAAGGAAGCCAAGAAAGCCAGAAGGCAGATATGAGGAGGGGGTATATTCCACATCTGGAAACCAGCCACTGAAAATGCCCAGAGTCAAGAGATAGAATGTCTCATCTGAGGAAAGGGAAGGAGGCCAGTGTCAATGGATTTTCTGCTTTACTGGTTAAGGCAAAAGAAAACTAAAAAGAGGATTTTAAAAGGCTTTGAACTCCAAACAGAGAGAGTCTACATAGGACTGAGAATCTTTTTTATAAATTAGTCATTTCATAGATTCCCTTTGCTTATGAGTTGCCTGCTAAGGTCTGGTGATGATGTTTTCTGTGTTTGACCAGGATCATTCTCAGGCTACAGATATAGACAGTCATCAGCAGAGACTTTCAAGCAAAATTAAATCTGTCAGAGTTTATGCCCCACTGGGGCAGTCTTTGAGAACACACAGTCATGTCCATATGACGATGAGGAATCAGAACAGGATCTTTGTGAAAGTTTCGGAGGTCAGAGCAATAAAAAAAGAAAAAACTATAACCTAACGGTAATGGTAAAATGTTTAGTGTAAAAAACAAAGTGCTCGGAGTAAGTTAATCAAAACCCAATGTTTAATTCAACTCAACAAACAATTAATGAGCGTATACTATTGCAACACACTGTGCGGGCCCCAGACATACAAAAATGAAAAAAAATTACATAGTCCCTGCCCTCAAGGACCTTGTGATTTAGTAGGAAGGAGAAACATGAACATAAATATCAATAATGCAAGTTAAAAACTGATTAATTGCATTGTAAAGGTTTAAAAAAAAATGTAGTATGAGAGATCTGAGAAAGGAAGCTTACATTTTTTAGCCAACACACAATATGGCTTTTAGTGAACACGCAGAAATTAAACTCTCAAATTGAGTAGCTTTGTTGCCTCTTAAATTTGTTTCTTGTTTACATAATCCCAACAGATTTGTCATCATTTATGCTTAAACTTTAAAATTAGGGTTTGTTTTAAGTTATTTGTGCTCATAAATAAATAGGAAACATTTACATATATAATATACAGTTATTCCTAAATACATATGCAGATACAGATATAGCTATGCATATTTTAGCATTGCAATAACAGGGGAATACAAACCCAGAATATACATACATATATGTATATACATAAACTCATAATATATACACATATATGTATATAGGTATACATATATACCTTATGTGTATATACAGATAAATTTATGTGATATATTTTATATACAAATGTATATTTACATATGTGTATATTATATACATATATTGCATGATATATTTTGAGTGTGTGTATATACACATATACGTATAAATGCTGTCCTTCCTTGTTGTTATAATGCTAAAACAAATGAACAGACTTTATATAGGCTGTCTATGATTTGTGGGTAACTATCTCCTCTCAAATGTCCTCACACTATGATCTGACACAGAATTTCCTTTCTAAAAGAAATCAACAAAATTTAATTTTACCAATCTTCAGAAAATAGCATTATCATCGTGGGCATTATTTTTTATTTTTTAGTAAATGCTTTGTTGACATATTTTTTATATCACTGTTATTTCCCAAGAACCGTACCCACACTAAAACCATTCTTCATAACAATGAACAATTAAACACATTAGTCATGACTGATATTATAAACCTCACATAGTTCAGATATTTTTTTATACATTCAGGCTGTTTCCCACAATAGAACGTAACTTCCTCCAGGACAAGAATTGTTTCACTTCTGTCTCTGTGTGCTCTGAGGCTAGCACAATGCCTGGAACTAGAAGGTGCTTTAAAAAGGTTTATTGACTGTTGATTGATTCTGTACCTGTTTCTTCACTTCTCTGATGAGAATAACAGAAGTCCTCTGAAGTCATGACTGGTTGGTTTTAGCAATGCTCAGAGTTTTGACATCTCTGAGGCTTGCTTTCCTTTATACTACTATGATTCCAATAAATTCTTCTCCTGACTTTGCTTACTTTGTGCTGCATCAGTTCATACACATTTGTTCTAGCTTCCCTGATTTCTTGCTATTCATCACTGCTTAAGTCACAATAACCTTTCATTACACTCACATGACCACAATTTGTTCTACAAGCTTTATTCTCATCATGATTCGAAAGAATTCATCTAATATATATTTATCAAATTTTAATGACAAGGTTGACAAATACAAATATGATTTGTGACATAACCAGTACCAGGAAAGACTTTAAATGCTGTCATAGACACTGCAGTGACTACAATCAAAATTAATGTCAAAATTTTAAGTTTACTAATTGGGTTCAGAAATATTAGCTGTGCAAACCCACATTTGGGGATATGAGGTGTGACAGCAATTTATGTGTGAAAAATGGGATTTTAAAAGTGTAAGTTTAATATGAGTCAGAAGTATAATGTTGTAGGAAAAAAAAGAGAGGAAAAAAGGAGAGCTAATTGGAACTTATGCTGTATTAAGAGAAGAACAATGTCCAGAATGACTTACTAAGTTCTATTGTACTCTTTTTTTTTTCTAAGAGAATAAGGAGGAAAATTATCAAGATATTTGAATGACAAAAAAAGTCTGGACATGGATTCTATAGAACATAGGAAATCAGGTAGGTTGGAAAAGTGGTTCGGATTGAAGGAAACTAAGGTAATAAATTTTAAAATTGCCTATTAGAGTATGAAAATAGAATGACACTATCTAACTCTAATATTAAGAAAATCAGAGAATCACAAGGTAGTATTGCTTGTAAATACTTTTATTTAAATGCATTTTTTCAAGGATGGCAAGTTTAGATATTACTGAAAGTAGCAACATCCGTGGATTCCCCTAACATATCAGTCCCAGCTTTGTCATCTTTGACTACATATTGTGTTTGAAGTTTTCTTTATGCCATTCCCCACTGCAACTAGTTTAGAAAATTCCCGACCAATCTCTATGCCCAAATATTTCTGATACATTCCTCCAATTGTGCCATACACATCTGTGTCATTATCCTCTGATTTTATGTCCAGTAAGAGCAAAGATTTCACAACAATTGCATCATCTGAGTTTTTAAAAAAAATTTCTTTGATTTATACTGAGCAAGACATATTTCTCTTAGTTTCTTTGCTTCTCTTTCCTCCTCCTCAGATCCCAAGGTCAATATCATCTTTGCTATATGTAGCTCTACCACAGTATCTCCTACAGCAGCAGACCCCTACTTCTTGAAAGCTTTGAAATATTTAGTTAGAAGATTTAAGAGAAATGGTAATTGTTCTTCAAATATTTACTTTCATTTAGAGGAAAAGTTAGATTGATTCTACCTAGTCACAGATTCATAGATCGACACAACAATGAAATTGTTATAACCATTGTTAATCCAGAAATTTCTGCAAACTATAAAGCCCTTTTCATCTAAGTATCTTAAAGGACTTTGAACATTCATCAATTATATTTGGTTATTGGCAGTGAGTGAGTGAAGTTCTAATGGCAATTAATTCAAATTTACATACATACAGAAGCAAATTTTAATTTTTTTTTAATTTTATTGATAACTTTTCTTTTTTTGTTATCTGATTTCCAGATAAATCTCTTCCTCCTTAACCCAGAAAGTTATCTTTTTAAGAAATATTTCAAAAGAAAGAGGAAAAAAAAGGAGTTCAGTAAAACCAACCAACTTATCAATAGTCTAGTAGGATAGATAGATAAGATACATACATACATACACACACAGAAACATAGATAAAAAGAGTTAGAAATGAAGTCAAGAAGACCTGAGTTTCAATTCTGCCTCAGGTACTTTTAGCTACGTGGCCTTGAGTAAATCACTTCAACTCTATCTCCTTCAGCTTCTTAATCTATAAAACTGGAATAATAATAAACTTCGCCTCCCGAAATTGTGTGTAAGGATAAAATGAGATATTTGTATTTTGTAAACCGTAAAGCACTATGTAAATGCTAAATGTTTTCATTATTGTTAATGTTTGAATGAAGAGACAGGCAGACAGATAGAAGGATGAATGGATAGCTAAAACCTTTATTAAACACTTACTATGTGCCAGGCATTGTGTTAAGTGCTAGGGATACAAAAACACAAAAACCAGACAGTCCTTATGCTCAAACAGCTTACGTTCTATTAGAGGAAGACAAAATATAAAAGGGAGATAGAAAGGGCAGGAAAAATGAGGAGAGGATGTTACCAGCCAGAGGCAAGCAACTAGTATGAAGGTGGAGCAGATTAAGAAAATTAAGCAGCAAAATTGAGGATCCTCAAGCTATGGTAGTGTATTTTATATTCCTCACCTATAAACCTCCCACCTCTGCAAAGAGAAGAGGGAAGTGCATTTTATTAACTGTTCTTGGGAATCAAGCTTGGTAAAATCCATTCCGTTTTTTTTTCTTCTTGCCATTTGCATGTTCTACTCATCATGCATAATATTTTCCTCATTTTATTTACTTCACTTTTCTTTTCTTTATTATATTTCTTTATTTATTTTATTGACTTTCACTTTTCTTTTACTTCACATAAATTTTCTTATGTTTCTCTGAATTCTTCAAATCCATCATCGCATTATAGTCTAGCAATAGTGCATTGCATTCATTCCCCATAATTCATTTGGCATTTATATAGTTGATGAGAACCTATAATCAGCCAAACTTCAAAAAAGAGTTGACCTGTTGTACATGCCACCTCAGAAAATTCCAAATAACTTACTCCCATCATGGCAGAGTTATATTTCCTTTATAATCACTGAGGAAATAATGCTTTTATACTAACCACTTCTCAGGCACTGGGGACAGTCATTCACTGTATTGAAATGTATTTCATTTGTGATCCTTAAATTAGAATACATATACCAGACAACTTATTTAAACTCTAAAACTGTAAAGAAAAATTTTGTTTGTTAAGCTCTAGAATTTTTAAAATATACATACATACATACATACATACATACACATGGGTCCCTTCAAAATTTAGCTCAATCACCACTTTCTACATGAAGTCTTTCCTGCTCCTCCCAGCTACTAGTGCCCACCCTCCCAAAACACTCATACATTATTAATTTTGTAGGTAATGTTTAGCTACCTATATATGAACATATTCTCTCTTCTGTTAGAACATAAATTTCTTTAGAGCATAAATTTTTCCATCTTTGTCCTTGTACCCCCAGGGTAGGCACTTATTAAATGCTTGTTGATTAATATATAGAGGGACTTGAAGTCAGGAGGTCCTGGATTCAGGCCTAGATTTGATATGTCTTTCCTATGGGACAATGATGGAGACAGAACCTCTCCATGCTCCAAGATAGTTCTCTAAGATTTGGGTACAAACCAGTTGCTGATCTGCAACTGTGGACAGGTGTTTCCCAACAGTAAATTCCAAAACACTAATGAAATCATAGGTCTAAACTAGGGGTCTAAATCAGGCCACATGTGGCCTTTCAGATCCTTCCGTGTGGCCTTTTGAATGAATCCAAATTTTACAGATTCTGTATGTAAGGATATAGAAAGCCACATATGACCTCTAGGCCACAGGTTCCTTATCCCTGGTATACACACACACAAAAAAAGGTTCTGTCTACCAACAGTTACCTGGTATCACTTTGTGCTATAATTGTGTGTGTGTTTGAGGTTTTTTTTTTTTTTTGCTTGTTTGAACACAGTAGACAGCCATTTCATCAAAAGTGAAGGGGAGTAAAAAAGAACTACTGGTACTAAAAAGCTTCAAATATAACTAAAGACATGGAATAAAATGAAATACTTTAAGCTCTTATAACTCCTATAGAGCCAGACTGCATTTTACACACTTCTCTTTTAATGGCTCAGACCTATACTTCCCAATGTCACATGGAGACTCATAACCTTCAGGAGAGAGTATGAATCAGCTGGCTGCATTGCAAAGAGTATACCAAATACCATCAAAAATCTCCTAACTGGAACTGTAAATTTCTGAAGTACAAACAGCTCATCTGTTAGCAGGCTTGAATCATGCTGTTGGGGAAGTAAATACCTTTGAGGGAGAACAAAGTTCTCCCTACCTATTGTAGGTTAGCTTTTTTTCAGGTGTGAGTGAATAGCAGGGCCATGTTACAAGAAATATGAACTGACTTTTTAGCAGTACATATTGCCCAGGTCAATCTTTGGTCAAAGTCACTCAGATTCACAGACTATTAGAAGATTAGAAGTGAACAGGACCATTTAGACCAGCTTGCTCATTTTAGAGATGAGAAGACTAAGCCCCAAAGAGGGGAAGTGTTTAGACATTCACATGCCCCTCTGCCACCAGTCAACCACCCAGTCAACTTATTGACAAGCAGGTTGACTAAGAACAGACAGAAGCGGACCTTCTTCCCAGGCCAAAGAATTGCCTGGAGCTGACCAGATTTAGTTACTCCCAGACTCAGATTATTTTGTAAATCTCCCAAACTTTCCCCTCCAGAAATTCCCAAGTTTTCTTTATGGATATTAGTTTGTTATGCAAAACAGTTTACCTAGTGAGGTGCCTAACCCCTCCCATCTTCAGCCTAGTCATTCTCTCTGGCTTAGTACCCTATATAAACCCTGTTCCCGGCCCCCTCCTTGGGTACCCCAGAACTTGTTGTGAGCTGTAAATTGCAGCTCACTTACTCTGATTAAAGACCTCAATTTTGTTGTATTGACTGTTTTCATTTATCCACCCTAACACCAAGAGAAGGATGAGGGATTTGGGGTCAGAGTAACTGGATTTGAATCCTAGCCAATTCATTTATTACCTGTGTGATTTTGAACAAGTCCCTTTCCTTCTTTGGACCTCAGTTTGCTTATCTGTAAAAAAATAAGGTTAGACTAGATAGCATTTAAGGCCCCCTTCCTGCTTTACATCTGGAATCAAAAGATTTCTAATTCATCTTAGCTCCCACTGTTCCCAATATGTACTCTCATCTAATGGCCTTGGAGCTCTTAGCATTTATTCTCACTTCCCTGACTTCCGCTTTTATGGTTCCCCAATCATTCTTTTTCCCTTCTTTTGTGCCTGTTGAAATCCTACCACCAATTACTATATTGTGAATTTACATAGCAGCTTTATTCAGAGACCCTCAGTTTCTAACATTTTTACTTGGCCATAATATGGGTAGAGATCGAGGGTCAAGGTTGGTTTCATTTTTTTCTTCTACAAAGTAATTTAAATGCTTAAAGTTCAACAGTGGAGAAAAATTGCTTAGAGCTTTGAGAAAGAAAATATGCAGTTCCAGGTTGTCTTAGGGACGAGGTCCCTTGAAGAGGGAGAAGAATTCTGGTACAAAGCCAGCGTGTAGAGGAGATTGCACCTCAGTCATGCTCTTATCCCCAGCTCAAAATTCAGAGAATCCCCCCTTGAAATAAATCTGAAATCCAAGTCTCCTCTCTGGAAGCTGGGAGCCAAAAGACCTGTGAATGATCTCTCCTCTCCCAAGCTCTCCGATGGCAGTTTTTTTATTGTCTTTTACACAGGCCAAGACACTGTGGACAGTCATTGTCCACCAAACAAGAGCTTTATGTAAGGGTCTTTGCCTTACTCTTCCATTTAAAATCAATATCCCCAGTGTTTGGCACAGTGACCAGTGTGTACTATACTAGTCATGCTTAATGAATTGAGTTCATTGAGTGATTGACTATGCAATCTATGACCTAAATGCAAAATCTCAGCATCATGGAATTCAGATGGCAGCAAATAAAATTGTTATACATGACCTGAAATTCCCACTTATGGAATTTTGATCAGGTCTGAGAAGATTTGGTGGCAGCCCAGTGTAGCAGTTGGGCTTGGAATCAGAAGACTTATGAAAGTCTTGACTCTTATGACCAAGCATAAGTCATTTTACTTCTCTGATCCTTAGTTTCTGCTTCTGTAAAATAAGAATAAAACGTTTTTCACAATGAAAAGCACTTTGCATAACTTAAAGCACCATATAAATATAAGCTATTAGTATTTCAGAATGTGCTTTGCAATCTAAATTCCAGGATTAACAGTTTACTCAAAAGACAATTTATTCCTTCTTCCCTTCCTGCCTTAAGTCTTTCCTGAAGTCAGTTGATCTTTAATCCTTAAATCTGGCAGGAGCAGACCTAGATAAAATAAATCTATTGTAGATTAAGAATTCTTGAATTTGGGGCATTTTTTCAAACAAAGAATTCCAACTTATCCATGGCCACATGAAAAACATGCTCCAAATTACTAATAATTAGAAAAATGCAAATTAAAGTAACTCTGAAGATCTACTTTTCACCCATTAAATTGGTAAAGTTGACAAAAAACGGAAAATGACAAATGTTAAATGGACTGCAGGACAGTAAGCACACTAATCTACTGTTGTTACTCTATGAATTGATCCCAACCAATTTGGAATTCTGCCTCCAACCTCCATGAACTGTGTATAACCTTTAATTCATCTATACCCCTACTAAGCCTATATCCAAAGGGACCAAGGGACTCAGATGTATAGAAATATTTACAACAGCTCTTTTTTGCAGTAGCAAAGACTTTGACTCTGAAAGGTTGGCAATCAATTGGAAACTGGCTAAACAAATTATTGTAGGGGATTATAAGGAAATATTATTATTCTGTAAGAAATGACAAAGGAGACAGTTTCAGGGCAACCTGGGAAGATTTGTATAAACTCATGCAAAGCAAAGTGGGCAGAACCTGGAAGAACAGTTATATAATAACAACAACATTAAAAAGACAGACACCTTTGAAAGATGTAAGAGCTCTGATCAATGCCTGCCTAACCAGAGGGCCAGTGATGAAGCATGCTACCCACTGTCACACTGAGAGGCGATAGATTCAAAGTTCACAATGAGACGTTTTTGAAAATGGCCAGTGACGAATTTGTTTTGCTTGACTACATATATTTATTATGAGGATTTAGCATTTGTTGTTGGACTTTTTTTTCAATTGGGGGAAGGTACAAGGGGAAGAAAATAAATGCATGTTAATTTAAAAAATATAGAAATTCAAAAGCAAGAGAGAATTCTTACATTGAAAGGAGCAGTTGTGAGGGGCAAGGGAAAATATAAAGGGTGTGTTTGAGTTAGGAGTCGTCTGGTAGACGGAAGGAAGTCCCTCTGGGGGACACAGCTACTTTAGTGGTGATAGGGAGAGGGCAAAGTCAAGGTAAAAAGTTAGGCCAAAGGTCTATTTTAGAGTTTGCCTTATGGGAAATGGGGTTTGAAGGGTAGAAGACTAGGGAAATCCAGGAAAAGGGAGTGAGGAAAGTGAGGTCTAGAACAATGAATCAAGAGAAGCAACCAGTTAAACTGTCAGCCATAGAATTTTTTAAAAGATTGATGAGGAAGAAAGCAGAGTTAAGAAGAAATAGAATTCTAATCTTCTAAGCTCATCTTTGGACCAAATTTTGTAGTTTTCAGATGTTAATCTCTGGCATATTCATCAACAAACATAAAGTACCTATTATGTGCAAAGTATGTTGTAAAGTCTGGGATATAGGAGTATAAAAATAATTAAGACCTGAGCCCTGTCCTTGAGGAGTTTGCAATTGAACAATGAATAAAGTAAAAAATCAGTAGGGGAGAAAGATTTGAGCCACAAAATTGTGCTTTAAATTTCAACTCAATAAATATACAACTCAATCTACTTGAGGATCATAGAGACTGTGACTTGCCCACAGTGAAACAGCTAGTCATTGTCAGAGTCAAGACTTGAACCCAGGTCTTCTGACTCACTGCTCCAATAGGATTCACTGTATAAGCTGCTTAAAAAACAACTCCAACATATTTCTTTTTCCTGCAGCATTATCTCTTTTTCTTTGCAGATCCCATTCCTGAGAACTAATCACAATACTTTCAGTGTATAAAGCAGTTTTCTTCTGAGGAACTCAATTTATCCTCATTTACTTAACTGTAATATAATTATCTTTTGTTACACAGTCTGTGATCCAATATGCAGATTTGCCCCATTCCAGAACTGATAGGACAGAGAAGAAAATTTTCACATAATACTTGGAGTTCTCATTTACAAAATTTTCCAGAGGGTTTGAGGGAATGGACAGAGACATATTGGTTCAATGGGGCATCATAGCCTAAAACCATGCTCTCTAACTCCAATAATCTACCCTTTTACCAAGCTCCCTTTCTACTACTCCACCAGAGAATTCTCAGTGGTGTACTAGAGTGGGAAGGACACCAGATTTGGAATCAGAGGCTTGTGTAAAGCTCTCTGGGTCTCAATTTCCTCATTTGAAAAATAAAAGAGTTGGGGTAAATGATTCCTAAGGTTCCTTCTAGCTCCATATCTTATGCTCCAAAGTATTTCTTTTATCTGGAAAATATAGAACTCAGTTTCCAGACTTGCCTATCACACCACCAGCCAGAGCATCTTTAGTCTTACATAAAATTTATATGGTTTCTCCTTTACAAAATAATCCACATGCTTTCCTTCCTCTAACCTGACTCACTAAGGTTATATGTGACACTAAACAGGTTTCTTCTCTTCTTTATCATACCCTTTTAAAACTTCACATACACAGTTAGAGTTAGTGTTATACATCTGGTAGTCAAGCCAGTTCCAACTGCCAAGAGAACTACATTGGATCTGACTGGCTTCTGTACAATTTTTTTCCCCCTGCCATTATATTACAACAATATATCAGGTTTGGGAGTGGGGAGGTTGTTTAGTTTCCTTGTATGTCTTTTCCTTGTTATGAAAACAGGGAGTTCAGGTGTTCCTTTATATGAGGTTAAAGAAGGAAGTAGCTTAAAATGAGAAATGGAGAGCATAGAAAGGTTGGCAAAGAAAGGAGGAGAAAGGTATAAGCATTTATATCACACCAATCATGTACTGGGCACTATGCCAACCCCCCTTTTTTGTTAACAAATATTATCTCAGTTTATCTTCGTAACAACCCTGGGAGTTTGTTACTGCTATTATCTCCATGTTACAGTTGAGAAAACTAAGGCAGACAGAGGTTAGGTGACTTATCCAGTGTCACACAGCTAGTAAGTATCTGAGGGCAGATTGAACTCATATCTTCTTGATTCCAAGGCAAGTGCTCTACCCCTTGTACCACTGAGCTACCTAAGGAAAGAGAAAGGACAGTTTTGGCATCTGGTAGTGGGAGTATGGGAGAGTATCTCCTGCTTGGCTGAGTGAGGAAAGCAGCTGGCCTGTATCTTCT
The DNA here is from genome assembly GCA_028658325.1 of Potorous gilbertii. Lineage (NCBI taxonomy): Eukaryota > Metazoa > Chordata > Mammalia > Diprotodontia > Potoroidae > Potorous > Potorous gilbertii. The sequence goes on along the minus strand of CM053770.1, from coordinate 397,470,668 downwards.
TTCTCCACTCCTGAGAATATAGACTGAACATGACCAGGGTTTGGAAGAAAGAAAGAAAATAATATTACCTGTCATTCTGGCTCGGTAGATCCACTGTCTGGGATTCTATGATCACAACCCTGATGTAGCTACATATTTAACAAATGTCTTAGGACCAATTTTGCCATTCCTCTTTTTCAGGATTCATCTGGCTACAATGCCACTGGCTCTTACTTCTGCTCTATGTAAAATGAACCTTGTCTCCCATTTTGGATGTTGTAAAATTATGAAGAATAAACATGACTCCAAAGAAGAGATACAAAAAGACATCCTCCCTCCCCCCCTCATTCCACTGTAGATGTGGAAGATTTATGAATGTAGTATATTGCATATATTTTCATACTTTCTTTATGTGTTGATCAGTTTTGCTGATTTTTTTGTCTTTAAAAATACTATTTTTTTGTGTAGGATGAACTCTCTGTAAGGGTACAAGGGGGAAGAATACTGGAGGAAATTGGTGATGTAAAAAAAAGGGAGCCATCAATAACTTTTTTTATAAAGAAATAAAGTAGCTTAAATTGAAGATAAGATATGAGATAAGAGATGGAGAGTTATGTGTGAGTAAGACAGAAGGTCAATTTGACTGGATTGCTGAATGCAAAAAGTACCACCCAATGAGGCTGGAAAGACAGGTAGGGGTCAGGATGCAAAGTATTTAAAAACTGAAGAGAGAGGTTTAATATAATCATAAAAGCCATGGGAAGCCACTATCTCAGTGGCCACACTGGCTTCTTGGTTTGGTGAACAATATGCTAGAGTTGAAGGAAGGAAGTCTAGATTCATATTTCTCCTCAAAAACTTACTACTGAGTGACCTTGTATAAATCATTTGCCACCTCTGAACTACAACTTTCTCATCTCTCAGATGTTGAACTCTATGAAATATGAGGTCCCTACCAGCTCTAAATCCAATCCTACAATTCTTGACAGGCAGTGTAAAGTAAGAGAAAGAGGACTGCATTTAGAAACAAAAGACCTGTGCTGTGGTCCCCCTCACAAATACTATCTTCATTTCTTAGCTATACAACCTTTTAGGCAAATCACTTAAATTATCTGAGCCTCAGTTGTTTCACCTCTGAAATGGGAGTAACAATATCTTAACCCTTGAAAATTCTATGAATAGAAATTTCAATTAAAGAGACAATTGGAACAGACCATCTTTTAAGAACACTTCCAACTCTAAAAGTTTGTTATAGTTTCTAGGAGCAAACAGAATCTGAATGGGAGGAGTGGAATGAGGGATTTGTAGCCCTATAATACTTGAATATTTTAGTTTTTTAACCTCTAGCTGCTTGAGACCAAACCTTCAGAGCAGAGTATGATGGAATGAACCATCTCACATGTAGGGACATGGGTTTTTATCCAACAACAAGGTATCATGAAAAGACTGGCTTCTCAAAAGTTACCAATAAACATTTTTTTTTTAAAATTGACAGACAATTTATTAAACATCTACTTGTACAAGTCATCTAAGTGCTAAGGATACAAAGACAAAAACAAAGTAGTCCTTGCCTTCAAGGAGCTTAGAATCTCCTAGGCATAAGTAAACATAAAATAATTTGAGAAGAAATAAAGCACTGATAACATATGGAATGGAAAGGCTCCATATTAGAAGTAGTACCTGAACTGAGCCTTGAATTTTGGGAGGAAAGGTGGGGAATTACTGCCTTAAGTTTGTCCCCATTCAGGTTCATCCTATACACTGCTGCCAAAATGATTTTTCTGAAGTGAAAATCTAACCGTGTCATTTCCAATTCAATAAACTCCAGTGGTTCCCCATTGCTTACGTTATAAATAAACTCCATTTAAAAACTTTTAAAGTCTTTCACAACCTGACCCCAAATTATCTTTTCAGTCTCCTTGGGTGATTTTTCCTGTACTCAGCAATCCAACCTTCTCTCTATTCCTCACACACAACTCTCCATCTCACATCTCTAAGCCTTTAAAAAAAAAAAGATGACGTCTTCTTTTAATTACCAAAACTTTCCCCAATATCTTTCCCCCTGTACCTTTACAGAGAGCCATTTACATAACAAATTATATTTTAAGGAAAAAAATCCAGTAAAACTAATCAACACATCAAAAAATTCTGAAAATATGTGCCATATGGAATACTCATGGATTTTCCCTTCTTTCAGAGGGCTGGGGTGGTGATATCTTTTCATATCTTTTCTTTGGAATCATGTTTGTACTTTATAATTGTTTTTCTTCCCTTTTTATAGCTTTTGACGTATTTATTTATTTTTTCCACTTAATAGATTTCATTTTTTTTTCCAAATACATGTAAAGACAGTTTTCAATATTTATAAGATTTTGAATTCCAAATTTTCCTTCCCCCCCTCCCCAAGACATCAAGCAATTCAGTATAGTTTACATATTGTAGTCTGTAATTGCACAACATTCTCTAGTGATTTTTCTTTTGCGCAATGTTCCATTTAATCAATCAATAAATATTAAGCACCCAGTAAGTACCAGGTACTTTATTAAGCACCGAGGATTCAAAAAGAGGCAAAAGACATTCACTGTCTTCCAGGAGCTTACAATCAAGTAGGAGAGACAACATGAAAACAAATATACACAAAGCAAGCTATATACAAGATAAATAGAAAATAATTAACAGAAGGAGTTGAGAGGGATTGGGAAAGGGTTCCTGTAGAAGGTAACACCCCATCAGTAGAACCAGGCGAGACTGGTGTCCTAAATGGCTAAAGAGAAGAGAGTGATCAACAATGCCAAAGGCTGCGGAGAGGTCAAGAATGAGGGTAGCGAAAAGGACACTGAATTCACTCTCTAATGTATCATTAGTAATGTAATGATTAAAAAATTTGGGAGACATAGTGTCTGGGTAATTGAATAATTTTATTAATAATTAATTAAAATAATTAATAATAAAAATAAAAAGGTTATGAATAGAACAATGGTCATTTGGCCATCTCTCTTAGATCAAAGACCCTAATGGCAGTGGGGTCATAGTTTATATGCCCTTCAAAGAGGAGGTATTCCTGAAGAATGCCTCATTACCTCTGGTTAATCAAATAGTACATGGGCTTATCTTGGGGTACCTGACTTAGGTCATTCAATCTTAATCAAAGAGACATCAGTTTCCATATCACCTGTCTTGACAATAGGGAGAATCAACCTTTCCCCAGACCTGTCTGAGCAAATACAAGTAGCAGGAGTGCAGCCATTTAGCCCAAACTTAGAATTTCTTTTACTGTCTGATTAGATCTTGGTTTGAGTAAATCTTTAAAAAGAAGATTTTCCACACTGGTTGGTTTCCGAATGAGGAAGTAGAAAAAAAGAAAAATTTGGTTCTGATACAATAATTAGCTATTAAACATAAGAGAAGTATTCATTTCTCACAGTAATTTTGGAGAGAGCAGTTTTTGCAGAATGATAAGGTCAGAAAGCCAGATTATAAGAAGTTAAGCATTCTCAGAGCCATATATATCCAAGTAATATTAGATGCCCTGGGTTTCATAGAAAAACACAAAACCACAGAATCTTAGCAGTAGAAAGAATCTTAGACATCACCTGGTTCAGCTTCCCACCTAGTTTCAGGAATGCCCCATGCAACATCAATGACACATGGTCATCAGGCCTCTGCTTAATCCCTGCAGCTGGAGATGTTCTTCCCTTCCTCAAATTCCTCATAATACATTGCCAGGACATCTTTGTGCTTTTCACATTCTGCTTTGTATTATATTTATTTGTGTTACTAGTATATCCTATAGATTAACCTGTAAGTTCCTGGGAGGGAGGAAGTACATCATTGTTTTTCTTGTGTCCTCAGGGAGAAGTTCAAAGCATTGGACACAGTAGGTACTTGACAGTGGCTGCCAAATGGAACTGAACTCACAGCTTCATAGAATATCCACCACTGTTCTCAGACAGTTCCAGTTATAAAATTTTCCTTCTATTAGCCTGAAATCTACCTCTGTGTACCTTATATCCACTGGTTCTAATTCTACTCTGAAGTAACAATGAATGTCTACCACAGTGCTGCCTTTCAAAAATCTGAAGATAGCTATAGAACAATAGGCAACATGGAAAGTGGACAGAGTACTAGACCTGTAATTAGAAAGTTCAAATTCAAATCCTACCTCAGAAACTTACTAGTTATTTGGAAAGATGCTTACTGTGCTTATACATATATAGCCTATATCAGATTGCATGCCATCTTGGGAAGGTAGACAAGTGAAGGGGAAAAATTTGGAACTCAATCTTATAAAAATGGAGGTTGAAAACTAAAAGGAAAGAAAAGAAAGGATGGAAGGAGGGAGGGGAAAAGATAAGAAGGAAGAAAAGAAGGAAGGAAGGAACTTAGCTAACTGACATGGGGAAAACTATATAACTTTTCTGAAACATAGTCTCCTTATACATAATAGCATCTACCTCATATCAGGTAGTATGTGTAAAATGCTTTCTAAACCTTAAAGACTATAAGCAAGCTCTCAGAACTCCTCAGAAATTATATAGCCTAGCCTTCACTTACAGATGAGGAAACTGAGGCCCAGAAAGTAACTTGCCCAAAGCCTTTCAGCTAGTTAGGAGCAGAGCCTGGAAGACAACCCAGGTCTCCCAATTCCTAGCCCAACGTCTTTCCTATCATAATAGCGATGCTGTCATTTTCCTTCATTGAAGGTTACATAAGGTTGCATTTTGTTTTATTTTATTTCTAAGCATCTTGTGCAGTATAAAAAGCTCCTGCAGGGGATAAAAAAAGTATCTTTCCCAGAGCAAACCAGCCACTATTTTTCAATTTGTAGTCCTAGAGATTTACCCAGGGTCATTCAACCAGTTTTTTTCAGAGCAAAACTTGAACCTATGTCACCATGATTCAGAAGCCCACTGTCTAACCTCTAACCAAGCTTTTTTCCATTTTATTTAAGTTATTGGAACCTCTGGTCCATAAGCCAAGCCAGAGCTCCACTTAACTTCATCTTGGTTGTAGTTTTGGTTTTTCAAACAACCACCTAAGTTATCCATGCATCTTCCTCATCTTTTCCCCATCACTGGTCCTTCCATACTCTTTCTCCCTCATCTCTCCCCAAATCCCTAAGCACCTACATCTTAAAATGATGAGGTAGATAGAGGGTTCAAGGCAGATAAGGCAGGTGGGATGTGAGATAAGAGATAGGATGCAGAAAGTGCTCATAGAACATAATCTGAGCTCAAGAAGCCCCCCCACAGTGGACTTATCTTTATGCATTCACAAAACACCTCCCACCACCTGACATTCCATCTGTTCCAGAGCAGTGTTCCCCTTCCCACTTTCCCTTTTGCTTATCTATATGGATTATGTGACATTCTGGAGCAGCGATCTTCCTCCCTTTCTCCTGCTAACTTTGCCCCTATTCTGTTAAATGGTACATATAACCTGCTTCAGTGCTCTGTCTCCCACAGGAAGCAGGCCCACTAGGCATATCACCCCAATAAATATGTTTCTTTAACTTGGAGACAGTCTGAGCAAATTCATTCAAGACACTGGAATCCACACATCTATTCCTCATCATTTTGGTGCAACCCAACATTTTGGGGTACCTGTGAACCCCAACAATTTCAAAGCATACAATTCATTTCTGCCTTGTGGGTTCTCTAGGATAGCTTTGCCTCAGTGGTTTGCTCAGCTGCTTAAGAGAGGGAGGGGCAGACATTCTGCTAATCGTTGGTGGCAAGTTCCCGGTAAGTGAGTGAAATGGCATTGCGAAAGAGAAGTGACAGCAGCATAGGTTGAGGAAAAGACTGCTAAGTGCATTGACAATGTAGCTGCAAGCCAGCCAGGTGAGTCCCGGTTTAGTTATGAAGCTCTGAGATGTCTAGTTACCTGAGGAGGATTTTTTCTGTTTTAAAAAAAAAAAAAGAAACTCTGAACTTTTGCATTGCAAGTTTTTTTTAAAAATGCATATATGCATATATTAATTTTAGCAAAGTAGTAACAAAATTGCTGTGTCCCTTTCTGTATTTCTTTTATTTTCTGTGCATTTTTAAAATGTTTTGACTATATTTACATCAGTCACACTGATCCACTACCCCTGACCACAAAGTAGAACTCTTTCATTATAGCCAAGCAAAACAAAACAAAACAAAACAAAAACACATTGACTATGTCTGAGAATGCATGTCTGATCCTGTACCTCACCTCTCTGTTAAAGAGGCAAGGAGTTACGTTTCATCATTAGAGAATGATAACAAAGTGGTGACTGGTCACTTCTTTGGTCTTGAGTTCTGAGTTCTCTCAAAGTTATTTCTGGGTGATTTTTCCAAGAACTTTTCAACACTTTCAATGGTGCCAGTGGAAAATTTTAGAGCAGAAGAAATGATTGTCCATCATCCGGGTATCAATAGTAGCCACAGCCTTCTTGCTCCCATAGCTGCTGTAATTGTGACAACAGTGACTTTGTAGGAGGGTAGATTAAATGAATTAAGCTTCAAAGGGATCAGGTTACTATCCAAGGACAAAAAGAGCTTCCCTAGCTATGTGAGTTTAATTTATTCCTTAGCCTCCTAGACAGATGCTGCTAGACATAGTGACCGCCATGAAGATAAAAATCTAAGCTTAAATGGAGTATCTGTCTTCTGTCATCAACCTCTGACTAATGATGTGGAAAGAAATCTAGAGTCTATCAAATTATTAACAAAAATAATAAAAATTACATCATTATATCAATATATGCTGAAAATCTTTTGACAAAATTCAACACTGGTTAAAAATACTAAAAACAAAAAAAAATGGACTTTTCTTTATAATGGCAAATAGTATCTCTACCCCCAAACCACACAGCACAACTTCAAAATAATGCTAAAAAATTTCAACTTTTTTTTTAAAAATAAAAAATTAAGTTTCCTGGAAAATAAACAACCAGCCATTATTAATGTGAAAATATTCCTATGGATGAGTTCCCGCTGGTAAGAAGTATATGTGTGGGTATATCTAAATGTGTAAATGCAGCTCACTGGTAGCATGAAGAGTTATGTTCTGGGACCTAACCCACCTTTACAAGAGAGTAAGAAGAAGGCTGTACCAGCACCAGCAGACTAATTAGGGGTGGGAGGTAGAGAGGAAAAACCATGGTATACAACTGTTGAGACTGTAGTAAGCACTACTGAGCTTATACTCCAAGGAGATTAAACAAAGAAGAAAGAATCCAGAGGCACAAAAATATTTATAGTGGCTCTTTTTGTAGTAGAAAAAAATCCATTTGGGGGCATTATAAAGGTAGCAACCATCAATTAGGAATGCCTGAACAAATTATGTTATATTAACATAATGAAATATTATTATAGTACAAGGAATAATGAAAGGAACAGTTTTAGAAAAACCTGGGAAGACTTGGCAGACTTGTATGAGTGAAGTGAATAATACCTCAACATATATTTATACAACGATGCTATAAAGAAAAACAACTTTAAAAAACTTTAAAACTATGATCAATTTTATAACCAAATACAATTCCAGAAGACCAGTGATGAAGCTACTCACTTCCTCACAGAGAAATGGCAAGCTCAATGTGCAGAATGAGACATACATTTTTGGATACAACCAATGTGGGAATTTGCTTTGCTTAATTAACTACAGGTGTGGATTTTTTTCATTACAAAGATTTTGTTTTTCTTTCTTTTGGGGGGTGTAATTGGGGGGAAATAAAGTTATTGGGTAGGGTTGTTCCCTTCAAAGAAGAGGATCATTGGTGCATCTCTTAAAATGCATAAATGTGGATAGAAGGAGAGTACAACAAGTAGGAAAGCTTTGAATGTTGTATTTTAAATTTATGCAGTACAATAGATCTACCAAGGCAGGGATAAGTTTTCTATAGTATCTCTTAAAACTAGGTAAAATAAAAGATTGATGAATTTAGAGTGATGGGGCCTCAAGTGACATCTTAGCTTTACTATTTACTACTTATGTGGTCTTGGACAGGTCATTTAAATTCTCTGGACCTCAGTTTCCTCATCTGTGAAATGGAAAGAGGGATTATGTTAGATGGAGGTCTGATGTCCTTTCTAATTCTAAAATAATAATTTTATGATCTTATCAATATACATTTAAAATCTCCCAAAGAATCCTCACAGATCATTTCATAAAACATTTTTATATTTTCCTAAAATCTAGAGAATATGTCTGACTGTGCCTAGTGCTTCTTTCCATAGCTATTATTAATTTAAAAAATAACACAATTTCTCCCAAGGTTCCACTAGCTTCTATTTCACCAACCAGCTCCTCCTTATTGGTCAGACTGATGTCTAGATTGGAGCAACAGGAATCTTCTCCTTCCTCCAATTCTTGCTTCCTCTACCACTTAAGAAAGGTAATTGTGAGCCAGGGAAGTCAAGACTTTATTGGTGTTCTGTTTTTGGCAGAAAGGGACTTCCAACAGATACCCATCAAATTGAAGAAGCATTTCAACATACCGGCACACTTTGAAGATATCAGATGCAATAGTTATTATGTCCTTGTGTAAGACCAATATTTCTTAGTATTGTTCACAAAGCAATCACTTACAAGCACATTTTTCTTTACAATACTTCAACGGAATTGTTTCCTGAACCATGTACCAGCATTTCACCTACCACACCATCGATAAATGGTTTTTTTTAATGCTTTGCATTAATGAAATCATTGATCTTAGATTACTTCAACATACTTCAATAGTTGTTGTGGTAGTATTTCAACCACTCTCCCTGAAACCATTCTACCTTCATGAAATTCTCTTTTTTACTTCTTGGTAAGTGGGGACAGATTAGCATAACCCTTTCCTCTGCTCAGAGTCATTTCTGAGTGCGCCTTGTGGCAATACAAAGCACGAGCCAAAGTCAGCTCCCTCCAAATCATCCCCTACTTGAACTGTTCTGCTTGTCAGATCAAAGTGTTCCAATCCTAGGGACCTTTTGGTTCCTCTTCAGTATGATAATAGCTCATTCCCTTCCTCCTGTACTTCCAACATGCCTAAGTAATCCCCTCTAAAGAAAAAGAGAAAATATTACCCCTCACACACACATATACATGCATACACCATTGGAAGAAGACTGGTTTTGAAGGACAGGTTCTCTTAACAGGATATAACCTGGGACCACTACACAATTTCCAGCTCCATCCATTTAACCCAATCCCTCCTATTCAATTCTAGGTTTTGTTATTCCCTACCAATAAACTAATTCAATGAACTGTGCATCCAATTACACATTATAGCTAGGACATAGTCAATCTTCATCCATCTGCTGTTTAAGTGTATTTAAATCATAAAATACAACAATGCAATAAAGCATTCATTAATCAATGGAATTACAATGACAAAAATTGTATCAGTTCCTGACCTCATAGAGTGTACATTGTACCTGGAAGAAACAACATGTTAATAGATGAAGAAAAATTGAGAAAGAATCATTGAGAGGGAGTACATCTCTGATTTCACAGGTAGAGGGCAACCCCCCCTCCCCTTCCACTGCAGATAGTGTCTTCTCTGCAAAGTATAGCCTTAGAGAGTTATCTAGAATACTAGTCAAGTGAAGTGACTTGCCCAGGGCCAATATATGCAAAGTAAAACCAAATCTATTTTAGAAGTGAAGGAGTTAATTTCAGTGGAAGCACTGGGACAGGATCAGGAAAGGTTTTATGAGGAATGTGGTAGTTGAACTCCACCTTTAATGGAGCTAGGGATTCCAAAAGTCAGAGATGAGGAAGTGGAGCATCCCAAGGGTAGGTCACAATTTGTGCAAAGGCAAGGAAGTCAGAAAGACAGTTTCTTGGAGGGAGAGTGGTCTTAGAATCTTCCTGAAAGGTTAATGGTAGCTAAATTATTGCTGGCCCTGCATCCTTTCTGTACTACTGCATGGCTGTGCCTGGGCTTCTGCTGAAATCCTGGCCTTACTAGGGTAACTTGGGAATTCTAATGTCTTTCTCTGCCATATGCAGGGCAAGAGAGAGGCCATTCAGCTTCCTAACTCCTTTGAAATTATAATGAATTAAGTTGACCCCCTTGGAACCAATTAGGGGCTTTAGACATAAACAATTACTCCTTTGAACAAAGGTCTTTCAAATATTAAAATTAATCAGATAACTGAAAATGACATGATTTCATGTGTTTTTGTCTTTGATGAAAATATCTACAAATAAGGCATCTAGTCATCTAGCTATTAGTGGACTTTGTAATGTTATCTTACAAAAATAAATGGTCTCAGTACTCATCTGCCCTATATATTAACTTAACAATTCTCCAATCCCGAGAAAAAAATATGCTGTTTGGTCAGTGATCTCATAATGATTATTTGTGTTGAAGTTTGTCCAATATATTCAAAAGACTCCTACTGATTTGTAGTAATACTGCTAGCAGTGCATTTCACTTGATGGTTCTCAATGTAGTAAATAGTAGTAAGTCTATGTCTGTTTCCTTAAGACTGTAAAAATACCAAAATAAGAAAATTCTCAAATTTGAAGATTTGGCAAGGGATACATTGGGTGATGTAGATAACATAAAAGAACAAAAAAATGGCAATTCCCAGATAACTAAATATAAAATATATAGGAGGGGAAGGGAATAAACATGTATTAAGTGCCGACTTTGTGTCTGGTTCTATGCTGAGAATTTTACAAATATCTCGTTGGATCCTCCCAACAACCCTGCGAGACAGATGCTATCATTATCCTCACTTTACAGTTGAGGAAACTGAGACACACAGAGGTTAAATGACTTACTCAGTGTCACATAACTATTGCATATGTGAGACTGGAGACTCCACACTTTATCGACAGTGCTACCCACCTTCCTTCTATGTACAAAGTAATTCATGGCAGAGGATGTCTGCTTTCTGGTCACGAAATATGGAATCCAAGGTATTGTGTTTACCCCTAGGCACCACATTTTAGGAAGGTATGAGTCTGTGGAGAGAGTCCAAAAGAAAGTAATCCAGATAGCGAAGGACCTCAAATTCATGTCATAGGAGATTCAATGAAGTAAATGTTTGTGTTTAGTCTGGAGAAGAGAGGACAGAGACTGACGTAGAAAGGCTGACACATGAAAGGGCAATGTGACTGCTTGGCCTCACCAGGCAAAACAAAAGAGCAGTAGATAGAAGCTGCAAAGAGGTAAACTGGGGCTTAATGTTAGGAAGCACTTTCTAGTGATCAGAGTTAGCCAAAGGACATAGTGCAATCTCTGTCACTTGAGATCATCAAGCAAAAGCTGAATCACGGATGGTCAGGTAGGTTGGAGAGGGAATTCCTCTTCACACAAGAGATTGGATCAGGTGACCTCTGAGATCAAAGGATTAGCATAGAATCATAGGCTGGAAGGAACTTTAGGGGTCACTTAATCTAATCTCATTTTACAGATGAGAAAACTGAGACCCAGAGAAGGAAAGTGACTTGCCCAAGATCACACAGTTAGTAAGGATTACTGTACCAGCCTGGTACACTGGAAAAAGCAATGCCTCTGTAATCAGTGGACTAGGTTTCAAATCCCACCTTCTGACCCTTACAACATGTGTGACCTCAGCAAAGTTACTTAGAACCCCTGGGTCTCCTATTTCATATTTGTTAAATGAGTAGGTTGGAATAAAATAGGTCAGGAACTGATACCATTTTTGTCATTGTAATTCCATTGATTAATGAATGCTTTATTGCATTGTTGTTTTCCATGATTTAAATACACTTAAACAGTAGATGGATAAAGATTGACTATGTCCTAGCTACGATGTGTAATTAGATACACAGTCCATTGAAACATCCATCTGCTTATTTCCTCAACTATAAAATAGGAATTTTAATAATAGCACCTATACTCTCCCTCTTCCCCTTACTGTGAAGATCAAACGAGAAAGGTGTAGAGTTCTCAGCACAGTGCCTGACACATCGTAGGTACTTAACAGATGCTTGTTTTCTTCCTTCTCTCAAAGTGAACACATTTAAAAAGAAAGTCTTGCCCAAGCTAACATGGTGGCTAATAGCATTGTGTCCACTCAGCTGTATTGCCACTCACGCCTACGCTGTTAGACTCTTGCCCAGGTTGGGTAGTCCTAGGCACAGTCACTCAGCAGTGAAAAGTGGAAGACATAGAGGAGGAGGAGAGGGACACACCGTTCAACTCCTAATAAACTTCCAAAAGCATCCTAAGATCAAGACCATTCTGAAGGGATTTGCAATGGTCTGCCTGGACAAGAGACAGAATTTAAGCTCCCTGAGGGCAGGAGTGGTTTGAGCTGGGTTTTTCTTTGTGATTAACCAGCCCTTAGCACAGTTACTTACACATAGTAGGCACAATAAATATTTGTTGAATTAATTGAGTACTGATAGCAATAATACCAATTTCAGTATGCTTTTAATTTGTTGCTCTTTGACTTCATTATTCCAGAAATGAATTGCCATTGCAGAGTTTGTTATAAATAAATCATTTAAGGGTGGGCATGAACAACACTTAGGTAGTTGAGAAAGTTCCTCTGTCCCCTTACCTGCTCCCCCAAGTATCCATAATATATTAAATTGCAATACATTTGTGCAGTTTCTAGTTTACAGAAATCAACTTGGACATTTGTATCAAATGGGAGAAAAAACTAGGAAATATGCTAACCTGGTATTTTTCTGAGCACAATGTCTGATCCTTTCAGCTCATGCGTAAAAATAACTGCCAGGCAGACACTTAGGGAAACAGGGTTGTGGGTGTGGGTGCACTCATGTATGAGCATTCTGAGGAAGGGCAATCAGTCACTGCAAGGATCCAGATCACAATTAGCAGTTCATACAGGGGATTAATTGAATCCCTTCAGTGTTAAAACAAAGGCTCAAGTTGGGACTGTGGGTAACTTGGCACTATTCTCCAAATTGAGAGCTGGAGATATCTGAGCTGAATGAAGACTTTTATTCCATAAAACTTATGAGAGCTCAAGAAGTGATGCTGTGTAAGTCCTCTCTAAAATAACCATCTAAAACAGCCAAGAAGAATGCTCTTAAGAGAGTTACACATATACAGAATACTAGCACATAATGTCTTACTGATCTGAATTATGGTAAGCAAGGAGCTGAGGAATCCAACTATAAAGCGTAAAGCAAACAAATAAACATAAAACATCTGAACCAAGTGAAAATAGGTGAGCAGGGAGGTTCAAAGGCTGGATGTAGAACAAAAACACATTTGTGCCTAATACTGCAGATAAATGCTGTTCATATCCTTTGGAAAAGATTATGTCTAATTCTGTCAAGGTTAGTGTCTACATGACTTCTAGTCCAAGTAACTGTCCAGTCACTTAAGTTGAAAGTGTCTCAGGGCTGTTTCAAAGATCAGTGGCAATATAAAAGATACTTCAGCTTATTTTCTACTTTGAACATGTCTCTATAAAGAAAAATCTCAGTTTAAAGGAGACATGTCATTCGAGGTTGCAGGGGTTCCCCTCCCTCTTCTCATACCTCCAGGAGAACAAAAACATCAGTGCATGACAGCACACTATCGTATTAGTAATTAATCACAAACTTATTCTCCCTCTGGTGCAGGAGGAACACAATGAACCTTTCTTCCAACTGAAAACAAATTGGACAATATCATTTACAGGTTTACATGATTTAAGCTATATTACCTATCGACTAAAAAACATTCTACCATTTTTCCATAGCTAGAAAAATCTGCCATTCCTCCCTCCCCCAGGCATGGAGATCATAAACGGACACCCTTCCATATTTATACTCCATCAATAAACAGCAACATTTCACCTTCTGAAATAGCTCTTTTTATTAAAATATATGCTAAAAGAAAAAAAGGAGAAAATATAGAGGGTCTTAATTTATGAACTATAGTTTTCCATTTTTTTCCCATGCCATTTCTAGGAACAAGGAAATCAACAGCGTCTACAGAATAGATAAAAATCATTACCTATAGGTTGTACCATTGATTTTAATAAGTGACCAGTACTTGGCAATTATGGCATAGTGGATAAGATGCTAAACTCAGAGTGAACTGAGATATGAGTTCAAATTCTGCTTCCGACACTTTCCAGCTATTCTGGGCAAATTGCTAAAACTCTCTGAGCCATTTTTCCTTGTTCATAAAGCAAAGCTAATAATGTTGACAGCCCCAATCTACTATGGCTGTTGTGAGCATCAAATTAGCTAACACATGTAAACTGATATACAAATGTTGGTTATGATTACAGGAGAGGCAGAATTTGCATCAGACATACAAAGAAACTGTGTCTATGTGGTATCTGGCAAGACTTTTTATACTTTAAGCCAGAGATTCTTCCTGGTGTCTACGAACTTTTTTTGTCTAATATCTGATAACTATTTCAATATCATTGGTTTCCTTTGTAATCCTCAGTTGTTTTTTATTTTAGGCATTTTTCTGAGAACGGGGACATAGAATTCATCAGACCGCCAAAGTGCTCTATGACACATTTTTTGAAAAAGGTTAAGAATCCCTATCTTAGGGGTGACAAGCAATTCTTGAACTGTGAAAAGGGTGCCTGAGTTCTAATGTGGTTATAGTTTACCCTTCCACATCGTGACTTTCTCCATCACAGTTTCAATATAACGCAGGTTGGCATAAAAATTACTGTAAATGGGAATTTGGGGAGAATTTTGCAGAAACTGCAGATGACATGAAGATCAGAAGATGACACAGAAAAAGTTTAGAAACTCAGAAATACATAAAATGTGCCAGTGATCAAGTTCTTAACCCAAATTTGCAAAAAGGTACCATAAACACCTCTTAAAAGAAAAAGGACAAATTCAGACTTCTCTGGTATGAAGCGAGAACCAAAAAATTTTACATAGATCTGTGGAAGGAATAACTGTTTATATGTTTTTGCTTCTCTACTGGGCCCTTTTTCCTTCTCCTTCTATCCTGCTTTCCCTAATGATCTCACCAGTTTCCATGGATTCAATTTTCATCTCAATGCTGATAATTCTCAAATCTATTTATCCAGCAGTAACTTCTCTGCAAACCTCCATTCTCCCATCTCAAGTTATGCATTGAGATCTCAAATGTCTTGCAAACAGCTTAAACTCAACATGTCCAAAACCGAACTCTTCTCCCCTGCCAACCTTCCTCTCTCCCTTATTAATTACTCTTATATCCTCCCAGTCATTTAACATCTTCTTTCCTCTAACACTGGTAGTACCATTAATATGGTAGATATATCAATATAGATATACCATATATAATATGGTGGACCTCATCAAATTTTGTACTCACATGAAAATATATTATTTTATGTATTATATATATAATTATATATTATATAACATATAATATATATAATTTTATATATTATATATAATTACATATTATATAATATATAATATATATTATTTCAAATGACAATAACTGAAGTGAAATGAACTTTCTAACCTCATCAAATTTTGTAGTCACATGAAAATACATAATTTTATATATTATATATATAATTATATATATTATATATCATATGCAATATATATTATAATATATTAATATATAATACATGTAATTTTATATATTATATATAATTATATATATTATATAATATATAATATATATTATTTTAAATGACAATAACTGAAGTGAAACGAACTTTCTAAGCCATAATGTATAGTGCCACAAAACAAAATGTTCCACTATAGGCCTTATTGGCACAGAAAAAGCAAATTCTATGTGTGTTGACATGCGCAAAGTCATGTGTATTTCTCAACCAGAGGAATTGAATTTGAAGATTTCTGGAAGCCTACTCCACTGAAAACTTCAAAACCAGAGATATAAGTAGTATGACGTGCAAATGCGGTGAAGTTTTTCAGGATATCAAATAAGAGACATTAGAATAAGAAAAATCACTCACTAATTATACTTCTAAGCACCAGGCATATTCATGAGCAAGTTCAGGCTCTGGTAGTTTTAGTATGTTTCTTGGTGGTAATGCTATGGTAATCATACCTCGACAATCAAAGACCTCAAGATAGATTAATGACCCGTTCATGGAAGTCATTATTTCCCCAACTGCCTAGTTGTTGTTGTGCTTGTGCTTGGTTGCCGAAGAAGACTATGTCATCAGAGAAATGATGACACGACTTGCACTTGACTTTGTTCTGAGTGAGGGTGGGCTGTACAGGTTACCAGCCTCACTTCTCCTCCAGAGCCATCTGAATCCAGTGACCGGATATTCATCAGGATGACTGGAGATGGCCCAGGATGCAATGGGAGACCTTGGCCCCTTTAGACCAAGGTCTATTCAGGAGCTCACTTCAGGTAAGGTAACTCCCATTCAGTGAATAGGCCTGTTTAAGAAGTAGCTAGAGGATGGCCCCTTTAATGAGTCACAGAAAAAATGACATCAGGACAGGAGGGAAACAGCAACTATTACTATTGATAATCACTCAAGCCAGGAAGGTCCAGAAGAGAGCCCTTAGGCAGGGACCTAGTGTGCTCCAATGTATGAGCTTCAGAGTGCAGTAGGTTTAAGGTTTTGAGGAAGGAAGGGAAGGGAAAGGGGAGATGAGGGGAGGAGAGGAGAGGGGAAGGAAGGCTGGAGGAGGGAATCTAGCCAGTAAAACCCAAGTTAACTGGGCATCTTCTGGCCATGCAAATTTACCTTCCTAAGGAGAGGAGAAGGAAGGGGAGGGGGAGACAGACAGAAGAGGAGAAACTGAATTGCCCAGCTAGTTGGGTCCCCATTCAGGCAGCTGTGTCTACTTCATTGTGTTCATCCTTCATTGCTGAAGAAGACCATGCCATCGGAGAAATGATGGAAGGAAAAGTGAGGCTGGTGACCTTGCACAGCCCTCCCTCAAAACAATTGCCCAGTAGCTAGGACTTGAAACCTGCAAGAAGGATGAAGCAGAATTGTTTTGTTTTATTTTGTTTTGTTTTTCCTCATAGTACGTTGCTTTATAGCTGACTTTTTTACAAAAGAGAAAGAAACAACACGCCTAGATTTCCCACTAGGATTCAGACATTACTGCAGGGTTTTTAGAAGATAGCGCTGGCTCTGCCTACATCTCTTTGTGGAATTTATTTCTAACATGCTATGTGTTTCCTTTTCCTGAACAATAACATGCTAACAGGGTTTCCCTTTCTTAAACTATATGGGTATGTGGCTGGGACCTTATGAATTCATGTCTTCCCCCTTGACTGTGAAGATGATTGAGGAGTGTCTTCTTATCCTCTTCCCCTCTTCCAGCCATTTGAAATTAAACTGATACTAATTAAAATGATAATGACTAAAGTATGTGCCAGAAAAAAAAAATTGTGGTCTTGTAGCAGAGGGAGAAGAGAACGATTGGAATAAGATGGGGAGATCCATTTTATGCTTTGGGAGAGTGGAAAGGAAATCTGGAAGGAGAAAACTGTTGGCAAATAGAACTGAACGATCCCTATGGTCCCTTCTGACTTTTCATTTGTGATCCTGTTAGCCTGAAGATTGAGATTTTGAAAGTAGCTGGTGACAAACGAACACAACCATTTCGCCCCCATCATTCCCCAGCAGCTATAACTAAGCAGTCAAGCTGAGTCTGCCCCTTAATATATTAGAGAATCACTCAGACAACTATCTACACCCCACCTAACAGGTCACCCTGGAAAGTTACTCAATCAGATTTATTCTTTATCAATAAATTTTATTGGTGTTTATTCTACTTAATAGTTATTATATCATTTTATTTCTATTGTATGTTATTATATACTTGTACATGTATTCTAGCACTGAATTATAAACTCCTTGAGGGTACAAGGCCAGGTTAAAAAAATCATTTTCATCTCTCTCAGCATCGAGAAGAATAGTGAATATGGAAGGAAGGAAGGAAGGAAGAAGGAAAGGAAGGGAGGAAGGGAGGGGGGGAGGGAAAAAGGAAAGAAGAAAGAAAAAAGAAAGAGATAGAGCAAAGAAAAGAAGCAAGCATGGAGTAGTTGAAGTAAGAGAATATGTTATCAATTAGAAGGGCAAAAGAGTGTGTAGAAAGGATGCTAGGAGAGGAAGAAAACCACTGACTTCACAATTTCACCTAAGATAAGCCCTGTTTACCTTTAATTGGGTACAGAGAAGTAGCTTTTCACAGGAATATTTTTGTTATGTAGCTGAAAATGCAGGCTGTATTATTTTGAATTATTAATGCTTATTTTTTGTTTGTTTTTTAAGATAGCTAACTTCATAAAACAGAACTCTCTCTTAGGGTATTCATTGATTGAAGTATTGCCACAACATGGAAGAAAAGAAGAGAAAAACTAAAAATAGGGCTCAATTAAATGAAAGTAATACTAATTTTAATTATTTATATGAACTGCTTATCACCAGTGCCCAATTGTCATGTCCCGTAATGGTGATTATGTATAGCATTGACAATGTGACATATTATTTTCATGTTTCAATTATGATAAAGTTATGAACGTAATGAAGCTGAGCCCACAAATCAATACCATGAAAACCAGTCTCATTATTTTATCATCACACTTCTTTCTGGTTCCCTAGTTTGCTGCTCACACAGAAACTTTAAGAAATGAAAGGGAACATTCATGGTTACCTCCTCCTATGGTCAATTTGGGAGCCACAATTTAGGAAAGAATGTTCCAAGAGCCATACTGAGCAGTGACTCATCTAACAGCTATAGGTACATGGATATAGATATACACATACATACATATATACACATATACATACACACACACATATATGCACACATGCATATGGTTGTTGTCCTCTGTTCTTGAAGAGGACCAAAATTATATCACCACGATAAAGTCAAGTTTCAATGTGCTGACTGTGGCTGATCAGACTAATATGAGCTTGGAATGCTCTGCCACAAATTGGGCACAGAGAGTCCGTGTGGATATTTAGGGTGGATACTCCAAATCTGCACATCCTACATTTCTTTTGTTCTGTTTCAATATACACATATACTATATGAAGGAAGATTATCTAGTGTTCTTCCCATCACTTCCAGCAACTTGATTTTTGCTTTCTAAAATACTCTTGTTATGTATAAGGTAGCTTTAAAAACCTGAGAAGTATCATCAACACAATTATTTATTCAGTATTTAAAAGCAACTTTCCTCCAAACTACATCTTTTCATGAGTATTTTCCCTTGGCAAGATCTTCCTTAAACTGACATTTTTAAGGGGAAAAAAATAAAAAGAAATGTTACTGATTGAAGAACAATAAATGGCAAAAGATTATTCCAAATATGTAAACTAATAAGGTAAAGATCAAAGATTAAATCAAAGAGAAAGGAAAATGTGCTTAGTTTTCATGTAATGTTGAAATGCACAGAAATCTCCTGACTCTTGCTTCCTTCCCCTTGTAATCCCCAAATTATTTTCTTACGCTGCTGGAAGTTGGAAAAATTTATTTTCCCTAACTCCCAAAATGATAGTCAACATGTCAAGGATCCATTGAATGATGTTATTTAATAATTTTACATGAATGCAAAATAGACAATTTCGATTACATTAAATTTAAAAGGTTTTGTCCAAACAAAATCAATGCAACTAAGGTTAGAATGAAAGCAGAAATCTGGGAAACAATTTTTACAGTCAGTGTTTCTGATAAAAGCCTCATTTCTGAAATGTATAGAGAACTGAGTCAAATTTATAAGATTACAAATCATTCCCCAACTGATAAAAGGCCAAGGGATATGAACAGGCAGTTTTCAGAGGAAGAAATTGAAATTATCTATAATCATATGAAAAAATGCTCTAAATCACTACTGATTAGAGAAATTCAAATTAAAATAACTCTGAGGTATCACCTATCAGATTGGCTAATAAAACAGAAAAGTAAAGTGATAAATGTTTGAAAAGATGTGGGAAAATTGGAACACTAATGCATTGCTGGTGAAGTTGGGAACTGATTCAATCATTCTGGAGAGCAGTTTGGAACTATGCCCAAAGGGCAATCAAATTGTACCTACCCCTTGATCCAGCAATACCACTACCAAATCTGTATCCCAAAGAGATCATAAAAAAGGGAAAAGGACCCACATGTACAAAAATATTTATAGCAGCTCTTTATGTGGTAGCAAAGAATTGGAAATTGAGAGGAAGCCCATCACTTGAGAAATGGCTGACCAAGTTGTGGTATATGAATGTAACAATACTACTGTGCTATAAGAAATGACAAGCAGACAGATTTCAGAAAAACTTGGAAAGACTTAACATGAACTGATGGTGAATGAGGTGAGCAGAACTAGAACATTGTACACAGACAACATTGTGCAGTGATTAACTATGATAGGTTTAGCTCTTCTCAGCTATACAATGATGGAAAGACTCGATGAAAAATGCTAACCACACCCAGAGAAAGAACTATGGAATCTGAATGCAGACCGAAGCATACTGTTTTCACTTTTCTGTTTTTTTCTTTCTCACCTTTTCTTTCCTTTTGTTCTGATTTTTCTTTCACAACACGACTAATGTGGAAATATGTTTAACATGATTGTACATGTATAACTTATTTGAAATCGTTTCCTGTCTTAGGAAAGGGAGAGGGGAGGGAGGGAAAAAATTTGGAACTCAAAATTTCACAAAAATAAATGTTGAAAATTATCTTTACACATAACTAGAAAAACTACCATTCTTTAAATAATAACTTTTCATAGAACTCACCCTTTTTAGTCATTTTCAGTCATATCTGACTCTTTGTACTCCCTTTGGGATTTTCTTGGCAATGATACTGGAATGGTTTGCCATGTCCTTCACATTTTACAGATGAGAAAACTGAGGCAAATTGGGTTAAGTGATTTGCCCAGGGTCACACCGCTAGTGAGTGAGGCCATATTGGAACTCAAGAAGATGAGTTTTACCGACCCCAAGCCCAGTACTTTATCCCCTGTGACACCTAACTGTCCCTAGAACTTATCCTATAGGATGAGATTACAGAGATGCTGGAATAAGAGGGTCTGTGTTGTATTGCTGCAAAACACTCCTCCTTGACATTGACCAGATAGACACTTTTGTCCAGAGTAGGGGAAATGGATAAAGACCTGAAAAGTCATTGATGAATATATGGATGTAACTCCTGGCTCCAAAGGATTTCTACCAGCCCTTGTGTTTAGCCTTACCTAATCTCTTATTATAGTTAGAAGGGACTCTGGCCTTTCTATCTTGGTATAAAGTCCCAAGGTGTGTCAACAACCCATTTTGTGGTCAGATTATTAATATCTATTGCTGTGACTGTTAGTGCTTTGTTCCCAAAGAGGATGGTGTCTAGATAGAATCAGAAGTTACTTGTGGGCCCTTGTTAGTCTCTCCCCAGGCAGTGACAGGGAACCAGATGGTAGTAGTGATGTATCTATGCTTTCTTGTCTTTTTCTTATATGAGTGACTATATCCCCATGTTTCTTTGTTAGTCAACAGAACTTTTGGTTAGATCAGCTTAGCATGAGGCTTTTTCTGTGTCCCTTAAAATGCTGAGCCTGACAGGCATACCTCTTTGGCCATGCCCAAAGCATTGGAAGGGATAAGGATACTTGGTCAATGGATTTAAAAATTAATAGCAGAGGAGTTTTGTATGCTTTAGCTTTCCTGACAGTCAAGTCTTTAAAACTGGATGTTTTCTCTTCACCATAGCAATTGTTATTCTGCCAAGACAGGCTGTTCTGCCCCAATCTAAAAAAAAAAAAAAAAACCACAGGTTAGAATTTTCTTTGTTGTGTTCATTAGCAATTTACCCAATGAGCCTCCTTCCATTTAGTTATTATATCAACAAACTCCGCTGGATGACCACAAGAGTTTCAACAGATAGAAAACAAAAGGATGCCTGCTACTAAGTCCTTTGGGCCCAAATATTCGAGAGTTTAAGACAACAGAGATAAGATCTTTAAGTCAGCTAACTGACCAAAGGCAGACGCTAATAGTTAAAGTTATTATTATAATAACCTAATAAATTTTCCCAGGCTCTGAAACAAAATGCCAAACTGACACATTCCTCAACTGCTACAGGGACGCCCACAAAGAGCAAGTTACAGTGACTGTGATTGGAATGCTAAGCTCTGAAACCACGACCTACATCAGAAAGGAAAAGGAAAACATTTAGGATGATATTTGAACAACAGTTCCAGCAGTGCTCACCACATGAGAGTTTATTTACAAAACTTTTTGACATGGTTTTCTGTTTGCCTGGTGAAGCAAGTGGAGCTGGATTAACGTGTACTGACTTTGGTGTCAAAGGAACTTTTCTGTTCCTCACACAGGATTCTTCTCTCAGTGCCTTTGTACCAATGCCTGTAATACATTCCCTCTGCCTCCTACCTCAGGGACGCTCTTCCTTTAAGATACAGTTCAGGTATCATCTTCTGCATAAAGCCCTCCCTAATGTCCCCCATTCCTAGTTTCCTGACAGACTACCTCACATATAACTACTTTGTATGTATTTTCATTTCTTAACTTTATACTCAGGCTAGATATTTTTCCCCACTAGAATATAAGTTCATAGCATGTAGAGAGTATTTTATTCTTATATTCTAGTACTTAGCAGAGTGCCTAATCGATTCAAATCATAGCTCTGCTATGTGTGTGACCTGCCTGAGCAAATCACTTTTAAAATAAAGATTTTTTTAGGAGTGACTTTGGTTTTGACAGCAGAAACATTTCTAGATATAGCCTCCCCATTGCTGCCAGAATTAAAACCTCCCTTTTAACAAAGGAAAATACTTACATAAACTTGTATAAGTTACACATAAATATGCATTTATATATAAACATATAATATATATTATATAATTTATATATTATATATAAATATATATATACTTACATAAACAATGGATTCCGACAATGCGTGAAATGTTCTCTTGCCACTCTAACTAGAGAGGGAACTACGTTTCATTAGCTTGTTTCCAGAAGATTGGTTATTATAGGTACTCAGTTTCCTTTCTTTTAGTTGCTTTTCACTTATCTTGTAGTCATATGAGGACATTGTTCTTCTATTTCTGATTCCTTCACTTGGTATTAGGTCATACAAATCTCGTGGTTTTTTTTTTAAAGAATTCCTCATATTCAACATTTCTAACATTCATATACCATAGGTTTTTCAGTCATTCTCCAACTGATGAGCATAAATTTTGTTTCCAGTTCTTTGCTACTACAAAAGAAAGCTTGTGTCTAGTTTGTATCAGATTTTTTTTCTTGAGCAAATAACTCTCCTCTCTGGGCCTTCTTCATGTATAAAACATAGAAGTTGAATTAAATGGTCTCAAAGATTCCTTTCAGTGCTAAATCCTATTTTTAAAAATCTATAAACTAATGGAGCTACTCAAGAGGTCACTATTCATAATAGCTCAAAAGGCACCGTGGTGTAAATTTCAGAAGATAAGCCTTGCAATCAGGAAGTCCTGGGTTCTAGTCCTATTTCGGACCTACTATGTGACTAGGGGTAAACCATAGCAATGGAAAGGTTTCTTATTTGCTTAGTCTGTATCTGTTTACATGTTGTCTCTTATTTGATCACAAGCTCCTTGAGGTCAGGAATCATCTTTTGTCTTCTTTTGCATCCTCAGAACTTAACAGGGTACCTGGCACATACGAGGCACTTAATAAATGTTTATTAATGGATTGATTGGATATGGCCACTGCACATGTTACAGCTTCTTGGAGCAACAGGTGAGAGTGGGGTGACAAGTCATGAGGTAGGTAGTGAGGCTCAGAGAAGATAAGAATTTGCCAGAATCACACAGTTAGTAAGTGCCCGAGTATAATGCTAATTTAAAATGAGAGGATCTTTCATATTCATTAACAGGCCCATGGGACCTGCCTTGGGTTACATGGAAGCTTTGGTCACAAGAGTCTGAGTCACATGGAGTCTGCAGTGGGAGGAATTTGCTGAATGGGTAGAACAGGAAGAGGTGGAGCTGGAGCAGAACTGAGGCAGTCAGAACTGAAGAAAGCAGGCAAGCCCACAGCTGGCTGTGAGTATGAGAAGGGCGTTTTGTTTGAGGGAAGCCTGCTTGTGATTTGTTTAATGGAGCTGGTTTTTGGGAAGCCTAGCAGGGGGAAGGTTTGGGGCTGGTGTTATGCTCTGCATTGTTATCGGGTATTGATTTATGTTACTATGATGGATTCAGCTTTCTGGCATCTGAATAAATGTTTTGGTTCTGTCTTCCCTGTGGAGAGTCTGTGGTATTTCATGATTCAGAATTGCACCAACATATTCATGGCTACCATAGGCGCTGTGAAAATCACAATGGCACTATACCAAGCCAGATCTCAAACTATTGTTATTGTTCAATTGGGTAGTCATGTCTAACTCTTCAGGATCTCATTTGGGATTTTCTTGGCAAAGATACTGAAATGGTTTGCCATTTCCTTCTCCAGCTCATTTTACAAGGCAAACAGGGTTGTGCCCAAGGTCACATAGCAAGTAAGTATTTATGGCTGGATTTGAATGCAGGTCCTCCTGCTTCCACTGCCCCATCTAGCTGCCAGTCTCAAACTGAGGTCTTCTAGCTCCTAGTCTAGCACTTTCTGCTATTCCCAGCTACCTCTAGGTTGTTGTTCACTTACTTCAGTCATGCCCTAGTCTTCATGACTCCATTTGGAGTTTTCTTGGCAGAGATACTAGAGTGGCTTGCTATCTCCTTTTCCAATTCATTTTACAGATAAGGAAACTGAGGCAAACAGGATGCCTTGCCCAGGATCACACAGCTAGTATCCAAGGCCAGATTTGAACTCAGGAAGATAACTCCAGGCCCAACACTCTATTCCCTGCACTTATCTAGATTCATAGGAATAAACTAAGTTGCTTAGGCACTTTTTAATCATAAAAAGGAACTTTAAAGACATTTGAAAAAAAGTAATAGTCCCATGTAAGGGCAAAGTTATTGCTAAGTGCAAATAGCAATTTTCCCAGCTACTATGATTGTTTGCTCCAGTGTGAAAGTTGCTACTACCTTCATACACTCACAACAATGTATACCCAATAATACTTTGAGGCTTTGTCTACATGGTGCTAATATATCTGGTCATTTCGTTCATGTGTAATCAGCTTAGGGAAAAAGTCAAATCCAAATTTTGAGATCAGTTAGATTAAAAGGCACGACTTATAGAAGCTTTTAAGATTTCATTTTTAATCACTTTGGGGGCATTATGTAGCCTTAGAACTACATGGAAAAGACATAGAGATTCATAAAGATTCCTTTATGAATACCTGATGGAGGGGCTCTTCCCTCAAACCCCAATTCCCACCCCCATTTTGGATCATGTGCTGACATGCCCTGACTGTTTCCTATTGGCCATAATAACATAATCGGGAACAGAGCTGGAAGTTGGTAGAAATACTTTGTGGAAATACAGAACAATCCCTGCCCCTCAAGGCTTTTCTTCCTACTGGCCTTGAAGTATAACAATGACTCTCTGAGCTCCAGAGGGGATAGCCTAACTCCCACCAGGCTTCAAGTCATGCAATTCATGGCTTCCTAGGCAAGTTTGTGTTCGGATGAGGTGCCTCCTGTTTGTGAGCTCTTGCCTTTGGTACAGGCACTGCATGAGATCTCCAAAGGCAACTGGTGTTCTCTCCTCCCAGGCCCCTGATCAGAGAGAGATAGCAGCCATCGAAGTAGTGGTGACATTAAGAGTCACAGAGGTAGATTAGCTGAAGGGAAGTGAGCTACTACAGACAGAGAGATCATTAAAAGAATGAGTCCCTTAGTATGATCAATAGAGATGAAATGCGAAGTAGTTAATGAGCATCCCTGCTGCAACTGTCCCAAGGAGACTTGACTACGAGGCTCTCAAATGACTGCATTCGTTCTGTGGTCATTGCTTAGCCTTCCTTGTTCTGTATGGGAATAAAGCTATTTCAACGGGTGATGAATAGCTGATTCATGCTTGTCGTCTATATACCTTTATTTACTCCTTCCCTTCTCATGCAGGAAACCCCTTAGACCACAGCAAAAGTAAGTAAATAAATGAACAAAATTGTTCTGGAGTCCAAGGGGGGGTGGGTTTGGAGTACAGGGAACCCTATTCCCCTTTGGAAGAGACAAGCAGCTCCAGACAACAGACCCAGAGCAGGTGAAGAGCAGTAACCGGCAAAGTTTGTCAGCCTCTGAGGCCTCAAACTAGTTGAGATTTAGGTGTGCTGGGACCCCAAAATAGCGACATGTGGATCCTGCCTAAATGAATTTGACCCAAACCTTTTTTTCAGCCAAAGAAAACCAAAGTTTACTAAAACGTCAATAAAAAAGATGGCCCTGATTCTAAAAACCCACCTTTTGGCTAGACTCCTAAGGATTTGGTGACGCTTGTATTAACAAACAGGCTAGATTGAATCTGCATGCTTTAATGGAAACAACAGGAATCATATAGAGAAAGACTGTGGGAAGAATCTAGGAGTGGCCAAGTAGTCCTGGGGTGACTGGGAAAGGGGTCTAGGGAGGATCTTGATGGAAGTGGCTGGGGTGACTGGAGATAGAATGCCAGACAAAGAGAATGGGACCTAGATAGGATGAAGGGTGGAAAATAGAGAGAGGAGATCCAGAGGTAACAGACAATGAAGGGCTGGGCTGGGTTAGGGGTAATAGAGAAATGGGAGATGGGTTTAGACAGTGAAAGGTTACTTGAGAGGATTATAGCCTCAGGTGAATGAATATCAGAGACTTGATCAAGTAGGAAAATTCAAGGAGAGTTCATGGGGGATTTCAAGAGCCTGTTTAGCCCACTGGTACCTATCTAGTTGCTGCACTATATTTGCAATAAATAAATGAACAACTTCAGAAAACAAAGAATGGATGTGAGAGGGAGGGAGGATGAGTAAGGAATTTTTCTCCTCTTGATTCCAATAATGTTTTTATAGACTCTTCTTTGCACCCAGGTATTTGAGAGCCCTGCACTGTAAATATATTGAAAATGCTTTAACTATATCACATTAAGCAAAATTCTGAAAGCTTCAGAAAAGTTTTTTTTAAAGCAAAAATAGGCCATCTCTGAAAAAAATGTAGAGATTACTGGGAAGTGGCATGAAGGCCTCATTCCAATTAAGAGAAGGATTAGAATTGGGCGATTCACAAATAGAATCTAACTTGTAGGGAAATGAGGATGATGGCCAGAGTGTAAGCAATATAATGAGAAAGTGCCACGCTTGCCAAACCCTTTTCAGGACTGCTCATCTACCTCCGGTGTCCACCTTTCACCCAACTCTCACCTGTGGTTCCCAGAAGCTGTAGCATGCCAAGCAGCCATGCCCCAGTAAAACCTTCTTGGCAGATAGACCAAACCAAGCTCAGAGTAAGAAACAGGCTTCAAATGCATTGGTGAGTAAGGGGATGTCTACTCCATGCACATGAAGACTTCCCCCAGAGGAATGGGTGGATGTGAACAATTTGTTTCAATGTTCATGAAGGCATATGAAGGAGCTCTGAGGAGTGCTTAGAGCTTGGTTGGATTGTTGTGTCTGTCCTTTGTTCTCAAAGAGAACCATGACATCAAGGAAATGATGATATGACTTGAAGTTGACTTTGAGTAAAGGAGGGCTGTGCAAGGTCACCAACCTCATTTTCTCCTCCAGGGTCTTCTGGTCCAGTGGCCAGATATTCATCAAGATAACTGGAGATGACCCAGGATGGATTGGGAGACCCTGGTCATTTTAGGCTAAGATCTTTTCAGGTTCTCACTTTGAGTGAGGTAACTCCCATTCAGAGAACAGGCCTCTGGGTGGATATCGTAGACACCAAGGTTATCCACTGCATCCCAGACTGTTGCAGGGCATCCTAACTTTTGTCTGCCATTGGACTTCGATGACTAAAAAAGAGAGTGAGCTGATGATTCTGTGCAATTCTGCCTCACTTAAGTCCAATTCACAAGCAAGTCAAGACATCATCCATGATATCATTAATCCTCTTTGAAAATGAAGGACAGATAGCAGTATGATGAGGAGATAACCAGAAAGCACATTGATTTACAATCCGGGGACCTGGATCCAAAACATACTTCTATTTTAACTGAGAACTTGGACGATCATTTAAAATGAACGTATCAGACCAGATGGTCTCAAAGGTCCCTTCCAAATCGAACCCTATGATCCTATGCCATAATGGGTAAATTGAGTCACACAAGGTTTTCACTGTGTTAAACTGTTCTATTTCAGAGGCTATCATTTCATCCAGATCGTATATGAAGTTATGTTTAACAAGATTCAACTGTATTTTTGTTATAATGATAAAAACAATGGTTACTTTATAGTACTTGAAAGTTTGCAAAGCACTTACATATGGCAACTCATTTGACCCTCACAACAACCCTGTGAGATAGGTACTATTGCCATATTAATTTATAGATAAAGCTGAGGCACAGAAAGGTGAAGGAACTTGACCAAGGTACCTTAACTAATAAGTATCTGAAGTAGGATTTGAACTCAGGTCTTCCTAACTCCAAGTCTCATGCTCAATGTACCACTCTACCTAGGTATCAAATAAACTTGTTTTATTTTAAGTCTACTAAGGACTCAATTTTGGATAATTATGTGATAATTCTGAATAATTAAAGGTAGAAAGTTACACACTCCTCCCATAAAGATTTAGCTGTCCATTTCTCTAAATACATTTGTTCAGTGTATTTTGTGCCTTTTAAAAATCTGGTCCATTCTTCCAAAAGACAAATGATTATTTCAAATGACAAGAGATTGCTCACAGTAACACTGACACCAAATAATATAAACATGGTCAACAAAATGCTGTATGTGTGCGTGTTTGTGTGTGTGTGTGTGAGAGAAGGAGAAAGATCTCAGGATTGTTACCAACCGTCTTCAGTGTTTCTGTGACTAGACCACATCAAATTCCAATACAGCTTGTTTTCATTTTGGGCAAAATTCAAGTACTATTTGCCAGAAAATCATCCTTTAAAATTTAACCCAGTACCTCTTTCTGTTATTTACTGTAAGAGAGCCTACACATGCAATCTCCTAATTATAGTACAGAGGCTGATAATAGAAAATGAACTTGTAATTGTAAAATGGGCTGTCTGTTGGTGAATTTTATCCTTAAAATACTAATGCACAATTTAAACAAAATACTCACAATTTAGCTTCATTTCAATTCTCTCCCTCTTTAAGTAGTGTTGAGAATTACTAGGTAATTCATTGCTGCCAAAACATCCTTTTAAATATTTGCAAAGAAAAGGGAGACTATAGGTTAAGTTGTCTTCTTCCCTTAGCAGTTTAACTTCAGGAGTTGAAAGAATTGTGTACATACTATGCCCCTTATCGTAATAAAAGCTCCCATTTATTTAGTTGTTTTCTGTTTTACAACTTTCTTCACAACTACCCTTTGAGGTAGATAATGCATTGTACCCATGGAGGAACCAAATAAATTGTAAGATGAAGTGAGTTGTCCACAGTCAACAGTACTAGTAAATAGGAGCATCAGAACTTGAATTCAGTTCTTCTG
The DNA here is from genome assembly GCA_028658325.1 of Potorous gilbertii. Taxonomy (NCBI): domain Eukaryota; kingdom Metazoa; phylum Chordata; class Mammalia; order Diprotodontia; family Potoroidae; genus Potorous; species Potorous gilbertii. Next base: position 397,441,309 of record CM053770.1, on the reverse strand, counting down.
GGTCTAAACCCAATGATGTTCCAATTCCCAAACCACCACTCTTTCTCCATACCACAACTAGCTCTCCTAGATATTTAATATATGTACTATTCTTTACATATAAAAATAGGACTACAAATAGGCATACATATATATGTGTACATGTGTACACATATATATGTATGTGTTTGTGTGTGTGTGTGTGTGTACTTTTAAAAATAACAATAATGGATTTACAACACTCCATTCATACTCTCTAGAGACAGCTAGATGGCTCAGTGTATAGAGCTCTGGACCTAAAATCAACAAGACCTCATCTGGCCTCAGATATTCACTAGCTGTAACCTTGGGCAAACACAACTGACTAAGAATAGACTGAAGCTGCCCTGGTCTCTATTCCAGTAAATTGCCTAGGGTTGATCAGACTTGGTCACTACCAGTCACAGATTTTTTTGTAGACATCCCAAATCTCCCCTCCAGAGAGATTCCCAGCCTTTCTTTATGGACTCTTGCTTGCTATGCAAAACAATTTACCTTGTGAAACTGTGAGATGCCTACCCCCTCCCACTGACCACCTAGCCATTCTCTTTGCCTTAGTATCCTATATAAACCCTGTTCCCAGTACTCCAGAATTTGCTGTGTGGCATCCTGAACTGCAATTCTCTTGCCCTGATTAAAGATCTCAGTTTTGTTGTATTGACTGTTTTCCTTCAAATTCAAGGTGACAGCCTTAATCCACTGGAGAAGAAATGGAAAAACACTTTGGTGTCTTTGCCAAGAAAACTCCATGAACACTATGATCCATGGGGTCACAAAGAGTTGGACAAAGCTGAAGTACTTAACAGCAACAACATTATTCATACTCCAACTCCTTGGCACTTGCTCTAGGTAACCAAGGGAATGAATTCTCAAGATGACTATCCAAGACTAGGAACATAGTCTCTGTTCCATAGCCTTGGAACAACTGAAGGTAGCTATTATATGAATCTATATTATATATATATATATATATATATATATATATATATATTACATTATATGAATCTGTAACTATAATCTTGGCCTCATTAGCACCATGCTGCAATAAAATTAATTAAGCAGTCATTCAATATTAACCCAGATTATTTTTATTTTTGATTCATTTCCAAATAATTTAAGTGAATATATTTTCACATGAAGAAATTACTATATAATAGTAACAAAAGTACAAGTGCTCTAATTATTTTGATTGACCTTCCAAAGTAAAACTTATACACAAAAAGAATTTTTAATATTTGGCATAATTTTGTGTATCTTAGTAACTTTCAAAAACTACATTCAGTGAGAGTTGCAATTGTTAAATTGTTTCAGTCATGTCCAACTCTTGCTGATATGACCCCATTTGGAGTTTTCTTGGCAAAAATACTAAAGTGGCTTGCCATTTCCTTCTCCAGCTCATTTTACAGATGAGGAAACTAAGGCAAACAGAGTTAAGTGACTTGCCCTGGGTCATACAGCTAGAAAGCATCAGAGGCCAGATTTGTACTCAGGAAGGTGAGTTTTTCTGACTCCAGATCTAGTGCTCCATCATTGTGAAACCTAGCTGCCTAAACAATAGTACAACAAATTAAATATGCATAGTGACTATTTACATTTAAACTAATTGGTTTCAATTTATAAAGTGTCATAACATTTTTAGTCATTCCCTATAAGTCCCCATTAGAATTATTTTGTCCTTTCATTCTTATTTACTTTCCTCTGACATGGAGGTAATTAATATGTATTCTCTTCTACTTCTTTCTTGCTTTTGCATTATTACACCCAGGTCTTTACAGATTTATTTATATCCTTCATATTTGTTGATCTTAATTTAATTACAATACTCCATTATATTAATATACCACAATCTATTTAGCCAGTATTCACTGTTGTTTGTTTAGGCTGCTGTCATATTTTTGCAATTACATATGCTACTACTATCAAAATGTTTTAAAGAGATAGGGATTTTTTTGCTCTGTTATTTTTTTTTCATTTTCAGACTATATTCACAAGAGTGGAGTTATTGGGTTAAAGGGTATGATTTTTTTTGTAACTTTTACTACATATTGCCAGCTTTCTCTCCAAAAATATTCTAGATATTTGCAATTCTACCAGCAATGAACCAACATACCTCTTTCACTACAACTCTGCAAGCGTAGAGCTTTATCATTTGTAATTTTTTTTACAAATTTGATGTGTAAGGTGATACCTCAAAGTTAAACTTATTTGGATCTCATTGCTTATTAGTGAGGTCAAACTTTTTTAGTTAGTTAGTGAGTTTTTTAGTTTAGTTAGTGAGGTCCAATGATTATTAATAATCTGTGCTTCCTCTCTTGAATATTGTTCATATTATTTTACCACTTAGCCTTTTTCAGTTGGGCATTTCTGTGACTTTTTAACATTTCTTACACATCTTTAGATATCAAGCTTTTATCTGTCAGTTGCTATAAATATTTGCCCCAATGCATCTTTATTTTTAAGTATTTTAGTTGTGCATAATGTTTTAGATGTATTCATGCCCATCTATCTCATTCCTCATATTTTCTCTCATTCATAGAATTAAAAAATTAATCTCTCCATGAATAATAAAAAAACTTTATTCCAGTTCTCCCCTTATTTTTATACTTCTTTTTTTATCTCTATTATCCAGTTGGAATTCACTGGACTGGTAATATTGTTTTAAAAAACACTTTGATTGTACCTAAAACATTTCCAAAGGCCTCATGATGCAAAATGCCATCCACATTCAGAGAATGAACTATGGAGTCAGAACACAGAATGAAGCAGGCAACTTTCTCATTTTCTCATAATTTCTCCCATTCGTTTTAATTCTTTTATGCAACATGACTAATGTAAAAATGCGTTTAATAGGAATGCATGTGTAGAACCCATATAAGATTGCATGCCCTCTTGGGGAGGGAAAGGGGAGGGAGGGAGAGAAAATTTGGAACTTACAGAAGTGATTGTTGAAAACTGAAAACAAATCAATAAATTTGTTGAAAAAAACTTTGATAATTTTGGTTTCATTTTATTTGAATGTCTTGTTTTGTCAGTTTGCTGAAGGTAGGTTATAAGCACCTTTATGGTGTTTTTAGTCTTAAGTGCATGTGATACATACACCATTAACTTCATTTTTCTGTGAATCTGTGAGCTGATTCATTTGGTTTCCCTAAAATGGTGCAGATAATGACCCATGTTTAACTATAGCTTTTCTGGGGGAGAGAGGAATAAAGGATAGTACATTTTTAAGTTTTATTGGCATTACTAACATTTTCTTCATCACTTTCTTATGTCTCTACAATCAACAAAATCTTGATTTGTAGCATTTACTGATTTCTGAAGTATACATGTTCAGAGTAAAAATTTAACAATCTTTCCTAAGCCAGTGCAAGGAGGCAGTATAATACCATAGAAAAAGCATTGCCTCTGGACTCAGAGGATCTGGCTTCAAACACTTATTATCTCTGTCACCATGGATCAGTCACTTAACTGGCCTTAATTTACTCATCTGTAGAATAAAGAAGTTGGACTAAATGACCTCTGAAGTTCCTTCAGTCTCTAGTTCTATGATTTTTATCTGGTACTCAGATCTGGTACTCTGCTACTCAAGTAAGTCTTAACAGTACTCAATAATCTCAGAAACCTTCTCTGAGATCTTTTGACATTGCATGAGTACTAATGGAACACACTAGTTCTTTCTCATTAAGTTACAATCCTAACTCCTCTTCGAACACACACCTCTCTGATAGCTCCTTGTTGGTCAATTGGCATTGGTTATCAGAAATGTAATAGAAGTAAGAAGCTTGTAAGAAGCATTGGTTGTCAGAAATGTAATAGACGTAAGAAGCTGGAAAACTGGTTAGGAGGCCATTGTAGTGCTCTAAACAGCCTTTCATTAGTAGTGTCTGAGTAGGGTGGTGGCAGTGGGAATATAGGGTAGAGAACATTGCAAGAGAGCCACAAGACTTGACAACCAATTGGATTCAGAAGATAAGAAAGAGGGAACAATCAAAACAAAAGGTTTTCAACAAGAAGGATGGGCTGAATGGTGATGCTGTTGACAGTAGGGGCAAGATTATAACCCCAATAAGGAACACATTCAGTTTGAATTAGGTAAAGTAATTAATTTCCATATGTATAAACATAAACATGGACTGGAAAAGCCTTGTTCACAGATGACTAATATTTGACATTTACATAATACTTAACAAACATTATCTCATTTGATCCTCATAGCCACCCAGCAAAGGTAGGTGCTGCCATTACACTTTAAAGATGATTAGGGAGATTAAGAGAGACACAGATGCTTAGAGAGGTTAAGTTACTGCTCTGAGCCATACAGCTTGAAGTGTCAAAGCAAATATTTATGCCTAAGTCTTCTAAACTTCAAGTTACATACTGTTTACACTAAACCATTTTGCCTTAATAGATCATACTGTAAACATGTTCCTATATAGAGTGATTTGATTAGTACCAGAACTACAAACACACCAAAAATCTCATCCATACAAGCTTGAAATGTCTTCAGGTCAGATTAATTAATTTGGGTGTTACCCTCTCCAAGAGTCTTCCTTTAAATGACAAATATCTTTGAGGGTAATGTTTCCTCCTAGTCATTGGCACATCTGACTACGATTGAGTTGCCTAGTAGCTCTCCTCTTCCACTCACCATCTGGCATCAGGGCTTAGTCAAAATAGGAATTTTCACAATGGGAAAGAGGAAGAATATTGTCAGAATATGCATGCTGCCTGGAACACTGAAGTGGAAAGTTCTGAGAAATCAAGGAGACAGCCACTAGAAAGATCGCTGAGGTAAGCACAACAAAAGGACTGAAGTGGCAATCCAAGCATATTTCATAATTGTGCCTAAGGGTGACTTTGGCAATCAAGGAAGGGTTCTGTGCTACTTAAGGCCCAGTTTTTAGTGGAAAAATTCAATGTGTCACCCAACATTCCAGGTTGGAGAAGGGGAATATAACAAATCTATGCAGTATTTTAAGTTTGGCAGTGCACTTAAAGTGCATTACCTCATTAGATCCTCACAACAACACTCGAGGGGGGCTCCAAATTCAGGTGTTATTTTTTCCATTTTACAGATCAAGAAAGGAAATTAGGAAACCCTTTGCTTCACTGTCTTTGTATCTTCCTCATCTAGTACGGTGCCTAGCGCATAAATAGACTCTAAGTGTTTATTTAACCTCAGTGCAAAGACCAACATGATTCCAGAGGACAAGGGATAGAGAATGCTACCCACCTCCTCACAGAAAGGTGATGGATAAAGACAGAATAAGACAACATTTAAATGGCCACTGCAGGAATTTGATTTGCCTGACCGTGCCTATTTCATATAAAACTTTTGTTTTCTTTCTCCCGTAGTGGGAGGGGAGATTGTGGAAGAGGGCAAATAAATATTTTCTAATTGAATAAAAATAACTTTAAGTACTTATTTATTGACTGGCTGATTGATTGTTTGGTTCCAGGGCAAAAATTGTTTATGTGTTCCATTCCTAGCCCCAGGCCCCCAAAGAAAAAATAAAACAAAACAGGAACAAGTTTCTAGGACAAGGACAACTTTTTTTTAATGCAGTTTAAAAAGGCAGAATAAAAGCATGGCAGCTATCTCTACTGCCAAAGGTATTGAAAGTTAAACTCGGACATTTGAATGATAATGAAACACTCTAACTCAGAGGTTTTTGAAATTTGTGTAGATATAGTTGACTCAAAGGCAGCTAGGTGGAACAATGGATAGAGCGCTGGACCTGGAACCAAGAAGATCTGAGTTCAAATCCAGCCTAAGATATTTACTAGCTGTGTGACCCTGGACAAGATATTTAACTTTGTTTGCCTCAGTTTCCTCATCTATAAAATGAGCTGGAGAAGAAAATGGCAAACCATACCAATACCTCTGCCAAGAAAACCTCAGATGGAACCATGAAAAGTCAGACATGACTGAAATGACTGAACAACAACAATTTGACTCAAAAGATACTAGCTATGTAAAAGGCAAGAAAAAAAAGTGCCATCAAACATGACAATAATTGATTTGGTAACATAATCACAAACAACCTCATTATATTTATTCACTAAAAGATAAAATGTCACATATTTTATTAGAGACATAAACAAAATATAACAGATAAAATATCACAGAATTGTTGACCATTTCATTCATTAAAGGTACTGCTATTCTCCAAACACACATTTTTGCAAGAATCCCTAAGGTAGAAAGAATGAGCTTTGATCTAGCCTGGATGAATGAAATTTCAAAGCCAAGACATCAAACATCCCATATCCACTGAAAAGATCGTATTAGTTTGAAGATTTCTAGCACCATATGGAATCTTTCCCAACAGCTCACTGGTTAGAGGTCAATTGCATTCATTAAAGAAAAATTGTCATTTGGTGGTCTATGTTTAATTCAATACTCATGGAGTTGATACTATCACTATTATTCATATAATCAGGAAAAGTCTGAAGAATAAAAACCTGTCTCTGAATCTATCAATCAACAAGCATCTACCAAGTGCCTACTGTGTACTTTGACACTATACAAGGCAATGGAGATACAAATACAAAAATTAAACAATCCCTGCCCTCAAGAAACTTACATTCTAAGGGGGTAAACATAATTATACATAGAAGCATATACAAAATAAATACAAGTTAATTTGAGTGGTTGAGGTATTAACAGTTGGGAAGATCAGGAAAAGCCTGACATAGGAGACAATGTTTGAGCAGATCTATAAGGGCTCCTAGGAATTCTAAGAGGCAGAGATGAGAAAGGAGTATATTCTAGTCATGAGCATGGTGACAGGAAATGGAATGTAGTGCAGAATACAATGTATGAGAAACAGCCAGACCAGTGTGGTCAAAACAAAGAATGCATGTAGGGGAGTAATGTCTAATTACTGGAAAGGTAGGCTGAAGACAAATTTCAAAAGACTTCAAACATAAGCAAACATAGAATATAGGCTGGATGTGCTTGGGTTTACTGGAAGACACAGCCCACACTCTCCATATTCCTAAAGTTTTAAATGCCAAAGAGAACTGGAACATCATTATCCCCTGAACCAGATCATAGTTCTTTAACACAGCTTGGCATACAGAAACTTGCATTTGTGATTTTTGCCTTTGAGATCAATTCTGAACATAAAAGGAGTGAGGGTGGTGGGAGGACTTGTCTGAAAGTTTTGAAAAATTACTTTAAGTAGTCTATATTCTAGTCAAACTATCCTTGCTGTTCCTCCAGCGAACATGCCATACATCCTCTCCAAACCTTAATACGCCTGTCTGCCATGTCTGGAATGCAGTGCCTCCTTAATTCTGTCTTAGAGTCTGTAGTTCTCCTCAAAAATTAATTCAAGTTACTCCTTTCGCATGACTTTTTTTCCTTCTGCCTCCTTCTGCTAGATTACCTTTTATTTTCTTTGTTTATATATGTCATATATATATTCACCTCTCACTCAATTCTCACCTGTGACTCCAAGAAGGTATAGTATGCACAGTAACCACACCCAATTAAAACCATCTTGATAGACAGGTCAAACCAGGTTGAGGGTATTCAACAGATCTCAAATGTAGTATAGCTTGGTGAATTAGGGGGATGTCTATCCCAAGCATATGAAGACTTCCCCCAGGGGGAATAGGTGTTCCCAACGGCTATGAAGGTGGCCTGAGCAGTTACTTTGGGGTGCTTAGAGCTTACTCAGACAACAAAGACACCAAGATCATCCACTGCATGCCAGACTACTGCCAGTCATCTTGATTTTTGACATGCCATTGAACTACAATGATACTGGAAGAGAGAGTGAGCCTGATGACTGTACAACTCTGCTCACTTAAAATCCAATTCATGCACAAATCAATACATCATCGCATCATGTCACTGATCCTCTTCAAAAACAAAGGATGACTAATAACAAAGAACTTATGTGTGTTGTACATATTCAATATGTACATGTTTCTCCTGATAGAAAGTATCCCAGTCATTGAGAGTCAAAAAAAAAGTTACTTTTTTGTCACTGTATCACCAAAACCTAGCACAATGACTGGCATATAACATGTACTTACCAACTGATTATGAATTAAGTTTACTTATAAAGACTATTTAAAAAATTAGTCAGGAGGAAAAGAATCTTCAAAGCATATTTCTCTGATAAAGGTCTCATATCAAGGCATACGAGGAACTGATTCAAATTTTAAAAAACAAGAGCCATTCTCCAGGGGATAAATGATCCAAAGATATGAATAAACAGTTTTCAGAAGGAAAAACAGAAGCTATCAGCAACTACATGGAAAAAATGTTCACTATATACAATTTTGCTAAGTTCAGAATAAAAACAATAAAAAGAAAACAAAACAAAATTGTTTCTTTTCAGGGAAATGTTTTTATGCTGGTCTGTCTCCTGAGTTTACAAATTAGGGAAAACTTACTAACCAAAATCACACAAGATAAATTGAAATATAACAACAATAAATAAGAAATTGTTCTAGCTTGTAATGTAGAATTTAAGCTCACTTTCAGTCTTTTTACCCTTAACATTTAGAATGCCAGTTACAAAATAGTCACTTCCTAAATGCTTATTAAGTGTTTGAATTACATACCAGAGCAAAGAAAGTAGAATTCACGAATGTCTGATACTCTGACTGGGGCACATTTCCAAACATGTTGCTGTGCAATTTTCATTATAAATATGTTCATCTATTATCATTTACATATTTTTTCCCAAGGAGAGATTCTTTTTTTCCTACTTGAGATATGACAGAAAAGTCATCTAAATGATACTTTAGAACAAACTAAATAAAAAACCTATATTTCTCTGATAAGCAGATGAAAATGGAAGAACCAAAGAGTCAACTTGGTATGGTGACTAGAGCAGTGAACTTAGTGTAAGACAGCCTCAGATTCAAATCTTTCATCAAACACTTACTAGACATGTAATCCTGTGTAGGTAACTTAATCTCTCTATGCCTCAGTTTCCTCATCTGTAAAGAAGAGATAATAGCACCTACCTCAAGGCAAACAGGTAGGGATATAGTGTATGTGTGTGTGCACATGCATACATATATATGTATGTATGTATGTGTGTATGTATATATAAATACACACACTTTTTTCCCCAACAAATCAACAAACATTTATTAAGTACCTCCTTAGTGTCAGGTACTGTGACAAAACACAAAATATCCCCTTCTCTCAAAAAATTTACTTTTTTTGGTAAATGGTATTTTATTTTTTCTAATTATACATAAAGATAGTTTTCAACATTCATTTTTATAAAATTTTGTTTCAATTTTTTTCTCCCTCCTTAAGATGGCAAGCAATCTGATATGGGTTATACATGCATGTACACACATTACAAAAACAAGTTCACAGACCCCTGTTAAGAACACTGTGTTTGAAGGTTACATACACACATATAAGTATATTTCAATATAATTGTTTTCTCATGAGTATCAAGTTAGGTAATATATGTAAAGCACTTTGCAAAACTTAAGGCAATATGTAAAAATTAGTTGTTATTACTATTTTTATTATTTTATTTCATTAATTATATATTATTAATTATATATATTATTTATTACCTTAAAATATATTATTTTATTTTTTTTCCTCAGTGTAACAAGATCTAGCTTAGGCATTCTGTCTACCAAATGCAGATTAGTATTTTTTCTGTTACTTATAGACTTGGAGAATTGCTAGAGCACTTAAAGTTGATTTCCCTGAGATCATATGGCTAGTATGGCAGAGGTAGCACTTGAAACCAGGTCTTTCTTCTTCTAAAGCCAGTTAGTTCTCTATAAACTAACATCTAGGCTTACTGTACAGAAATAATCTGAATTTCAAAAATCAAACCTGTTGATTTTCATTTTGATATTTAGCATCTTTTAAGTGTGGTCTAGGGGCTACAATACACAGAAAAAGAGCAGTGGAAAAGAAAAAAAGGAGGCAAGAGATAGACTAGAAAGAGAATTTTTTATAAACCCAAAAGAGCCATATTCAGTAGGAGACAGAAGGGAACAAAAAACACTTCATACCTAAAAATCATACACACACACACACACACACACACACACTATCTATATCTAAATGGATATAGACATAGTATGTGTATGTATACATATATATATTATACACATTTTTTTAAAAGTTCACTGACCACAGTTTAAGAACACTCTGTGTGTATGTGTGTGTATACGCATGGGAGACACTGACACTTTGCTCTATGAGCAAAGCAAAATTGAAACAGCTCAAAGGAAACACAAAATTTAGAGAATCCACCTCAAATGTCCACATGGATTATTTGTGCCTGACCTGTGCTAGGGCATTCTGAGCTCATATTGGTCTGATCAGTTACAGTCAGGCCCCCTTGACTCTGGCATAGTGATGTCATTTTGGTCCTCTTTGAAAACGAAGGACAACAACCACAACCACCACCATATGTATGTGTTTATATATACATATATACATAAACATACATACATATAATTACTTTCCTTTGTAAATCTATGTATTTTATTTTATGTACTTAAAAACCATGGATGAGGCCCACAATATAAACAGATAAACAAATAAACAAAAAGGTTAAGTAGTCTTGATCTAGGACAAGGTGAATTTATACCTCATCTAATGGATATCCACATCAGAGCAAAGGGTGCTTTTGGGGAGATCAATTTTGTCAAAATTGTTACCAAAAAATTAACCTTGGCAAGATGTTAGTCTTTCCAAAAGAAAGTTTACAGGAGAGCCCTACAACCTCCTACATTAAAAAAAGATAACAACTAGACCTATGATTTCATTGGTTTAGGGAATTCTAAATGAGGTAACTCCCTCTACCAATGACAGAAGGTGCATCTTTTCTGCAACTCATAGTCTGAGAGAGTTTCCTAGGGTGCTAAGAGGTTAAGTGACTTGCCCAAGTTTACACAACCAGTATATATCAGAGGCAGAGTTTGAACTCAGGTCTTTTCCACTATTTCTCTGTTCCCTACTCTATGATGCCTCTCATTAAAAGAAAATTAGAAGAAAACATGAGAGAAAGAGGAGAGTCAAAGAAAGGTTACAGGGTCGGATTTAATATTTTCAAAACCATGCAACTCATAGCACTTAGACCCATTCCATTTGTCAAATTGCCATGACCTTCTTTCTCCTCTATTGCACCAGAAGACCTCAAAGTCAAATGAGATGGAAGAGGAAGAAGCACATTGCCAGCAAAGGGCAACCCTTAGTTCTAGCTCCTCAGGAAATTATTAGTTCTCTCTATTCCATATTTTTTTCTTCTGCCATATAATAATTGGTTTCTTTTACATAGAAGTCAAGAACAGGGCTGAAACATTAGTTATAGAATAGGTGAAAGGAAAAAAGAGTCGGTGGATGAGGTGCTTTCCCATTAAACCCACCATTCCCAGCTCAGGCCCCTGCTACTTCTAGTTACCAGTAGAAACATGGTCCTAGAAGTTCCACCTCTCTGTTACCTTGAGTGGTTTTAAAAAATGCTTACAAACTTCTATGTTCACCTTTTTTCCTTTCCAATCCTTGTCTTGCCATTCATTACACAGAGTTAGACAATCTACCAAAAAAAAGTTTCTAATCATAGGCACATTTGTCACTGAAGCTGTCCATACAGTACTTATGGACTTGGCCAGGATGTATGACTAGGGCATTTCTGAGAATTGTAGGTCAGAGGAAAGACCATAAAATATTTGACTTGAGGGACTACAGTTTAAATTTATGTCCCAGCTTCTTTTTCACAAAACCTAACAAAATATGATCTAGTCTCCTACCATTGCCTCCCTGAACCTTTTCATGTTGTTCAAATGGTTTATTTCGGAAACTACATTCTTTTCTAATACATTGGGCTTCCTCCACAGGGAAAGAGTTAGCAAGATTTGACTTCCTGACAGCTTATGCCACAGTCATAAAAGGGAGACAAACAGCTGCCAGACAGGTTATTAATAGGGTTAACACTAAGCTGGCATTTTATTGGCACAACCAATATGTTTACCTTAAGGCTAGTTTCCAGAAAAGAGAACACCAATATTGTAAGTTAATGTTAACCAGGTTTACTAAATATTCTAACAAATTAAATGAAGGTGATTTAAAGCCTAAGTTTTGTGTTTGTAATTTTATCAAAGTTTTTTCTAGCTCTAAAGGATATATTCATTTAAATTTAAATTTCTAAACAGTTGTCACGCAAGCACAGATCTGATGGAATTTGTTTAACTTTAATTTCTTTTTCCCCTGTAAAGTGGAAATTCATAAGTCTTTCCTGTATCCTGTGTAGTAAATCAGTTATCTATTCCTTACTGATAGGAAACAACACCTCATGCTGACTCATTATAAAAGGGTAGAAAGTGTCTGAAATGGAAAAAGAAATAGATTTGGAGTCTGCGGACATGAATTCAACTCCTAGTTCTACCCCTTGCTATCTGTATAATCTTGAATGAGTCACAACCTCTATGGAATTTAATTTCCCTTGCCATAAAATAGTGAGGTTGGAATAGATTCACTCTCCTGTTCCTTCCAGGTCTAAATCTATGTTCTTATGAAGCTAGAGATAAAATTAACATAGGACTTGATACTGTGGATAAATTTCTATAGATATTAATTCCATACTCAATCATTTGTTTTAGACAAGACAAAGAAGTACCCATATTGGATAAATGTGATTCAGGAACTCTGTTATCTCAATACATTTTTTAACCTACAGCATTATACATTTAGTTCTAAAGATCCTAGTGGTATTTAGAATGTCCAAATACTCAATAAAATACATGAACATGTGTATTTGTACATATTATTTGAATATATATGTATGTATGTGCATATAGAAACATATGTATGAAAGTTTTCTTCTCTCCCTTTTGATAAGGGGACACTTAGGTTGGGGCACAGAAAGTACCTGGGGAAGAAGTGATTGCCATCAGAGAGCTTCTTGCAATATCTATTTTTTTCTCCAATTAATTTAAGTGCTTTAAATTGCCTCTAAATTTCAGTTAACTAGGACAAACTCAAGTTACCTTAAACTGGTTATAACTAAATGCAACGTCAAACATGGATAAAATTGTGCCATGTGTTAAGTGTGTTTCAGAGTCCCTAGCAGGTTTATTTTTACTTTTTGACTCTAAGTCTATTACTCTAAGTTTCTCTGAAGATTATATATACACATGTGTGTGCATGCATGTGTGTGTGCGAGTGTGTGTGTGTGTGATCTCATTGCTATATCCACCCTTACCACCTTCTCATTAGAACCAAGTTAGGACTAGGGTTGGAACTTTGTGGTAGTGGTACCATTATCTCAAAAGAGCCATTTAGTCCTTTTCTCCTAGCCTATTATATGGCCTGCTCTTTCCCACCTTAAGTAGCCAGTGTAATATTTTATTCTTTCAGGTAGGGTGGAATGGGGTGCAACCTTACTAACCAATCAAATTAAAGGAGGGTGGAATATTTACATTCCTGTACTAGGTCAGGATAGTAGTGAGTTTCAAAGTATTATGTAATAATAGGAAGTCCATAGATCAGTTAGGAAGGCAAAGCAAATCTATTTTATAGCTTTGTAAACAGAAATAAACCAATCATAAGTTAGATTTCTCTTGATGATTTGAGTTTTTAAAAAATATTCCTAATTTACAAAAAGTAGGCTATGAAAAACTAATTATCAATTTAGACCAGTTTTAAAAATTAGCAAGCAAACAAGATTTTCCTCTTCAGGTGGACCTAGGCTACTGCCTTGTATCTGTCACTTACCTTACAGTTTCTGTCTTAGCTCCAGGAAATTTAACTAGGCTCTTGAACCATCAGTTTGCCTGCCTACTCTCAATTGATCTCTCTTCAACTACAGATACACTGCCTGATTCATATCTCAGTGGTTAATATACTCCCACCCCTTTATATTCTCCCAATCCCAGTGAGTTTGAACCCCTGGCTACCAATGCAGAAAACCTGGTACTCATTCCCAACTGTCCACTCCCTTATTCCTAATCCTCTCATTTCTATCCCCTCGATGTCTTTGTCCAAATCTGCTTACCACCTCCACTCTGGAATTTCTGCTCCATAAATTACAAATTTCATTTCATCTCAAATCTCTTTGTTTCTCTGCCATTATATGGAACTCACTAAGACCTGGATTCCTTCTAATGGCAATGCTTCCATCCCTATGTTCTTCAGCATCAGTTCTCTTTCATCCATAACTCCGATTCACTGATGGGGGTGGGAAGAGTCTGAATACTCCTTATTCTCCATTCCCTCTTTCAGACTCCAGTTTTATCACCAACACTTAGCAAACTCTTTTCCTTTGAGGTTCATGCTATGCAAATCTATCTCCCAAACCAGATTATCAACTCCTTATCCCTTTCCCCCAGGGACATTCTTTTCTTCTTAATTAATTTATTGCCTGGTTTATAATCTTTCTACCATAATTGTATCCTTCAAATTAGAGGACTTCAGCATACATATTGATAATTCCTCCAATACATTAACTTCCCAATTATTCAAACCACCCTTTATCTATGTCATGCAAATTAACTACGCATGATCACCCAGGCTCTGACTTTGGCCCACTTTTTTTATTTACTGTTATACTATCTCACCTGGTGATCACACTGGCTTTCAGGAGTTCAGTTAGTATCTCTATGCAAATGATTCCCTGGTCTCAGGCTTTCTCCTGTGCTCTAGTTCTACCAACCATCTTTTAGATATATCAGACTGGATGTCCCACAGGTACCTGAAACTCAGCATGTCTAAAACAGAACTCACTAGATAGTGAGTTCCTTCATACTTCCTACTATTGTCAAGGGTACCGTCATCTCCTCAGTAACATATTCACTGCTTTACTCTCATTCACCTCATTCGTCCAATTCATTGCTATGTCTTGTCATTATCACCTTCTCAAGGTCTTGTATACAATCATCCCTTCCACATCTTAGGAGTTAGGGGCATTTCCCACACATACAAATATGGTAAATCTGTCTAAAAAAATTTTTTATACCAGATTTTTCTTCTTTTTCTTTTATGGTATGTTTACAGTACCTTATAAAATTTGGGTTAAGTATTTGGTCATAGGTTATATTATACAATGCTACACATATATTTTATGCATTCCTGAGTTTCTAAACATTTTCTGTGTCATCTGCTGGCTTTCACATGTTGTCTGCAGCTTCCACAAAACTCCCAAAAAATTCCCATTTAATTTCTTATGCTGACCTACAGTATATTGAAATCACAATGAGAAAATTAAGATGTGGAAGGGATAACTGTCCATCCTTTCTCTTTACTACAACAATTGCCACCCTAGTTTAGGCCTTCTTCATATGTTGCCTGGACTATTTCCATAGGCTTCTAATGGATCCCTTTGACATGTGTTTCCCTACTCCAATCTACTTAGCTTCTAAAATGATTTCCTAAAATATAGGTCTGACCATGGCCCTACTCTCAATAAACTCAGCAGTTCTCTATTACTTCCAAATATAAAGTTCTCCATTTGACTTTTAAAATCTCTTCGCAACCTGGCCTCTTTGTACCTTTCTACTTGTTCTACACTTTTACACTCCTCCAGAGACTTTCAAGCCTGGAATTCTCCTTTCTCACTTCTATCTCTTAGTTTCCTGGCTTCATTTAAGACTTAGCTCAAATCCAGACTTCTGTAGGAGGCCTTTCTTAGCTCCTCTAGCTGCTGATCCTTTCCCCTCTTGGGCTACTTTCTATTTACTATGTGTATGTCTTCTATGTACCTAGCAATTTTCATGTTTGTCTTTCCCATCAGAAAGTGAGCTGTGTTAGGGAAGGAACCATTTTTGCCTTTCTTTGTGTTCTCAGTGCTTAGCATACTACTAGGCATGTAGTAAGCATTGACTGATTAAAATAAATTCTTCTCTATTTACTTTTCTAGTTTAGCATTGTTATTTAAATGCTTAGTGCACTGAAATATATTGATGAAGTATATTTATTAAAGATAATGAAGTTTATATAGGAAAAATATTTTCCCCACACTACTGCAAAATACTAGAAGTAGAAAGCATCCAATCATGACTTGTGTGATACTTTTTAAATGAATTACAACAATATTTTCCACAACAACTGGTCTAAACTGTTTCCTGTCTCCACAAGATTCCTACCCTCAATAGTTAATAACTGATAACTTTATATTGCTTAACCAAAAGACTTTAAGGTATCCTAAGGGAGATTCCCCTAAATCCTCTCTACCACTCCTCAAAGCTCAGTATTCTTTGTAGGAATCCTTTTTTCTCATTATCTTGGCATAGCCGAAATTTAACATTGTTGCAACTATTTGAAATTTTTTTTAACTCTTGTGGCTATTATTGGCTTCTCTGAATAAAGTTTTATTTATATTATCATCCTATCCAAAGTACTATAATAATTTCTAAAAGGAAATATTTGACAAACACAGTTAACTAAGAACTGAGAGTGCCCTGACTTACTTTCCTAGGCCAATGAATTGCTTGTCACTTCCAGCCTCTAATTACTTTGTAGACCTCCCAAACTTTTCTCTCCAGACATTCCCAAGCTTTCTTTATGGACTTTTGCTCGTTACCTAAAGCACCTTATTTTGTGACACTCTGAGATGCCTAACTTCCCCACCAGGAGCCTAGCCATTCTTTCTCCCTTAGTACTCTATATAAACCTTGATCCTAGCATCTCCCCACCCCCACTGGTGTCCCAGCATTTGCTGTGTGGCACCCTGAACTTGCCTCACTTGCCCTGATTAAAGATTTCAATTTTGATGTATTGACTGTTTTCATTTAAAATTCACATTGACCTGCTGTAATAGGATTTCACCTACTATCAAGATCACAGAATCAGAGAACTTACTTTTATGGTAACAGAAAAAGTATCCCTGAGTCATTGCCTCCATTTCTAGGATCCTGTAGGTCCTTGCTTTAAAAGTCTGTCCATCTGCCTCTCTCTCTCTCTCTCTCTCTCTCTCATTCTTTCTTTGTTTCTCTCTCTCTCCCCTTCCCTCCTTTCCCTCCCTTATTTCTTCTTCTGGATCCTCATATTCCCTGACCTCTTGGCAACATTTGACACTTTTGACCATTTCTTATTACTACTACATAATTTTCTTCCCTTGGCTTCAGACATACCACATTCTTCTGGTTCTCCTACATCTCTAGTCCTTCCTTTTCTGTCTTATATTCTCCTCTATCCCTAAAGGCAAGTGTTCATTAAGGTTACATCCTTGGCCTTCTCTTTCTCTACACCATCATTTCAATCTTAAACATTCTCATGTCTTCAACTGTTACCTCCCCTAAAGGCTTACTGATTGTAGATGATTTGGCAGCTTATTAGGTTTAAAAGATTGATATTATAATTGACTCTTCACTGGAAAACTGATGTACTATCTCTGGAGTCAAAGGATCAGACTTAAAATCCTTCCACTACCACTTAACTATTTTTGTGACCTTGGACAGATAACTTTATCTCCCTGGATCTTAATTTTCTCTTCTGTAAAATGACTGAGATGCACTAGACAGTCGCTGAGGCCCCTTCCAGTCAATCAATAAGCACTTATTAAGCACTGGCTGTGTATCAGGAAATATACTAAGCACTGAGGTACAAAGAAAGGCAATAGTCAATCTCTGTCCGCAAGAAAATCAAAATCTAATATAGGAACACAACATGAAAACAACTATGTATTATCAAGATATATAGAGAATGAATAGGAAATAATTAACAGAGAAGAGACCTAGAATTAAGAGGGATTAGGAAAGCCTGGTGGAAAGTGGGATTTTAACTTGGACTTGGACACCAGAAAATCGGAGGCAGAGATGAGGAGGAAAGCATTCAAGGCATGAGAGACAGTCACAGAAAATACTCAGAGCAGGGAAATGAGGTGTCCTATTCAAGGAACAGTAAGAAGTCACTGTTCCTGGATCACAGAGAGGCATAAGATAGAAGACTAGAAAGGTATACATAGGGGAAAAGGGAGGTTAGGTTATAAAAGACTTTGAATGCAAATTAGAGGATTTTATTCTTGATACTGGAGGTAATAGAGAACCACTATAATGTATTAAGTAGGGGAATAATGTGGTTGGATTTACACTTTAGAAGTATCACTTTGGCAGATGAATGGAACATAGACTAGAGTGGAAAGAGTTTTGTGGCAGGTTATTGCAATAAGTCCTTTTGTGGAAAGATTGAAGGCCTTACACAAGGATAGTGGCAGTATCAAAGAGGAAAAGGGGGGGCATATTTGAGAGATGTTGCAAAGGTAAAATCAATAGGCCTTGGCAACAGATGGATATGGAGATGAAAAACAGTGAAGACTGGAGGATAACACCTAGGTTACAACAATGTTCCACTTCCAAAATTTTAGGATCCTATAATTCTCCTTCACTTTCCATATGTAATCAGTTGCTAAGAACTTTCAGTTCTACCTCTGAAATACCTCTCATATTCATTCTCTTTTTCCCTCCTGCACCACCCCAGTACATGCCCTCAATATTACCCACCTAAACTCTCCCAACAGTCTTCCATGCTTCTATCTGTTGATCATGCAAATGTCAGAATAATTTATTTGTATGCATAGATGTACTCATTTCATTCCTCCACTCAAAAATCTTCAGTGAGGTCCTATAGCCTTCTCATTTGGCTGTCATTTAATGTCTTACACAATGGTGAAGTGCTACCACTCTACCTTTTTAGCCTTAATATACTCCATATTCTAGTCAAACTGAACCACTTTCTATTTTCCAAAAACACCTTGAATTTTTATCTTATGCCTTTGCTCTCATGATTCAGTATGACTGAAATGTGGTTCCTCTCTCTTTCTTCACTTTTTTTCACCATTTTCTCCCCTTTCTTCACTCACTACTCTACTTATGGACTCTTCTGTGCTTCTCCATCTGTAAGGACAAGCAAAAGTGGGATTTTGTTGTTGTTATTGTTTTCTTTCCGGAGTTCACTTTCCCAGACTCATTGAGCCTATTGGTGGAAAATTATATATACTGGGAGGTTAATATTTTGCTTTGGGAGTTCGTTTCTGAGAAAGATCTTTTGATTTCCTGGTCAAGACTCTGAGTATGTTCAGAGCCCTCTGAACTCCTCCCTCTATCCAGTGTGATGTATGTAAAGTATATAACACTTTACTCAGACAGTTGGAGCTCTGTCTGTTGGTCTTTGTGCTGTTTCCTCTGATTGTATTTTCTCTAAGTTCAGGATGCTGACCTTTCCTCTGAACTAGTGATTATAATTAGAAGTAGGATTGTTAACCCCTTTTTAAAGCAGTCTTTCCTTTAAAAGCAGATTAAAGAATCTGTGCTAGCAGGCCATCCTGTGTTTGTTAGGGTGCTTGTTGATATACCATCATGACTTTCTTCCCCAGGAAATTGTCCCTGAGAAATAATCTTATTATCTACCCTCTAGTCCTCTGATTGGACCCTTTGACTGGAGGACCATGAGCTCTATGACTCCAGTTTCTCCCAGTTCCTCCCATTCAACCTCTGACTTTTCATCCTTTAGTGTACTGTCTCCCACCCATCCACTCTTAAATTTGTAAGGTTTGGAGGGGTGGGGGAGCAGAGGCTATCTTTTCAAATTTATATTTGTATTCTTCAGTGCTCACTTAGCACAGTGTCTCCACATAGTAGGTGTTTAATAAATATTTATTGACACTGACTGACCTTTGAAGTCATATCCATCTTCTAAAGTGTAATTCAATATAACATAACCTATATCAAAATGTTTACCATTTTAAGAAGAGGAAGGGAGGAGGAAGGAGACATATTTCAAATTCAAAATTTTATAAAAATGGATGCTAAAAATTGTCTTTACATATAATTGAAAAAATAAAATATTATTTTAAAAATAAAGGGCAATTTAAATGCTACCTCCTGCATGAAGTGATCCCTGATTTCTTTCTCTTACAATAAATGATCTTTCTCTTACAATAAATGTTTGTCAATTTAATTAAAATTAATTTTCAGGTTACCAAGATTAAAAAAAACAAACCTAGATCATAGGTATTTAAATATGTAATTTTCTAGACAATGGATGAAAAGTTGTAGTTAGCAAATGTAGAATGTATTTTTAATAGTGTGTAAGTGTAATTCATTTGTCAGTAAAATCATCCATCCATCATATTTGCATTCACCAGAACCTGATACTAGGAAACCAAATATGTTGTGTTGAATGAGGAAGGGAATAAAAATCTGGAGGCCAGTCTGGGACACAAGGAGAGGGAATCACATTCACCAGAAAAGTCAATAACCAGAGAAAATAAGTAAGAGAATACCAGGTCACATTCCTACATTCTGGAGTTTAGAAAAATCCCTCAAATTCTAATGTATTCATTAAACATGAAAATAGACTGCTACTAGGTTGGATTAAGAATGACAATCATTCTTTCTGTATGTATGCATTTCATGGGGTTTTTTCATGACACTTCACCCAGGAAACAGACAATACAATTAAATAATGTTTGTACAGTATGCTATGAAACTCAATTATAAAACCAGAAAAACTCCAAACAAAATGAAAGAACTTGGGTTTTGTATTCATCCATGAATGTTAGGACTCAAATGGTCAAATGAAAATGTATCATTGCCTTGTGATAATTTGAAGGGAGATCATTCATTTGTGGATTTTCTTGCATCTATTTTATTAATCTTCCTTTGCTTCTTCTTGATCATCTTCTCCTTTTGGCCAAAGAAAATGGACAGGGGAACCAAAAGAATATGGAACTAAATCAGTTCACTATTCAGCATAACCATAGTTCTAGAAAAGAGTCTATTGATAAGAGACTGAAGGTAATGAAAAAAATAAGGTCATGGGGCTTTGTTGTGATTTCAGCTATCCATCATGTTTCTGGTGACCTTATTACCGGAAAAAACTGAAAGCTAGGGCTGCTAAACAAAGACCTGGCAAAAAATCATGATGTCAGGTGACTAAGTTGTTTCAGGATGCTAGGTCACTCGTGTCCTCTTCCTTCTATCCAAACATTGAGATCCCTGATCATATCCATATGGGCACTCTTTCCTCTGAAATACATCACAACCTCTCTAACATCCAGTAGAAAGGCTTTAAGAGGTGCAGAAAAAGTCAATACTCTGGGGGCAATTTGATGAAGAGTTTGTACAAACTAAACTGCCCTAAGAAAACAGAAAACAGATACCTCATCTTTCACCAAACTACACTTGCAGCTTTTTCAGCATAACTTGTGCTTTTGCTGGAATAGACTTCAAGAACCTCAGGTGACCTCTCTATCACAGTGGAGTAGTAGAATAAGGTTTAACATTCCTTCCTTACCTCCTAGAAAATATAACAAGTGAAGGATATTCTCAACAAGTATTCAGGCAGATATCCAATTGTCTACTGAAATTGTTACATCCTATAAAAAATTTTTAAAAACTGTTACAAGTCACCAACTCACTACAATCAGTTATTGTTACTGTAACTAATTACAGTTTGCCATTAGTGCACTTTCCAGTTTCCTTTTATGCAGATCAAAAGTGGGAGGAAGAATTCATTATACTATCAGCTCAAATTAAATTCTGACCACCAATACTTATTGTCTAAGGAAAAGAACTGGGAAAAGTTAGATCTTGGATATGTTTTCTTTTTCCTGTCCAACCATGTTACAACTGAATTGTTTGAATTTAGCTCTGAATTCAAATATATGACAAAATTCTATTTTATGGTTCTCGGGAGTGATCTGAAGACATAAATAACAACAATAGCTAATATCTTTATAAGTTAACAAAAGTTAAGGTTTACAAAATGCTTTCTTTATAACTTCCTCGTGAGGTAGGGATGAAGAGAGTGAAGTAGAGAGATGTTGAATAATTTGCCTATGGTCATGGAGCTTGTAAGTGTTTAGGCCAAAATTTGAACTCGTCTTTCCTGACTTCAAACCCTACTTTCTTTCTACATTTTCAGGATGCCTTTGATGGATCAAAATGTCACTGATGTGTTATAAATTATCCCTTTCCTCTCTTATACATATTTGTGTTATGAGATTGTCACCTTACCCAGTTAGGCTTAATATGTTTATTAAGGGAGACCATTCAATCTTGATTGAATAAATCAAATCAGAACTGTGAATAAGGCCTGCATACTTCTGTTCAATAAATCAAAGACCTTCAACTAACTACAAAAAGTCCTTAGATAAACTGGAATGTCTGAGGTCAAATTTGACCTCAGGATTCTTGATAGTAGACCCGGTGCTCTATCCACTGTTTCTGGCTGCCTCTGGTAAATATATATGGCTAAAAAGTATGAGAAGGTTTGGACCCCACTCTTACATGTTCTGTTATTTTAATCCAATTTTTTTTATAGATAGTCTGTCTTTACCAAGTTCTGAATCATTCATTCAACAAATACTTAGTGACTACCCTAATTGAGAATTTAAGTTAAAATTATACCTATCTATGGAGGATTTAGGATCATTTGGAAATTATAACTAAGTTGAATAAACATTCAGCCTGTTTCCTACTGTGGTAAACAACACAAAATGGATTGCCAGGGCCTTATTTAATGTGGAACTGATGCAAAGCAAAACAAAAGTGAAAACAACATTTTATTCTTTTGCACTTCTATAGCTACCGTTTCAATGACAGGATAGGTGTACTAACATCAAGGTCAGTACATTTAATATATAAAATGGCCAGATATCTGAGTTTGTTCAAGATAAATCCCATGTGGATAAGTATCTTGGGATCTAAGCCTAACATACTCTCTTACATATCAAACTATTTGAGGACAACAGTTCTGACATTCATCTTTTGTATTCCTCTTCAATCCCTAAATACAGTGCTGTGCTCAGGAAATGTTTCTTGAAGAAAGTAATCATAACATAGAATCACATAAAACTGATTAG
Organism: Potorous gilbertii; assembly: GCA_028658325.1. Taxonomy (NCBI): domain Eukaryota; kingdom Metazoa; phylum Chordata; class Mammalia; order Diprotodontia; family Potoroidae; genus Potorous; species Potorous gilbertii. Next base: position 397,418,480 of record CM053770.1, on the reverse strand, counting down.
TGTTGTATTTTGTGAATTAACCTACTTACTTTTAACCAAAGATATAATAGTACACAAAATGATTCAAGGTTCTTAGTTATTTGTCTGTATTCCATGTAATTTCTTGGAACTAGCCAGGAAAAAGACCCTTTACAAAGCATCTGAAGTTCATAAGCTCAACCCCAACCCACCAAGTCACCCTATTCTTTCCAAATCCAATGTTATTTCACTCATTCATGCCTAAAGTCATGGTTAAATGACAATTTACTTACACTAGTAAAAGCATTGTAAAAATCAAGAAGATACTAGTAACAGCAAACATGGCATTCCAACATTTCCCAGTTCCACCCTTAGATAAAACCAGCTCTCAGTTTAGCCAGACTCTTGGAGCAGGATAGGGCAAATCAAGAAATTGATTTGCTTAATGAGTTAATAAAAACTTCCTGACTCCATTTATATTCTAAAAGTGGGGAATTATAATAGCCATTCATTCCAAGTAACTCTTGAATAGTGTTAGAAGCTAAAGTCACCATTTACTCTCACTAGGCAAAGTAACATGCTACTGAGTTACTTCTTTTACACTTGCCTCTCTGACAGTCAGTCAATAAACATTTATTAAGCACCTATCATGTCAAGCTCACAAAGAAAGACAAAAGACAATCCCTGTCCTCAAGGATGTCATAATCTAATGGAGGAAGATGATATATAAGAAGAAGTTGAAGAGGAAAGGGAGGAGAAGGATAAGGCCATCTGTCCTACCCTCTCTTTAATCCACCTTCCACTCTCTCCAATCAGAGAAAGAAGTCCAAGGGGCAGGGGGAACTGAGGAAGTGAGAGTCTCAGAACTGATTTGATCTTACAGGACAATAAGATACTGGAGACAGCGATGAAGTACAGGTGAGCAACCTTGCATTTAGGGTTAATAAGTTATCTTACCCTGGGCCCCAATCCACTGGGTTTGCCCACCTCAGCCAGGCTAGAAGTACAGCAGCCCTTGGGTCCAATCTCACTATTATCAGCACAGGAGCATTGATCTGCACCACTTCTGACCTGGGCAACCTGGTACCCTCTCTCCTGGAGACTTGCCATATTGACACCAAATTTAGTGTAGACACCTTGATTCATCAGCATAGCTTAGTACTTCTTAAACTATGGGTCTTGACCCCATATGAAGTCAAGAAAAATTTGGCAATAATAAAAGGTTTTTACATGTGCAACAACCAAAAATTAATTAAAAATCAAACGTGTAATGAATCCAAGGTGTTTTGGAAGTGCTTGCCCATATTGCATGGTGCAGCTTCACTTCAGCCTTGATTCAGAAAACAAAGTATGTGCGCTTTGCACTGCACATGTTCTCAGGTCATGTAATGCCAAAAAAAGCTCCCTAAAAGGGAAAAGGGGTCACCAGTGGAAAAAGTTTAAGAAGCTCTGGCCTTAGTCCACTGCATCTCAGAATCCAAGGGCTCAAGAGATTCACCATCCTCAACTACCCCAGGAGTTAGGATAACAGGTGTTGTAAAGTGAGGGGCTCAACGGAGACCCGCCCGGGAGTGTCCGAGTAGGGTCCCCGGTCCTAACGCTAGGTTGCTCTCCTACTCACCAATCCCAGTCATGATGAGTCTTCGGGGCGCCACCGGCCTCCCAGTCCTCTG